>JAANYP010002257.1:422159-579898 GCA_020465985.1 Centrapalus pauciflorus
ATAAGTTTGTCTTCCAGGTCGTTGGCCATTCAATAGAATTTTTTCGGTGTCATCAGATCGCAAACATTTTGCAGTTTCGTACCTCGACCGCCGACGTAGTAGTCATGAGTATCATTATGTAGAGATAGGTAAGACAGGTTAGCGTCATAAGAATAGGTCTGTTTTTAACGTGGGACTGGCGCGTCTTAGCGTCATCTATCTTTAAACTGGCAATTATTCCTGTACTATCCAACTGCCACCTTATGAATGAGACCGGCCGCTTTGCTGTGGGGATAACAGAAGACTTAGTTTATGTTCAGTACAATATATTGGGAGTGTTGTAAGTGTTTCCCTCATCTTATCCTTTAGGACCTCGTTCTTGGTTTAACTACTCCATTGGACATTGGAAAAATAACGCGTCCGGTGTCGTCACTCCATACAACCCCGCACACCTTCGTTTTTACATCACTTACGGTGAGTTTTCATAGCCCCTATTTTCACTAGCGATTGGGATGGAAAGACATGCAATATTTTCATTGGAAAAATCTCAAACTGTTTAGTTCCTTATCTGTAGTACAACAGTGGGTTATGTGGATCCATCAGCTCCCATATCATGAATCGTGAATTACATTGTTTTTGTAAGCGCGCGGACATATATTGTGGATAAGAACTGAATCGGAGTCAACTACACCCCTCAGGCCTCGGGTGTCCTTACATTGCTAAGGCAGTGGGCGAATGCGTATAGATTAAGCCAACCGGCAGCCCCCCCGAGGAACCGGTAGTGACGTTCGACAGTTTGCGGTATCTGACCGTGCACATTCGCCAGCCGCATCACGCTGGAACCGCCTGATCATGACCAAACTCGCATATTAGTGAAGGTTCGCTTACATGATGGGTTTATATGGAAGACATACAGGGAATATAGTAAAGATAGCAAGTTTATAAATTCAAACGAGCATCTGTTAATGTGACGAGTCCCACGGAGACGACAATTGGTCTTCCTGAGGGGAAGGGAAAAGGGGAGGGGGGGGGGAGGAGGGAAAAGAGGGAAAGGTTCAAAAACGAGGAGGCAAGAATAAATAAGGGAGGAGGGGGTAAGGAGATTGGGGGAAAAAAGAGGGAAGGTACAAAAAAAAACGCGGAAGGCGAAAGGGGGGAGGGAATAGACGGGGCATGCGTAAAAGAGAACGCAAGGTGACAGGGAAACGAAAACGCGGCAATTGTTGTGTGGTGAAACAAAAAGGAAATCGGGGTATATAGCATGAAGAGTAGTTTCATGGTACAAGTAAAGGGGTCAGAACAGATGAAACCGCCTGGGGGAAGTCATAGGGAAGGGGGCGGCCGGAGCATGTCACCAATGCTTCCGCTCATAAGTTTTGGCGATCGCAATTAGTGTTCCAACGGGTCGGGGGAGATAATTCGGAATTGCAAAGCCTATTGGTTGATACCTCTAAATATATGGGATCTGATATCACCTCTCTGTAACGCGCGCCCTAGCGGCTTCCTTTTGCTATCGGGGCTATGTACTGGTCAATTAACTCGAGTTATCCAAGTTTCGAAAAGAGAACAATTCATAACTCTTTCCATCAGTCTGATTAATGGTGTACTCTTGCCGTTAGGCTTCCGCCCAGGAGATCAGGGGGGGAAAAGTCACGAAAAAACCGCCTGCTGCCAGAGTGTGTGGACATAACTTCTACGGATTAACTAAGTTTTTCACTTTAATTGAGTGATTTCTTGCTTATTATTTCTAAGCCAATTAAATCATTCTATAGCCGCTTCTGTCTATGTGCTATCCAATCCGATTGTCTAATGGAAGGGATTCCATGTGATTACATGTCTTTTGGATTTTGCTCTATTCATGCTATTTGCCTTTTGTGTGTTATTTAAGTATTGTGATCTTATTTACTAGACTTTTAATTAATTGTCTTAAATCTCTCTAAAATCCAATTCGAATTGTAACTAACTTTACCGAATTTGTATTTCCTCATTTCATCTTGTCCCCTGTGTTGATTATCCCGGTACTTATGTAACTATAAATAGTTACGATAGGTTGAATACTTGTCTATTTGTCCACTAATTAGCTTATTTCTTTCATTATTTTTATTAAGAAAACAAAAGGCTGTGCTAAGAGCGGCACTCAATACATAAATTAACATCAAAGAACTAAGAAGGTTACAATTTAAAGCCCCAAACAAATGAAAAATAAAACAAAAAACAAGCATAAATTGGGAAGGATTGAAATGGTGTGTTGTATTAATGAAAACAAAAATTATTTTTCCTCAATCACACACCTTCAAATAAGAAAGTAAACTTATGTAACAGAAAAGAAAACCAACCATCTAAACATGTAGGGTTCACTCCTACATGATTGTCAATCGGGGTTATCCAGTAATATCATAACTATTGTTGTCTCTGTGTATCAGCAGAGAGTTACAACAGTTGCACGAAGATGCTTATGTTGATGCGAGACCGTACATTTATTTCTCTACTAGACCCTGCATGTATTTGGTGTCGTTCGATATCGTTTCATCATCTCATCCATATTATTGCGCGTATGTGATGCTGTATAACCATAACTACCTTCCAAACCCTTCATTGTACTCGTGGTAACCATAGAGTACATTGTTGGAAACATAAAAGTTAACCCAATCATACACTTTGTCACTATAAGCTTTTTTATTACTTGTAGGATATAAATGAATCTATCAATTCCTGATATCAACAACCATCGAGAGATTCTGACATGAAGACGTAGTTATACAACTGAATATGGATCATACCGCCACAAAACATCTAGATGAGAGATGACAAAAAAAAAAAGTAAACCGCAACTTGTAAGGGTTGATGCAATGTGTAAAACATGTTCCATGAGTCCATGGTACAGCAACTCATGGGTTGTATTGTTTAATATTTGTTGCGGAAGCATTGTAAAAAAAACAACCATCAAACTCGTTCTTCCTCTTGTACAAACACATCTTTCTACCTAAAAAATAAGCATAACTAACGATATGCATAAATTTGAATACAGTAAACGATCACACTGCACGCGTGACGCGGGGTAGCGGGTTATAACATCATGATGACAATGATCACAATAATAATGTGCATCACATTTATTTTTAAAGCATCTGTACATTCTATCCGATCCACTCAACTCCAATCATTTTATAAATCGATATTGCGGAATCATCTGCATGCCATAGTGAACTGTGTTCCCCTTTTATTAATAATGAAAACAGTCTGGTAAAAATTAATACTCGATTAATTGAACGCCAATATATAACGTTTACAGTAACTACCTCCAAACTCTGCATAAGCTACTTCCACACGCAAAAGATATGCAAATGCTTGTTAATATCAATTACTCGCTCATATGGAACCCTATGGATGCCAAAAACAATAGGTTTGCACTGTGATTGTCTCCCATAAACACATATTGAGTGAGTGATTACTAATAGTTTTAGAGTGGTACATTGAATTAGAGAAAAAAACCATCATAACATTTGCGCATATGTTGCGTACTTCGAGTAATGAAGCGTCTAAAAATATCTATGTAGTTGTTGTGGTCGATAAGCTGAAAGACCTTAAGAAATAGAAGAAAACCATAAGTAAGAAAAACTTCTTTCTGACTTGCCCAAAACTTGCATTCAATTGTATGACAAACAAACCTTCAATAAACTATTTAACCTGCACATTTCAAAATGAAAACAATATTTGGACCATGTACGCCGGACCGCCCATGACTTAATTAGTAGAACCACTAACTTTAAAGGCCAACGGCCCCATAGTATAACATTATATGGTCGCACCACTTCATCAATTATAAGGCCAACATTTATCGGTATACATAAAATCAGATAATGTTTGTCCAGTCTTATGACTTTTCCATACCTTGATCAGCGATGACAATCCACGAAACCATTGAGTTTATAAATTTGAACACGACTAACCTTTTCTCAAACCCCCCACACACGTAGAAACCCCAGACGTCGACATCTAAAAAGTATATCGATTAATAAAATTAAAATACAAGATCCTTGCAACAAAATATATAAAAAAATTAAATACTACTTAATACCAATAGGTAAGTATCATCGCTTGATCGTAGCTAGCATATTTAAAAGGGACAAAGTCAAGACGTAGCACTGATGAAAGATGTGGTGACAAAGTGGACAATTGTATGGACGTGTGCTTAAAAGTACCTGGATGTAAAATTCTTGGATGCAAAGAGGCCCTAACCTATCCTTTGTAATTCAAGACGTGAGTTTATGAGTTTGATTGAATGCTGCTCAACACTAAATCCTTAAACTTTGATTATCAAGCCAATGGGAACCTTGCATGAAGGCGAAGAGCCATGCATTAAAGAATATAAGTTTCATAATAAAACCTAAACAAAGTTGCAAGAAGATGGTTGTTCATAATGTTTATAGAGGCCCGTTTAAAATTCAGCACACGACCATACAAACTGATAAAGACCCTCAAATATGAAGGTCCAATATACTTCATTGTATGGCAAAAGACATGACGTAGATATACTTTTTGCATTAAAACATGGGGTGGTTGATGTATTAATTGTTAAATGTTATCCTTGGATTCCTAATTTTGTCCAGAAACATGTTTTAGTTTTTCATATGTGCAACAGTAAAAGTTAAATAAAGCGCCCCACCCGGCCACGCTTCGTAATTTATATTTTCAAAAGTACTAAACGTAAGAGTTAAATGTGGTGTACACTTTAAGTTAAGGCTATGTTTTTGTGCACACAATGACTTAATACCATTAGCCTGAACTTGTCTCAGATAATAATGGAAGTCATGTCTTTGACAGGTCTAAAGAAACCGAACATAGTTAAATTCTGAACCCAAAAGAACTAAGCAATATAACAAAGCTAAAACATATAGGTTTGGACACGTGGTAATCTCCTTGTTTGCAACAGTTTACAGTGATGAAATCTCATGCTCCAGTCCCTAGTGACGAATTATGTTTTGCTTCACATAATCTCTTCTGTGGACTTTGTGTATTGTTTAGAGATTGAGAGAATGTATTTAGTAAGAAATGATTCTCGTCACACACCACAAGTAACGAACTCACTCGATTGGCGAGCAAGGTTTGTGTCGAAATCAAGAGACATCAATATCCTATCATCTAGGAACATCCGTCTTGTAATCCCGACTAAATTACAAGAAGACTTCATAACAACGTCAGTTTTTGTGGTTAGGTCAGCGCTAATAGTTGAGGCCTGGCCTTAGGTCAGTGTATACTGGTCTTGTTTTTCTTAAATAAAACGCCTACCTGGTATTATGGTGTGGTTTATATTACAATATATAGGAGGAAAAACAATAGTAACTAAATATCCAGATAGTGAGTTTTTCATGTTCTAGCCTCTAGGTATTATCTATGATCTGTTAAGGTGAAACCCATGTGTTAGGCATGGATTTGCTTCAACATTGAAATGAAACAAGTTAATAATAGAGTTTAGTAATCCTGTTTTTATCAAGAGTCACGATGAAACATAAATACCGATATCTCGAACGTTGTATGTTGTTCATCACACTCGTTTCTTGCCGCTAGAATTACGGAGCTTATACTATGTTAAACGATGATAAGTTAGATCAATTGATCAGTATAAAAACTAATATTCATGAAATTTATAAGGCGGTGTGTAATCTATCATTAAAAGAGTACTACATGCCACATGGCATGCTCTCATTATATGTGTCACATGTCGCTCTCTCCTTTTGTCACGTCATTGTACTACATATTTAAGTTTAAATTTAAAGAAAATCAGCAGATATAGCTAAATCTATTGTATTAATTAATACTAACTAACTAAAAATCAAAGCAAACTTTATTATTCATATATTAATTATATTATACATTTATAAAGATTTATTTCTGAAAATTAACTCTGGTAATACATGCATGGCTATTACCTGGTATTAAAGTAGAAATAATGGAATGGAGTCACTTGCCGTGTGTGTGAATGTAAACAACTGGAACTAGAGCATACTTTTAGATTTGTTGTGTACCATGTCAGAGCAGATTCGGGTGGAGTTTCCTAAATATATGGGAGGTTTTGGGGTTGTATGTGTTTCACATGTTCACTTTTGAATTTGTTTAACAAATTTTAGACAAAGTACACTTTGTCTGTGGTTTGATTTAGGTCCCTCAAACCTTAAATTCAAAGTTCGTCCCTATTTTGCTAGATTTGCCCGATTTAGTCCTTGATCCCGTCTTGATCGTTATAAACTAACGGACTAACCGTCAACGTTATAATATTGACCTTTTTACGTTTATCCTATGACACTTTTAGTGTTTATGGTTTTATTGTTCGTCATTTAGTAGTGCCAAATTTTTTTTATTTTTCTTCATGCCTTATCTATATTTTTTATTTAATAATACACATTCATATTTATAAATGTACTTATATGTTGTATTTATTTATATATACTATTATGTAATATTTTATTTTAATAAAATTTAATTTTTCTTTACAGATTTATTTGTAACTTTAGATCCATATTAAATTGAGTTTTATAAAATCAATCAATGAGATTTTTATATATGTGATGTTGTTAAATTTTTGCAGTTATGTTAAAATAACGATATCTTTGACATTTTCCTCTCCATGTGCACTTTTCCTATCATTAATGTTCTCACCCTAACCAACTTCGACCTATATAATTAATGACTCTTTATATTATTTGAATGGTTGTGGATTACACTGTGATATGTATGATTTTAAGAGGAGCTATACAATTTTTATATAAAAATGATGAATTGGTGATTGGTTCGGATTACTTGTGTTTGGTTTTTTAAATACTGAAACAAATAAACAACTAATGGCGACCAAATTTCTTCTCGCTAGGAAGATTAACTCGAGCTCACCTCGCCGTAAGGTGCCCGGGGCTTGTAAATCCACTATTTCAGCAATTCATTAAACTCAAACACAATCATATAAACATTAATTACTAACACATTAAGTCGAATGATTTAATTGGGAGTAGAAAGAATATTACACTGAGAGCTTTCTTGATATTCTTGCACAGTCACCCTTCTTCTCCATGCAACCGTATTTTTTTCTAATTGTTACAGTTACTCCTAACAGTAAAACTAACACATATTATATATACACACTACAACTATTGTGTAATTACAATCAAACCCCTGAACAATTACAAATATTGTTTTCAACTCTATTTAATTAATTGTACCCAACAATCTCCCCCTTAGGATAGAAAACCAATATTCATAAAGTTTCTCTGTTCCAGGTTTGATTCTTTCTGAATCTTCTTCTTTCTTTCTTTTTTTTTATCGCTTCTGAGACTTCAACATTTTCTCCTCTTTTTCAATCTGTGAATGTTTGAGATAAAATCTTCTTGAGATAAAATCTCTATCTGTCTCTCCTGATCTTCCACATCTCTTCTTCTCTGGTACGTTTCTCTTTTCTTGATAGCACACTCCCCTTGAACCATTAATAAGATTTCAATTCTTTCCTCGTTAATTTTCATGATATGATTTAGCCATTGTTCTTCAGTTGTCTGTCACAACTATTCAACAGTTGTCTCTGAAATTATTTTTTCTCCCCCTCATGATGATTACAAAGAAATATGAACATACATGCAAATCTGTCACAGACTTCAGGCATTGGATATGACAGTAGATGATACAACAACAACAATTACAATTTCAAACATATTACAAATTGATTTCTCCCCCCTCAAATGGAATCTTCTTCTCCTATACTATAACAAATCTATCCACCTCCCCCTCACAAAATTTCCACTCCCCATCTAATTGAGACTATATATTATCAGAAAAAAACAAGCTTTTCAACTTTGTGAAAATGAAACCTTCATTTTGTGAATAACGAGTCCAGTCCACAGAGGATCCTGTTTTCACAATGTGACCTACGTTCATGACATGATATTAACACTGGTATCGGATTTCCAAATAGTCAGCGTGAATCCTTTAACATGAAAGAATCACTCTTATTTGTTCCGGCTTAGTCTCTTTGGACTAGCAGTTTTAGTCACGCAGACTGGTTAAACTGCGATGTGTTCTAAAACTGATATATATCAGCTCTCGAGACACAATGTGGCTCAAATGAAGTCGAAGAACGGAGCAACTGTCTTCCTGTGTTCAATATCAATAATTCCAAATTAGATATATTGATAGAATGGTGTATATCTCCTTGATTCTTGAACACAGAATCTTTTGAGAGATAATAAGTGGGTTGGTGGGTTGTAAGTGCATGCGTCACTGGTCCATGACGTCTTTTTCAATAATCAGTTCGCCTAGGCTTGATTAGATTATGTGTTACCAGGCAAACCAGTGTAAGTAGGATTTTCTTTTCTTCAAATCCTTTCTGCAACTCTCAGCTTCGTCATTTTTCAACTAAGTCCCTCCGGCTCACTTTTGAGAGGGAAATTTAAATACAGTCAGCTTTATAGGCGAAAGCATGAGCGGATGCACACCATCTCCTTCAATATATCCCTCTCATTTACATTTTACCTCTTCTTGACCCTATCAGTATCCCCAGATAACTCACTTCTCAACTAATAGACCTAAAGACACCCTACCACACAAAAACGATAGTTGTTTGCTTCTTGGGTAGAGGTCTGTCCGGTTCGGTTCAGACCTAGAGCGCATATTTATGTCTCGATCACCAGTTGGTGCTAATCGGATGTCAGCAGAAAGATGTTCCAGCTTTGAAGCTGCAAGGGATTATGATGAAATAAATTCAGCTCTAATGGACATCGGATATTATTATTCAGATTATTTGGGAGATAGCATTTAATGAAATAAAAAAACTGATTATGCATATGAATATGAATCAGATTTTCTCGTGAAAGGTTAGCACTTGGGATGATGAGGGGAGAAATTTAGTATGATTGGAAGAGTTGTAAACAAAGGAATCTCGAAGAAATGAGATAATGAAAATCAAAGAGATTAGATCAATTAATCTCAATGTATATATTCAGGAACTCGAGACAAATATTCTTTTCAGCTCAAAACTTCTATTTATGTGTGTATCAATTATTTTCGTGAAAGTCCAACACGTTTTTTAAAAAATGTCCTCGCAAGTATCTGAAAACTCCCCCTGGAAAAAGCACAAAAAAATTTGTAACTCATTTAAAGTAAAACAGGAAGCGCAAAAAATTATAAAATAAAACTCCCCCCCTTTGTCAATTCCGCATTAGAGTTTGAATTCAAGGCAGGAATCCAGTAAGATTGTGTATCTCGGACCTCGGGTTCTAATCAAGGTGATTCAGAGTCATATGGTTGGCGGAAGCTCGGGTTTCAGTCTGAAGTAACTAAAAGCTTTTAGCTGGGTTTTATGTACTAAAAAGTACAAAATCCATTTCCAATGAAGACCGGGTCCATATGGACTAGAAATCTATTGAAATGAGCCCGGGCTAATCATTCTGTTTTGAATAGAAACCATTTGAACTGAAGACGGGTCCAAACTAAACTAAACAGGAGCCATTTACCTGCAAACTAAGATGTCTTTGGTATCCAAACAGATTTGGATCAGACTTTTTGTGCTCTTGGTACCCATTTCAAATGGATTTTGGTACCCACTGGTACTTTGTTTAGGTACCCATTGCAGATTATAACTATTAGCTCTCTTTCAAAAGCAGAATACAAATTTCCTTGAGCATTTGAAAATTGAATATCTGAATTACGAAGAAACTGGAGTATGAATATCAGACTTTTTCAAACTCGTCTTTATGAATAAATGTCCGGTTATCCTGTTTTGGTAATACTATGGTGTTTTTTCTGTGAATTCTCTTTTCTGTGAAAATGACCAATATTATCCAGAAACTTAAGGAAAATTTGACTTGAAAATGTGTAATCTTTACCGGAAGTTGTTCATTATTATCTTTGACTCTGTGTATCTTTAACAATACTTAATTTTAAGATCAAAAGAATAATCAAATTTAGAAAATTCAGTTGGATTCTTTCACTTTCTGTAGAAAATCACAGTGACAACTTAGATTTTGAACAAACTGAAGGATTTTAACCTCTAATCTTTTGAAGAAATAGAATCATTAAATTGTTTGGTAAGATGAAATATCGGATCTTCAAATCATTTGATAATACCAAAGAAGAATTTCTGTCATTATCAAATGATGGTAAAGATTGTTTCTTGATTAAAAACATTTTCTTTCATCTTCAAACAATTTAGATTTAGCTAAAAATCTTGTTCTTTCAGTAAGAACTCATGTCTTTCCTCTCAGTGAATATTTAGTTAAAGACAACTCTTTTCAAGAGCAAAAATTCTTCAATTGTGTAAAACACAACTTTGATCAATAGATTGTTTTGGAAAGTCAATTCTTCAAGATCTTTAAACTTTCTTGTAAATGTCAGACATTTTTTTTCAGGTAAAAGATTTCAGTTGAGTTGCATTTTGTATTTGCTCGTTTCGAATCGTCAAGTTCTTTGATAACTCAGATGATGTTCAATTTAGAGCAGTACTCTCAGAATTTTGTTTGACTTTTAAGCTTTGAATTTCTTATTCAGTATTGATAATCACGTAAGCAGAAGCTTTATCAGTATTAACTGAACAAGAATGTCGGAATTGTTCTTACGAATCTTTCAGATTCAATAAGTTTTCAATCAGCTCAGTCTTTGAAAAATGTTCATATGCCATTTTGAATTGCTTGAAATTGAACCTTCCAAGATCTTTTATGGAAAAATTGAAAATTTGAATGAATCTTGATTGAAGAAAAATGAATTTTGAATGATTAATTTGTTAAAAATCAGCTATAATTTGACTTTTTGACGTTGAAATTTTATATTTTCTGCAGAAAAATGCCCGTAACTTTTTTTCTGGAGTGGAATTGGGCCTCGAAAATTTACCGAACTGGCTTCGCCTATACTAGAAATCGTAGATCTCGGTTTAAGCTTCGTTTTGGCGTATATGGGATGAAACTCGAATGTATAAGAATCAAACTCGATTGATGAAGGCTCAAACTCGAATAAACAATCACCAAACTCGAATGAAGAAGTATAAAACTCAAATGATTGAGTATGAAACTCGATTGAAGCTTATTGAAACTCGAATGAAGAGTGATTCAACTCGAATGTAAAGTGAATGAAACTCGAATGAACTTGTAGTCCAACTTGAATGATTAAGCATGAAACTCGATCAAATAAGCATGAAACTCGATTAAATAAGCATCAAACTCGATCAAATAAGCATGAAACTCGGTCAAAGCTTTATAAAACTCGGTCAAAGCTTGTATAAAACTCGGTCACTTCTTTGTAAAACTCGGATAACACAATGAATTCAGTGTTGCCAGAGTTGATCAAAAACTGCATAAAAATCAAGTTCAAAACACAATTTTTCAACAAAAACCAAATGACCTCAAATTGATCGAGTGTGCTTTTCACACAGAAACAACTTTTTTAACAACTTTGTCTAATTTCATTCAGTAAAAATCCAAACAGACAAAAAACGTGAATACACAACTTTTTTTAAAAATTCGAAAAAAAAAAAATCTCATATGTTGAGTTTTATATCATCATATCGCTCAAAATAACACCGATCCAACTTTCAGATCATATCATCCAACCAATTAAAACCATTGATGATTGCCATCCAAATTTCCGAAAAAAAACGTGAATGTAACAGGTTCATCTTTTTCGAAAACAGATTCAAATTCACTCAAAAATGCCATATTTGGCTCTGATACCAATTGGTAAATTCACTATGTAACAATTCAGTTTCTGCAGAAAATATAAAATTTCAACGTCAAAAAGTCAAATTATAGCTGATTTTTAACAAATTAATCATTCAAAATTCATTTTTCTTCAATCAAGATTCATTCAAATTTTCAATTTTTCCATAAAAGATCTTGGAAGGTTCAATTTCAAGCAATTCAAAATGGCATATGAACATTTTTCAAAGACTGAGCTGATTGAAAAACTTATTGAATCTGAAAAGATTCGTAAGAACAATTACGACATTCTTGTTCAGTTAAATACTGATAAAGCTCTTGCTTTACGTGATGTATCAATACTGAATTAAGAAATTCAAAGCTTAAAAGTCAAACAAAATTCTGAGAGTACTGCTCTTAAATTGAACATATCTGAGTTATCAAAAGAACTTGACGATTCGAAACGAGCAAATATTCAAAATGCAACTCAACTGAAATATCTTTTACCTGAAAGATCTGACATTTACAAGAAAGTTAAAGATCTTGAAGAATTACTTTCCAAAACAAATCATATTGATCAAAGTTGTGTTTTAAACAAATCTGAAGAATTTTTTGCTCTTGAAAAAGAGTTGTCTTTAACTAAATATTCACTTGAGAAGGAAAGACATGAGTTCTTACTGAAAGAACAAGATTTTAAAGCTAAATCTAAATTGTTTGAAGATGAAAGAAAAATGTTTTTAATCAAAGAACAATCTTTACCAATCATTTGATAATGACAGAAATTCTTATTTGGTCATTATCAAATGATTTGAAGATCAGATATTTCATCTTACCAAACAATTGAATGATTCTATTTCTTCAAAAGATTAGAGGTTAAAGATCCTTCAGTTTGTTCAAAATCTAAAGTTGATCACTGTGATTTATCTACAGAAAGTGAAAAGAATCCAACTGAATTTTCTAAATTTGATTATTCTTCAGATCTTAAACTTAAGTATCTGTTAAAGATACACAGAGTCAAAGATAAAATAACTGAACAACTTCCGGTAAAGATTTACACATTCTTCAAAGTCAAATTTTCCTAAAGTTTCTGGAAATATTGGTCATTCTTCACAGAAAAGAATTTCACAGAAAAACACCAAGTATTACCAAAAACAGGCTAGAACCGGACATTTATTCATAAAGAAGAGTTTGAAAAAGTCTGAATATTCATACTCCAGTTTCTTTCGTAATTCAGATATTCAATTTTCAAATGCTCAAGGAAATTTGTATTCTGCTTTTGAAAGAGAAGCTAATAGTTATAATCTGCAATGGGTACCTAAACCAAAGTACCAGTGGGTACCAAAATCCATTTTGAAATGGGTACCCAAGAGCACCAAAAAGTCTGGATCCAAATCTGTTTGGATACCAAAGACATCTTAAGTTTTGCAGGTAAATGGCTCCTGTTTAGTTCAGTTTAGGACCCGTTCTTCAGTTCAAATGGTTTCTATTCACAACAGAATGATAGCCCGGGCTTCATTTCAATAGATTTCTAGTCATATGGACCCGGTCTTCATTGGAAATGGATTTTGTACTTTTTAGTACATAACCCAAGCTAAAAGCTTTTAGTTACTTCAGACTGAAACCCGAGCTTCCGCAACATATGACTTCTAATCACCTTTGATTAGAACCCGAGTCCGAGATACAAATCTTACTGGAATTCCTGCCTTGAATTCAACTCTGAAGCGGAATTGACAAAGAGGGAGTTTTATTTTCATAATTTTTTGCTCCTGTTTTACTTTAAATGAGTTGACAAATTTTTTTGTGCTTTTTTCCAGGGGGAGTTTCAGATACTTTGACGATGACATTTTTTAAAAACTGTGTGTGACTTTTCACGAAAATAATTGATACACACATAAATAGAAGTTTTGAGCTGAAAAGAAATATTTGTCTGATTCTCTGAATATATCATTGAGATTAATTGATCTAATCTCTTTGATTTTCATTATCTCATTTCTTCTGAGATTCTCTTTGTTACAACTCTTCCAATTCATACTAAATTCTCCCCTCATCTCCCAAGTGCTAACTCTTTCAAGAAAATCTGATTCATTTCATATCATATATCAGTTTTTCTATTTCATTATGATATCTCCCAAATTATCTGAATATAATATCCGATGTCATATGAGCTGAATTTCATCATATCCCTTGAGCTTCAAAGCTGAACATCTTTCTGCTGACTCCGATTATGCACCAAACTGAGTGATAGACATAAATATCGCTTCTATGGTCTAACCAGAACCGGAAGACCTACCCAAGAAGCAAACCAACTATAGTTTGTGTGGGTAAGGGTTCTTTAGGTCTATTAGTTGAGAAGTGAGTTATCATGGGATACTGATAGGGTCAAGAAGAGGTAAAATGTAAATGAGAGGGATATATTGAAAGGAGATGGTGGTGCATCAGATCATGCTTTCGCTATAAAGCTGACTGTATTTATCTCTCAAAAGTGAGCCGGAGGGAGCTTAGTTGAAAAATGCTGAAAGCTGAGAGTTGAGAAAGGATTTGAAGAAAAGAAAATCCTACTTACACTGTGTTTGCTGGGTAAACCACATAATCTATCAAGCCCTAGGCGACTTGATATTGAAAAAGACGTCATGGACCCAGTGACGCATGCACTTAACTCCACCAACCACTTACTTATCTCTCAAAAGATTTCTGTTTCAAGAATCAAGGAGATATAACACATTTCTATCAATATATCATTTGGATATTATTGATATTGAAACAAGGAAGACATTTGCTCCGTTCTTCGACTTCATTTGATGCACATTGTGTCTAGAGCTGATATATATAGTTTTAGAACACATCGAGTTTAACAGTCTGCGTGACTATAAACTGCTAGTCCAAAGAGACTAAGCCGGAACAAATAAGAGTGATTCTTTCATGTTAAAGGATTTCACGATGACTATTTGGAAATCCTACCAGTGTTAATATCATGTCATGAACGTAGGTCACATTGTGAAAACAGGAATCCTATGTGGACTTGGACTCGTTATTTCACAAAATGAATGTGTTTCATTTTCACCAAAGTTGAAAAGCTTTGTTTTTGTTCTGATAATATATAGTATCAATTCGAGGGGGAGTGAAATTTGTGAGGGGGAGTGAGATAGATTTGTTTAGTATAGGAGAAGAAGATATCAATTTGAGGGGGAGAAAATCAATTTGTAATATGTTTGAAATTGTAATTGTTGTTGTTTATCATCTACTGTATATTCAATGCATGAATGTCTGTGAAGATTTTGCATGATGTTCATATTTCTTATGATCATCATGAGGGGGAGAAAAAATAAAGTTCAGAGACAACTGTTGAATAGTTTGAAGACAACTGAAGACAATTGCTAAATCATATCATGAAAATTGAACAAGGGAAAGAATTGAAAGCTATTAATGGTTCAAGGGGGAGTGTGCTATCAAGAAAAGAGACGACCAGAGAAGAAGAGATGTGAAGATCAGAGAGAGACAGATAAAGAAGATTTTATCTCAAAGAAGATTTTATCTCAACATTCACAGATTGAAGAAAAGAGAGAAAAAATTTTGAAGTCTCAGAAGAGATAAAAAAAAAGAAAAGAAAAGAAGAAGATTCAAGAAAGAATCAACCTGAACAGAGAACTTTAATTGAATATTGTTTTCATCTCTAAGGGGGAGATTGTTGGGTACAATTATAATAGAGTTGAAAACAATATTTTGTAATTGTTCAGGGGTTTGATTGTAATTACACAATAGTTGTAGTGTGTATATAAATATGTGTTAGTTTTACTGTTAGGAGTAACTGTAACAATTAGAAAAAAATACGGTTGCATGGAGAAGAAGGGTGCTGTGCAAGAAATATCAAGAAGCTCTCAGTGTAATATTTCTTTCTACTCAATTAAATCATTCGACTTTATGTGTTAGTAATTAAATGTTTATATGATTGTGTTTGATGTTAATGAATTGCTGAAATAGTGAATTTACAGCCCCGGGCACCTTACGCGAGGTGAGCTCTATTTAATCTTCTAGCGTAGAAGAAATTTGGTCGCCATTAGTTTTTTATTTGGTTTCAGTATTTATAAAAACCAAACCAAGTAATCCGAACCAATACCAATATATATTTTTATATAAAAATTGTATCATGCTCCCTCTTAAAATTCATACATTCACATGTGTAATCCACAACACATTCAAATTAATATAAAGAGTCATGTAATTATATATGTCGAAGGTTGGTTAGGTGAGAAAATTAATGAAGAAAATAGTGACAATGGAGAGGAAAATGTCAAAGATATCGTGTATTTTAAACATAACTGACAAAAATTAACAAAAATCACATATATAAATATCATTGATGATTTTATAAAAACTAAATTTAATATGGAATATAAAGTTACAAATAAATCAGTAAAGAAAATATAAAATTTTATTTAAAATAAAATATTAATAATAGTATATATAAATAAATACAAAAATATAAGTACATTTATAAATATAATGTGTATTATAAATAAAATAATATAAGATAAAGATAGAAGAAAAATAAAAAAAATTTGGACTATAAATGAGAAATAATAAAACATAAACACTAAAAGTGTCATAGTTGAAAAACGTAAAAAGGTCAATATTATAAAGTTAACGGTTAGTCCGTTAAGTTTAACGGATCAAGGACGGATCAAGGACTAAAATCGGGCAAAATTAGCAAAATAGGGACGAACTTTGAGATTATTAAGGTTGAGGGACTAAATCAAACCACAGAGACAAAAGATGTCCTTTTGTCTAAAATTGTTAAACAAATTCAAAAGTGAAATGTGATAACACATAACAACCCCAAAACCTCCCATATATTTAGGAACTACACCCGAATCTGCTTATACATGGTAACAAACAAATCTAAAAGTATGCTCTAGTTCCATGTTGTTTACATTCACAAACAAGCAAGTTACTCCATTCCAATTTTACTTTAATACCAGGTTAATAGCCATGCATGTATTACATGAGTTAATTTTAGAAATAAATCTTTATAAATATGTATAATATAATAATTATATGAATAATAAAGTTTGCTTGATTTTAGTTAGTTAGTTATTAAATTAATACATAATAGATTTAGATATATCTGATTTTCTTTAAATTTAAAACTAAATTTAGTAAATGACGTGACAAAAGGAGAGAGCGACATGTGACAAATTAAATGAGAGCATGCCATGTGGCATGTTAGTTACTCTTTTAATAGATAGATTACACACCGCCTTATAAATTTCATGAATATTATTTTTTATACTGATCAATTGATCTTAACTTATCATTCGTTTAACATATTTATATACTCAGTAATTCTAGAGCAAGAAAACGATATGTGATGAACAACAATACAACGTTCGACGAATATCAGGTATTTATTTTCAGTCTTGAACTCTTGATAAAACAGGATTACTAACTTCATATTATTAACTTTGTTTTCATTTCAATGTTGAAGCAATCAATCCTAACAATGGTTCACCTTAACAGATCATAGATTAATCACCTAGAGGCTAGAACATGAACTCACTATCTGGATATTTAGTTACTATGTTGTTTGCCTCCTATATATTTCAAAAACCACACTAAACAATCGTTTTTTATTTAAAAAAAAAAGCATTATACCTGAAGCAGCAACAATGGCTGACTAACCTAAAAAACTGGAAGTGGTATGAAGTTCTTGAAATTAAGTCGGATAAAGAGGATGTTCTAGATGAAGGATATGATGCTTTTATTTAACAAACTGTGAATGAGGTGAGCTTCTTTACTTGTGGTGTGTGACGAGAATCATTTTCTTACATAATACATTCTTCTAATCTTCTAAACATACACAAATTCCAAAAGAAGAGATTATTGTGAAGCAAATACATAACTTCGTCACTAGGGACTGGAGCTATGAGATTTCATCACTGTAAACTGTTGCAGAACAATGGGAGATCTACCAAGTGTCCAAACCTATATGTTTTAGCTTTTTTATTGCTTAGGTTATCTTTTGTTCAGATTTAACTATGTTCGGTTCTTTTAGACCTGCAAGACATGACTTCAATTATTATCTGAGGACAAGTCAGTCTAATGGTATTTTAAGTTCATTGTGGTGCACAAAAAAATAGCCTTAACTTAAATTGTTACCCCTACATTTATCTTACGTTAGTACTTTTGAAAAATAAATACGAAGCGGGTGGGCTGCTTATTTAACTTTCTACTTTGCACATAATGAAAAACCTAAAACTGTTTCTGTACAACAATTAGGAATACAAGGATAACATTTAACAATATAAAATCAACCCCATTTTTTATGAAAAAATTATATTACGTCATTCTTTGCATACAATTGAAGTATATTGACCTTCATATTTGAGGTCTTTATAGTTTGTATGGTAGTGTGCTGAATTTTAAACGGGTCTCTATAAACATTATGAAAACATCTCTTTCAACTTTGTTATGTTTTATATATATATACTTATATTCTTTAATGCATGGCTCTTCGATTCATGCAAAGGTTCCCATGTGGCTTATATCAAAGTTTAAGGATTTAGTCGTTGAGTCCATGCATAAAACTCATAAACTCACGATCTTGAATTACAAAGGAGAGTTTAGGCCTTTGCATCAAGAATTTTACATCCAGTACTTTAAGCACACGTCCATACAATTGTCACTTTGTCACCACATCTTTCAAGTGCTACGTCTTTGACTTTGTCCCTTTTAATATGCTTAGCATACGATCAAGCGATGATACTTACCTATTGGTATTAAGTAGTTATTTTTATATATTATTTGTTGCAAGGATCTTTGTATTTTAATATTTATTAATCGATATACTTTTTAGATGTCGACTGTCGTTGGGGTTCTACGTGTGTGGGGGTTTGAAGAAAAGGTTAGTCGTGTTCAAATTTATAACTCAATGGTTCGTAGGATTGTCATCGCTGATACAAGGTATGGAAAAAGTCATAGACGTGACAAACATTTATCTGATTTTATGTATACCGATAAATGTTTGGCCTTATATTGAATGAAGTGGTGCGACTATTAATGTTATACTATGGGGACCGTTGGCCTTAAAGTTAAGTGGTCTACTAATTAAGTCATGGCGGGGTACAAATATTGTTTTCATTTTGAAATGCTGCAAGGTTAAATAGTTTGAAGGTTGTTTGTCATTACAATTGAATGCAGTTACTTTGCAAGTCAGAAAGAAGTTTTCTTACTTACTGGTTTCTTATTATCTTAAGGTTCTTTTCAGCTATCGACAACAACAACTACATAGATATTTTTAGACCTTCATATACTCGAAGTCGCAACATATGCGCAATGTTATGATGGTTTTCTCTAATTCAATGTACCACTTAAACTATTATTATAATACTCACTCAATATAGGGTATTATGGTATACATCAAAGTGCAACCTATTGTTTTTGCATCCAAGGTTCCATATGAGGAGTTATTGATAGTAACAAGCATTGGAGATATCTTTTCGCGTGTGGAAGTTAGCATTATGGAGGTAGTTATAATGTACAACGTTTATATTGTGCTTTCATCGATATTAATTTTTACCATACTGTTTTTCATTATTAATAAAAGGGAACACAGTTCACTATGGATGCAATGATTCGCAATATCGATTTATAAAATGATTGGAAGTTCGTAGAATGTACCAGATGCTTTAAGAAATAATGTGATGCACATTATTATTGTGATCATTGTCATCATGATGTTACTAACCCGCGTCAAGCGTGAGTGTGATCGTTTACTGTATTAAAATGTTTATGCATATCGTAGTTATGCTTATTTTTTCAGGTATAAGATTGTGTTGTACAAGAGGAACGAGTTTGATGTTGTGTTTTTCAATGCTTCCGCAACAAAATTATTAACATATACAACCCATGAGTTGCTTAACATGACTATGGAACATGTTTACACATTTGCATCAACCTCTTTTACTAAGTTGCGTTTACTTTTTTTTATTGTCATCTCTCATCTATGTGTTTTAGGGCGGTGATGATCCATATTAGTTGTATAACTACGTCTTTCATGTCAGAATCTCATCGAGTGGTTGTTGATATCAGAATTGATAGATTCAATTTATATCCTACAAGTAATAAAAAGCTTATAGTGACAAAGTTGTATGATTGGTACTTTTATGTTTCCACAATGTACTCTATGGTTACCACGAGTACAAGTGAAGGGTTGGAAGGTAGTTATGGTATACAAGCATCACATACGAGCAATAATATGGATGAAGATGAAACGATATCAGACGACACCAAATACATGCAGGGTCATATAGATGAAATAATGTACGGTCTCGCATCAACATAAGGATCTTCGTCAACTGTTGTACTCTTGCTGATACACAGAAGACAACCATAGTTACTGATATTATGGATAACCCCGATGACAATCAGTAGGGTGAACCTACATGTTTAGATGGTTGTTTTTCTTTTCTGTTACATAAGTTTACTTTCTTAATTTGAAGAGTGTTGTTGATGAAAAATAATTTTTTGTTTTCATTAATAACAACACACCATTTCAATATCCTTCCAATTTTATGCTATGTTTTTGTTTTTATTTTCATTTGTTTGGGCTTTAAATTGTAACCCTTCTTAGTTCTTTATGTTAATTTATTATTGATGTGCCGCTAGCACACCTTTTGTTTTAATAAAAATAAGGAAATAAATAAGCTAAATTAGTGGACAAATAGACAAGTATCACCTATCGTATACTATTATAGTTTACATAAGTCCGGATATCGAACACAGGGACAAAGATGAAATAGGAAATACAAATATCGGTTAAAGATTAGTTACAATCGAATTGGATTTTAGAAGAGATTTAAGACAATTAATTAAAATCTAGAACATAAGATCACAATACTTAAATAACACACAAAAGGAAATAGCATGAATAGAGCAAAATCCAAAGAAATGTAATCACATGAAATCCTTCCATTAGACATCGGATGATAGCAATGAAGAAGCGGCTAGAATGAATATTAATTGGATTAGATAATAATCATATGAAGATCACTCAATAAAAGTGAAAACTTATTAATCCTAGAATTATGTCACACCTTGGCAGCGAGGCGTGACGAGTGCGGAAGCGTAACCATAATCAGAGATTTAAATAGATAATTGTTATAACTTAAAAATATTTAATTGAATTACATAGCCCGAATAAAATGAAGAGTAGTTCGCTAGTTACAGAGATTTAAATACATAATTAGATTATCAAAAATGGTGCAAATAAATCTCCGAGTTTGAAAATAATGCGACTCCAAAATGATCGGAAGCATTGGAATGCTTCCGATGAATGCGCATGTCTTAATTACCAGAAACTACATGCTAAAATACGTCAACAAATTGTTGGTGAGCTCATAGGTTTACGCGAAAAGACCAATTGTGTGGACATTAACCAATGAGTTGAATTTATAAAGCATAAATTCCATGTATGTATTACATAAACCATCATGTAACCGAAGCTTAAATAAATGAGTTTGCCGTGTGCAGTATCCCCAACTGTAATACCGTGTGTTAAATATATACGCATTCCACTATTAGCATGTAAGACTAACCCGAATGGGGGAGTTGACTCCAGATAGTTCTATCCACAATATATTCGCGCTTACAAAAAAAATGTAATTAACGATTCATGATATGAGAGCTGATGGATCCACATAAACACATGTGTAATACATATAAGAAATAAACAGTTTTGATATCCATATGAAAATATTGCATGTATTTCCATCCCAATAGATAGTGAAAATAGGGGCTATGAAAACTCACCGTAAGTTGATGGTAAAAACGAAGGTTTGCGTTGTTGATGAGTGACGACACCGGACGCGTTTAACCGAGTCCTAAATGATATGAGGGACTTAATAACTCCCATATATATGATAACTAGTATTGTACCCACGCAAAGCGGCGGCGGCAATGAATAATAGAAAAAATACATAATTCAGTCATTCAAAAAGAATATTCTTATGAAACCAATATTACATATCTAAATATATCATTATATACTCGGTAATTCAAACTAAAAATGTTCATATCGATAACAAAATTTATATGAAGAGAATTATTGGTGAAAGTTTTATAAAACATAAAAATTAATAAGACACCATTCAAAATCGTTTTGGGTTAGTTTATATTTGGCATTAATCCGATTAGAATGAATTCAAATTTATTTCCTTTTCTACCTATATGGCTAGGTGCCTCGGTTAGATACTTGGATTTTAAACCTTATTTAGCATAAAGAAAACAAATCTGTGATATACAATATCTCCCCATATTATTTGCTTTATTTCATTTTCTTTCTAACATCGGTGCGCCAATGGACCATAATTAAAGGCTTGTTGCTACTATTCATTTATTGTGATCAAGTCTTATTTGTTTGTGGTTCCTATGAAAAGATGCATTTTTAGTTATGGTTTAAAACTCTCCTTATTGACATCAATTGTGTTCTTTTAACATCAATCCTATAATAATGTTTGTTTTTGTTTCACAGCGGTTACATTTTGCAGAAGCTCTGGACTAGTTGATGCGTGGATGTGACCCTGAGATTGTAAATTTGACAACATTTTGATTTTCATAACTTTATGTGTGTGAATTAGATGTGTGAATTGAAACAATTGTGTTCTTTTAAGGGACACATTATATATTCTTGGAAAAAAATAGAAAAATCGTAGCATGAAGGACTTGATTGTGTGACCTTCGACTCCCTTAATGAGCGCACATTTACCATCACAAAGAATCAATTATGGTATAGTTCAAAAAACATTAGGAAAAAACAGAATATAGTCATTTGTTATTCCCAGTGCAAATGGCAAATTTTATCTTCCACAAATTTTTACACCAGGAATGACTCCTATTTGCACAAAAAAACTAAACGACTAACTAATATGCAAATTACTAAATGAAACGTCTAAATTTATCCTTTTATCTAATTTGAATTCAAGTTATATAAGATATACCTTCTTTCTTGCCACTAAAACTGAAATTGTTTGCCCATTTATGGATCTAATTCCCACATTATCATCTCTTTCTGCCCCTGGCCCATTCCTTTAAAAGAATGTTGGTTCTCAGTTAAATGCATATTTTCATTTGTGAGCATAGAATTAACGTCTGACATGGTTGGCATGTCGGCGAATGAACTTGAACACACAATAGACCCACATGAATGCATCTCAGTACTTCCTAGGGGATGCAAGAATCTTCGAGTATTGGATCCATAAACTCTAAACCTCTGCCTTCACTCCACATTTCTCATGCCTTAACCAGTTTAAACAGACATACAAGATGTAGTGTCATTGCTTTTTTCTCAAACAATAATTTGTTGGTTGAAGCTTTAATAAAATAAATTAAAAAAATCAGTATTGGATAGGATTAACTTACGAGTCCTAGAAGGTTGAGCGGGTGTTAAATATTATAACTCCCATGATTAATCTTGCTGTTTACAATTTCAAGCAACAAAACTCCAAAACTAAAGATATCTATCTTGGTTGAAACAGTGCCTTCTGTCATATACTCTCTGGCGGCATATAACCACTGGATCAATTCAAGAATTAGTGTTTGGGAGTTCGTTGATTGTTGGAAGATGTTATATATTGACACAATACAAGTTATGTACTTACCGAGTTCGAATGATTCTACCTGCTTCAGATTCATTGATCCCAAATAACTTGGCCATTCCAAATCTTATATTTTTGGCTTTAGATAGCCATCCAGGAAGATGTTACTGGCTTTCAAATCTCTGTGGATTACCCTCATCCTTGAAAACTAATGGAGATATAAAAGGCCCTGTGCAGTGTCGTCTATAATTACAAAACTGTGACACCCTTGCCACAACAACCACCGTTTACAAAACACCCAGGATTAATCACCACACACAATTACAATAATGATCTGATAACCTAGTTTAAGTGCGGAAGCATTAAAATACATAATTAAAGTAGTGCAACAGTGTCAAACACCCTACGGTGCTACAAGGTACCAAGTCTAAGTCTACACACCCATTATAATTATTACAACATCCAGAATATATTACAACATTGTCCAAAAAGCATGATTACCGATTTAAATAGTACCAAATCTTCAAAATCTTCCCAAATGACCTAACTAGAAGGTCCGGCGGTAGACTTTCCTTTTCCTGTAAAAATAGATCAACTGAGGTATAAGCAAAGGCTTAGTGAATACACAGATTACGCATTTTATAAATTTTTATGAAGCCCCAAGGGTAACACCGATGACAAACATCGTATACCCTTCTTCGTACACCAAGTACGGACCAAAGCCGCAGCCCCTTCGAGCCCGAAGCTCGGCATTAAACATACCATCTGAGACAAACGTACGATCGGGGATGACATACTGCCTACAGGGCCTAGGAGGGATCAGCTCCAGGTCATATAGCGCAGTAACATCAGAGTAATCGATGCGACCCACCGGTCCATCACTAGATGCACAACAATCGAACGGACATGCAACAAGTAAGAATGTGCATCTAAATCTACGCAAGTTAGTAGAATTCCGAACAAATCATGAAACAACAGGTCTCAGCAGGCAAAGCTTAACATAAAATAGATATAAACATGCGAAATCTACTGTACTCACAGTGGGTGCGTAATTAAAACTTCAATATTATTTCTTTTCGGGCTTTCAACCGGATCCACAAATTACCCCACTGTGGGTTAAACAACACCACAAGGGACCTGTTAATTTAGTTGCAACAATACCTCGAGTCAAAAACCATTTAAATTCATAAGACCAAGTTTTGTATTTTCTTGCAATATTTTCCCCCATTTCGGGTCTATGTCCAAATTCATAACACAATTAAGTTTGAACCCATTTCAAGTTCATACCTTGTCCTTTGAGTAACCCTTGTTATTTTACGTGTTGTTTATGAGTTTCATTCAAAATACTCGAGTTTAGAGAGTAAGTTTCTCAATTTTAGGCATTAAACTCGAATTTAATGGGTTAAATTCGAACCCCATTCGAGTTTGAGCATAAACTCGAACCCCATTCGAGTTTGGGGTAGATTCGAACCCTACCTCATTCGAATCTAATGATAGACTCGAAAATACACTCGAATCTAGTACCAAAATCGAGTTTGTTCTTGCATTTCGACTGTGTTCTTGGTATTTTCGAGTTTGTTCATCTTAGAACTTTAAAACATACATTTCTAAGCCTAAAATCACCGATATATCATGTATTAAGCCTAGTTTCAATTCTATTATGCATATACTATCATATTCTCGCAAGATTTCAAGCAAAACTAGCTCCAATTCACATAAAATAACAGATTCGAATTCTAAGTTCTTCAAAACCGAAATAAACAAACTTAAAAGGGTCGATTCTTACCTCAATCCGTACGAAATCAAGAATCCAATTGCAGATTGTTGTAGTACTCCTCGATATCTTTCCGATGACGTATAATTCTCGATAATCGGCCGGTCGGTTTGTGAGATATCTTAGAGAGATGTAGAGAGAATCTAGAGAGAGAAAGTTGTAGAGAGAGAGAGAGAGTGTTTATGGAAATATGAGAGTCTTTATCCTTTTATTCCTATTTCCATCATTTTGCACATTTCACCCCTCATCTTAACCGGTTCCATAAAATACTGATTTATTCTTAAATTTATTATTAATAACTTTTATAATTCATAATATTCCTTAATAATAATTCCCGAGTTCAAATTTTCTTAAAATAACAACAAACTTTCTAAATATCCCAAATACATAATAATTGTTCATAATTCAACTTAATTGTAAAATTTTCACTTAATTAGCCCAATTACAATAAAATAAATCCGAGGATGTTACAAAAACGATCCTTCCAATCCAGTAATCCTTTCTTCCTAGGATCTGTTAACAAAAGAGTTGTTAGTTTAATCTTGATTATGTAATAAGTTTAGAGTTAAATATGTAATTATATAAAGTATAAGGGCCTAGATTAGCATGTAGTAAACATGAAGAGTTGCAACTATTCGTAAAAGTCGCAACCGTTTGTGAAGAGGCACGTCCGAACCATTGTGTCGGTTCACACGCACCTCTTAGATTATTATAAATAGGAAGCATTGTAAAGATTGTAAATTGTGTATTTCCAAGATTATTAATAAAAGTTCAGTTTAGTAAATCCTGTGTTTTTTAGAGAGTTTTTCCCAACATTGGTATCACAGCAAGGTCAATAGATCCTGAAATCTCATCATTTACCGAGAGGCAGATTCAATCGAAGAAATACACCCGGTGATTAGAGCATCACCGTTGAGGAGATTGGCAAAGAGATTGCCAGATTGATACACGGGGCAGACGAACACAGTAGTGTTCTACCACCAACCGGCACCAAACAGAGAAATTGGTTTGATTTCAAGAGACGAAATTTAATCAATTAGAGAAATCAGAGATTTTCTCATCACAGTAGGCAACCCCACGGAACCGAAGCAACAGTTCAACAATATCAAGAAATCAAAAAGCATATCAAAGATTGCATCAGGGCAACATATCGTAGAAACAGAAATCAGTAAGCCCCTTCGCAAATTTCGCGATAGAAATAGTAAACCCTAGAATTCTTAAGAGCATATTGTATCGAAGGCAACAAGAAATCAGAAAGATATAACCTGATTCCAGAAGCCACCACAGAAAAATCCACAGAAATAGTGCCACCGCCGTAGGAGTGAACCCACGGACAGAAACCACAACAAACCGTCGCCATACACCACCAGTTACAACCAGATCGCCACCATCAAAACAGAAGCAACGATTAGGTTTTTTACGTTTTGCCACCAAATCAGAAACATCAGAATACCGATAGAAACAAAACGAAGAAACCATAACCAGTAATACATAGGCGCCGATTAGGAGTAGGCATCAGAAGGGTTTTCAGGTTTAGCGAACCATCGAGTCATACCTAGGGTTACACCGATTCATCGAAGATAAGCAACGATTCATAGAGGGATACATCGGTTCATAAAAAAGGGATAATAGAAAAAGAAGAAGCGAAACAACATTTGAGAGAGTTTGCACCGGTTCAAGAGAAGAGCCAGAGTCACGTTTTTTGTCTGGTGAGAGAGAAGTCCAGAAAAAGCCCCACGGGAAAGGCAGAAAGCAGAGCCCAAAAGACACAAAGAAAAAAGAAAAACAGGTTTTTCTTTTCCAACTTTTAATTTTAATATATATATTCTGTTTATATATATATTATAATTATTTTAAGTTAGATTTTAATTTATTAGAAAATAAATTAAAGTTTGAAATTTGCCATTATAATTTAAGTTAGAAAAAGATTAAATTATTTGAGGAATAATTGTGGTTAGATATAAAAATTAAGTTGAATTTTTTCTTAGATTTATTTTTGAGCTTAAGAAAAAATCAATTTAAAGAGTATGTCAGGAGATAAAAATAATTTTGTTGTCACAACATTATCATCATATCAATGTCCAATTTTGAAAAATACTAATTATACATTATGGGCATTAAGAATGAAGAAAATATTAGTGGCAAATGGAGTTTGGGATTTGATAGAAGAAACAGATACATCAAATGAGATTGATGTAAAAAAGGATAGTTCAGCATCAGCATACCTATTTCAGCATCAGCATACCTATTTCAAGGGTTACCAGAAGATTTGCAAATGCAAGTTGCGGGATGTGAAACAGCAAAAGAATTTTGGGATTCGTTAACATCAAGATTTATTGGCACAGAAGATGTACAACAAGCGCACTCGCAACAACTAAAATCAGAGTTTGAAAAATTAGTGATGAAAGAAGATGAGACGATAGATGCATTTGCAGGAAAGTTAATGAGTATTATTTCGAAGGCTGCAACATGTGGATTAACATTTGATGAGCAAACGAAAGGACGGAAGATACTTAATTCAGTACCAGATAAATTTATACCGGTAGTAGCAACTATTGAGATGATTGCAGACCTTAAGACAGTTAAGTTAGAAGAAATTATCGGAAAACTTAAGACTTACGAAGAAAGGATTAAGTTTAGAAAAAGTAGTCTGGAATATTATAGTGAGAAGTTGTTGTTCACACATTAAGAAAATGACAGAAGTTATGAACACAACAATAGACGAGGAGGAAGAAATCAGACACAAGGAAAAGGCCTAGGAAGATTCGCAAGAGATAACAGAAGTAAAGATAATCATGATAAAGGAGGAAGAAACCCTGGAAATCAAAGCTACCAACGAAGAGATACTAGAGAGATAGAATGCTACAATTGTCACAAATTTGGACACTACGCTAAGAATTGTTCAGAACCAGATCATAGAAAAGAAGCCTCAAACCTCATTGAAGAAGACTTAGAACCAACGTTACTGATGGTTATTGATCACGATTAGATCAATAACAAGAAAGAAAGAAGAGAGAGAGAGAGAGAGAGAGAGAGAGAGAGAGAGAGAGAGATAGAGATAGAGAGAGTAGACAAGGTCGAGATTAGACCAAAGAGAGCATGATTGATCGAGAGTAGATGATCAATCAAAGAAAAAACTGATCAAGAGTAGATTGTTTTTCTTAAAGTAGGTTAGAGAAACCGAAGATTTGATTCAGCAAAATCAAATACAGAAAGAGAGACCGCATTTGAGACACAGATGCAGCATTTGAGACACAAATGCAGAGACAGTTAGAGAACCTAACAAGATTGAGATTACACAAGCAAGAAGATGCAAGTGTTGAAGACAAACAGAAGAACAGAAGATTGAAGACTTGAAGAACAATCAAGATTAAGGGGGAGAATGTTAGTTTAATCTTGATTATGTAATAAGTTTAGAGTTAAATATGTAATTATATAAAGTATAAGGGCCTAGATTAGCATGTAGTAAACATGAAGAGTTGCAACTATTCGTAAAAGTCGCAACCGTTCGTGAAGAGGCACGTCCGAACCATTGTGTCGGTTCACACGCACCTCTTAGATTATTATAAATAGGAAGCATTGTAAAGATTGTAAATTGTGTATTTCCAAGATTATTAATAAAAGTCCAGTTTAGTAAATCCTGTGTTTTTTAGAGAGTTTTTCCCAACAAGAGTAACAGCTACCATATAGAGAACTAAGTAAGCTTATATACATAATCTACGAAGTGTTAGACGATCTTACCAAATAGAAAGCAATCCAGCTATTATTAGGCATATACTCATATACAATGATTTTTTCATTCTTTTCAATGCAACATCCTAGAAGCCTGACGCGATTAGTGAGTTAAAGTCTGGCAATGAGTTCGGTTTCATTCATAAACTCTGTGACTCCTTGTCTACAGTTTCTTGAAAGTCTCTTCACTGCTACCTCTTGCCCAACAATTAAATTTCCCTTAAAAAAGTCAACGCCATGAGCTTTTATTTGAAATCCAAATAGCTAGATTGTCTTTTCAAAGTTTAATTACCTTATAAAATGCTCCAAAACTGCCTTCTCCTAGTTCGGAAGATGAGGTTTGTGTGATGATGAGATGAAGGGTGTCGTCGCCGCTGCTGGTGGTCCGGTGGTGGTTACGAAGGTGGTTGATAAGACCGAAGTTACCGTTGTTAAAGTGATTCAAGAAGATGAAAATGAGGTTTGTGTGATGATGAGATGAGGGGTGTCGCCGCCACCACTGCTGCTGGTGGTGATGGTGGTCCGGTGGTGGTTAAGAAGGTGGTTGAAAAGACCGAGGTTACTATTGTTAAAAGGGGATTTTCTTCATACACCATATCTATTTTCTTATCCACCACCTCTATTTTGACCTAAAAAGCCTATAAACCTATTTTTTAATCCCTCATCAATCACTAGTCATGACTTCTCTCCCTCACTCACGCATGCATATAATTTCACTTCCTCCCCCTCATTTATTACACACATAACAATGCATCTTCTTTTATTATTTTTTTAATTATTACTATAAAATAAAAAAAAACACTTTTTAATCCAAACTATTAAAAATGTTTAACGAAAAAACTTAGAATAACTTTCTATTATTTTTTGTTTTCTTTTTTAAAACAGAATAATCTTATAATTCACAATAAAATACAAATCCAAACATCCTTTTAATTTAACCTCCTCACCTTTAATGTTACACTAGTTTATTAACCATTTAACACTAGGGGTGTTCATAAAAATCCGAATCCGAGCATCCGAAATGAAAATCCAAAAATCCGATACGAAATTGCGGATTCGGATATTAAAATTCCAAATTTTCGGATATTCAGTTAATCCAACATCCAAAAATTCAAAAAAAAAAATAGTTTTTTTATATCTCTAATATTGATTATTTACATAACATTGAGTGTTTATTATTATTCTAATGTATATTTTTTAATTTTATCTTGATATTATAGATTTATTAACTAATATTTTATATATTTTAGTTCTTTAATTTTTTTTATTCGTTTTGAATAAAATAATTCCAGATACATTTAGTTTTTGATATATTTATCTTTAATATGTATTTGGATACACTTGCAAACACTTGCTAAACCAATTTCCATAATTTTGCAGCTTATAACATAATCAACTCATTTAAGTTAGAGGTTTCTTACTTTCTCAAGTTAAAGAACACCCCAAGGCAAGATGAAGATAAATTACACAACTCAATTAATGTCAATATTCTCATTTAATTCTGTGGTCTCATAATTATTAATAATCCGCTAGAATTATAACCCGGTGACATGTATACTCGACCCGACACGTTCCGATTTTGAGGTGAACCGAACCGAATTTTCTATTATTTTCGGTTAGGTTAACCGAACCAAAAAAACCGTTCTGCTCCATCACCGGTGTCGTTTCTGCTCCATCACTGCCGCCGTTCTTCTTGGTAATATGTGTCATGTGCACATGCAACAATTATATTGGATGTATAGACTGTGTTCCATCTATATCTATATTTATTAATAAAATAAAATGGTTTTGTCACCTCAATTTCATTTTCCCGTCTATTTTATTACCATAATTTATATTAAATACTTAGTTGTTTGATATTAAATAAAAACACATTATTATGTTGTATTATTAAAAACATATATATGTGTTTGCAAAAAATGTTTCTTTTAATTCTTATTAACTTCAAATATGAAATATCAATGTAAGAAACAAAAAACTTCAATTATGTGAATGTGTATATATTTTGAAAATGATAAAATATAAAAATGGAATATCTGAAAATCAACAATCAAAATTGATCATATTCACAATTGAAGTTTTATCAATTAAATTTTAAATATTGTTAGCAAAATAATTAACAAAAAATTTTAACTTTATTTATTACACTTCTACATTTAAATCTAAATTTTTACATTTGAATCTAACTATGATCATTAAGGATAATAATGACGCATATTTATTTTAGGTAAATATTAATTCATTAATGAAAAATTAAAATCAAAATTTAATGTAATTAAGTTAAGGTAGTAAATTTGGAAAATGAATTAAAAAAATGGCATAGGGATAATTATTTATTTTAATTAAGGGTATAAGAGACATTTCATAAATAATTATGAGTTGTCATTATTCTGGACCATTGATTTCTTTCCATCCAATGGTCCATAAACTCCAAATGGTTTTCTTATTTTATATAGTATAGATGTTAACGGATGTACATTATTTGAGTTTTAATATTAGCATTTAATTATTAAAAATTTATAATTATAATATACTAATTTAATTTTATATGTAATTCTAAAAAAAAATATTACTTTATAAATAGTAAAATGAACAAAATAAATAGTTAAATTTAATGTCATAAGAATATTTTCAGTAATTTTTTCAAACTATTGAAATTAGAAAATAGTGTGTGTAACTTAAAAGTTAAAAAATAAATCTATAATCCATTAATTTATATATAAAATTTTGAAACTATCTATTAACAAATAAAGTTTTATTAGAGTGGGACCGGTGGGTGAGGAAGCTATCACGTGAAAGCCTTAAAGGATTATTAGGTTGTTTGAAGGTTGTATATGGAAATGTCTTGTCAACTATAGTTAACCTTGAATAGCCTATGTATAGATATGGTGTAGAAAGTAGTACCCTTGTTAGAGTGTATCAAGGGGATAAAGATGACAATTTTGAGAAAGAGAGTAGGTGACAGCAGAGTGATGATAACTGATATTAAATAAATTATTCTAATATTAAATAGTTTGTTTTCTGCAAACGCTTTTTTGGGGGAATGGAAGAAGCTTTTTTGGGTGAATGGAAAGGTAACATGGGAAGTGGAAAAGCTTCTTGTAACCGGTCACAAATGTGTTTTCATTTTTTTGTTTTGTTGAATTGTATTTTCTGCATTGACGGTGGTACCTCTTAAAATTCAGACATATGTTTTAATGACTTGTACTTTATGCAAGGAAATTTGTTTTTAAGACATTAATCTACATGCATTATATAGTAGTATAGATATGTATGTATAAATGTTTTTATGTTTAAAAAAACCCAACTTTACAAGTTTATAAATAAAACCCACTTAAAACGTCAAGTTTATATAAATAATTTTCCAGCTTTTTAAAGGTTTTTCGGCCTACTTTGAGGCTGTTTTCGACCAAGCTCCAAAATTATTTGGGCTTTGGAATTCATAGTCATAAAACTGATATATACGAAGAATTTTTCATTCTAAGAACGGCCATTTTTCGAGGTGTTTAGGTTGGGGAAAAAGCTCGTTAAAAACCCTATGTTGGTCATTTTTGAGTTGTCAAACTTTCGGGTTCCCAAATAATATTTTAGGGTTCAAAACTCCATATTAAATTATGAAAACCTCCATATTTTTAGTTAAGACATAGATCAAACTTTTGAAACAAGAATCAACTCATTTCGTTAAGTTATTAACTAGTTATGATTTTTCAAACTCGACGTAATATTTCTGCCAAAAATCCGATTTCATAACCTTGAAACAACTTGTGATTCTTGTTGTTTATTCAAAAACCACATGTATAAAAGGATATGAAACACATTTATATAACTTGATTTCATATTATTTATACTTACATTATGTGTTTATATATTTATAAACACATTTGAAGAAAACAAACTTTTATAAACTTGAGTTTTTATGAAATTTCTTATTGTTGGTGATTATATATATTATGCAAGACTTATATAAACATAAATATAAGAGGTTGTAAGTTAGTATTTACGTAATTTGGGGTATTAGAAGGATGCAAACTAGTAGAAGTTGAAACTCTTGAAAGGTTGCACCAAAAGAACTCTTCAAGCACTTGAAATATTGAAAGAACACAAAGTTGCAAACTTTGGTCTTGCACAAGGCCTCTTGGCCGATTTTTTTAGAGAGAAAAGTGAGTGTTTGTGCTTTGAAGGTGTGAAGTGGATGTGAAGATGAATCCTCTATTTATAGAAGAGAAAAAGTGAATGAAATGATTTCTAGATATGGAGGTTGAATAAGAGATGTTGCAAGGTGAGGTGAAAGAGAAATGTGATGTAGATGGTGTATGGAGGTTGTAATAAAAAAAATTGGAAGTCAACACCTATATAGTATAAGCTGGGGCCGGCCATTATGATGTATAATCAAGGTATTTTCATTTTTTTTGTTTAAAAGTATTTAGAATGTATTCTTGTATTTCCCTTTTTATGTAAATTCATAAATACTATTGAATGCATTTGTTTAATGAATTGTTTTAGTCTTGCATAATTGATGTTAAGTAAGTGTATTAATGCATGATTAGTGTCACTAATCTTAATTTAATTATGTAATTAGTTGAATTAATCCATCATATCGTAAATCGATCGGATTAATTGATTTGCCGATTCATCGCACCGATGAAATTGTTTCTAATTGAGTTGAATTTCCTTATGAATTTTGTTAATCACTTTGATTAATTGCTAATGACCACTGATTAGGTTATAATTTGATAATAAATACTGATTAGGTCATAGTTGCTAACCTGGTTTAGTGCCGGATGTTACAGTCTCCCACTGTTAAGGAAACTTCGTCCCAAAATTAGCTCGCATTCTTCACTGATTGAGCATTTGAGAATAACTGAGGGTATTTTTCGCGAAACTGATCTTCGCGTTCCCATGTAAACTCAGGACCTCGCTTAGAGTTCCATCTGACTTCTATTACCAATTCAGCTGTGCTTTAGTTTCTTGACTTCTCGGTCCATTATTTCCACAGGTTGTTCAATGAAGTTCAACTTATCATCTAGCACCAGTTCGTCCATGGGTATGACGAGTGTTTCGTCAGACAAGCATTTCTTTAGGTTGGACACGTGGAAGGTATTATGTACATTATTTAGCTTTGGGGGCAGGTCGAGTCAGTAAGCTACCGGGCCAATTCTTTTGGAAATCTTGAATGGTCCGATATAACGAGGATTGAGTTTTCCTCGTTTCCCAAAATAGATTACGCCTTTCCAAGGCGAGACTTTCAACATACTTAATCTCCCTCCTGGAATTCCAAATCCTTTCGTTTGATATCAGTGTAGCTTTTCTGCCGATCCCGCGCGATCCTTAATCGGTTCCGAATCTGTAATATCTTTTCGGAAGTCTCATGAATGATCTCAGGGCCGGTGATTTGGCTATACCCTACTTCAGCCGAACAAATCAGTGATCGACACTTTCGCCCGTAGAGTGCCTCAAACGAAGCAGCTTTAATGCTCGAGTGATAGCTGTTGTTGTAGGAGAACTCGAGTAACAGCAGATGTCTGTTCCAACTTTTGCCAAAGTCAATCACACATGCCCTTAGCATATCCTCTAACGTCTGAATGGTCATTTCACTTTGACCGTCGGTTTGCGGATGGTAAGTTGTACTCATATCTAAGCGAGTACCCAAAGCCTCTTACAATGATTGCCAAAACCGTGACGTGAACCGACTGTCTCTATCAGATATGATGGATACGGGAACTCCATGCCTTGAGATGACTTCTTTAAGATAGATTCGAGTTAATTTATCCATCTAATCCGTCTCCTTGATAGGAAAGAAGTGTGCAGTCTTGGTGAGTCGATCCACAATCACCCAACTGGTGTCAAAGCCACCAGATGTCTTCGGCAATTTAGTTATGAGGTCCATGGTTATTCTCTCCCACTTCCATTGCGGTATTTCTGGCTGTACCAATAGTCCTGATGGTTTCTAGTGCTCGACCTTAACCTTTAAGCATGTTAACAACTTGCTGACATACGTAGCAATGTCCGCCTTCATGTTCGGCCACCAGTACAAGTCTTTTAAATCACGGTACATCTTGTCGGATCCCGGATGAATAGAATATCTAGTGTTAGGCCCTTCATCCATGACTAGCTTTCTTAGTCCTCCGATCTTCGGAAGCCAAAATACGGTTCATGAAGTATTGGCATCCGTCGGATTTTGTTTCAAACTGCTTGTTCATGCCTCTTAGAGCTTCATCCAGTAGGTTTTCATCCTTGACTGCTTCTTTTTGTGCCTTGAGAATCTGAGAGTTTAGGTTTGACTGGATTGTCATGACCGAAGCTCGGACCCACAAGGGCTTAACCCATGCCTTTCGGCTCAACGCATCAGCTACAACGTTTGCCTTGCCCGGGTGATAACGGATCTCGCAGTCGTAGTCGCTTAGCAGTTCAACCCAGCGCTGTTGCCTCATGTTCAACTCCTTTTGGTCCAGGATGTTGAAACACCCCGTTCTAATAACGTGGCGTTTTTACTATAATTCTGCGACATAAACCTCAAAATCCAATATAACAAAATTTATCTAAATTCAAACCTCCAATTCAGTGCATAATAAACTAAATCATAAACATTCAGAGTACGCTAAAATAAATAATCTCACAAAAATGTAATATTTCCAATCAAAGTTAATTTATCGTTAACATTCAAATTTAAATGATACCTTATAAATAATTAAATACCTCGAAATTAGCGGGCGTTACAATCTCCTACAAGTTGGATTGATCTCGTCCTCGAGATCATGTAGATTGAACAGATCGGGATATTTCACCATCATCTCCGTCTTTGGCTCCCACGTATAATTCGGTCCACTGTGATGTCGCCATTTCACTAAGACCATCTCTATCTGTCGATTCCTCAACTTGCTGATCTTCTCATCAATTATCTGTTTGGGCTCCTCAACATATCTGAGTCGTTGATCAATCTGAACATCCTGAGTCGGCACCATCTCCTCGGCATTCTTCAAACATTTCCGCAAATAGCTGACATGAAAGACATCGTGCACACCGGCCAGCTCTGGTGGCAAATCTAATCGGTATGCCTGTGCACCAATACGCTCTGAAATACGATAGGGCCCAATAAATCTAGGGCTAAGCTTGCCCCTCTTACCGAACCTCATAATACCCTTCCAGGGCGACACCTTCAACATCACAAAACTACCAACCTCAAGCTCCACTGGCCGATGCCGCTTATCTGAATACATCTTCTGTCGATCCTGAGCAGCCCTCAATCGTTCGCGAATAATTTGAATCTTGTCATGCGCAATCTGCAATAGCTCGGGTCCGCCAATAGGTTTCTCACCTACCTCTCGCCAACATGTGGGTGCAGATACCAGAGGATTTCCCACATCAGATCGGGATGAAGCAATCAAGTCACGAATCTCCTGAAAACCCTGCTGCACCTCCGCGCGACTCTCGTCCATAACATCTCGTACATAACGGGTCATGTACTTCATCATCCAGGTCTCACGAGGGGTCAACGGCTCTCCCTCGGGTCCAATATCATCATTTAAACCATCCTCATCCTCGCGCTCCCCGTCAGAATGCTCTATATCCTCTGACTCTACGATAACTTGCTCATCGCGTGGATGACTGTGGCTCTCGTCATCAGCCATGGTGCTGAAAATTAAATTTATGAGTTAAATTAAGAATTCGTTATGTTTTTACATGCTTGATGTATCTACGGTTTGCTCATAAGGGTGCATGTTATATATTTATGAAAGTTACAGTTTAAGTCCTAACTTAACCACTCCCAATTTCCTAGGCCATCAGGGTAGAGTTGAACTCGTAAAATCACAACTTAAACTAATAGTGATCATGCATCCTACGGTTTAAGACTAAGTACCCAAAAGGTACTTAATTCACTTAAACCTAACTTGGCTCTGATATTGAAACACCCCGTTCTAATAACGTGGCGTTTTTACTATAATTCTGCGACATAAACCTCAAAATCCAATATAACAAAATTTATCTAAATTCAAACCTCCAATTCAGTGCATAATAAACTAAATCATAAACATTCAGAGTACGCTAAAATAAATAATCTCACAAAAATGTAATATTTCCAATCAAAGTTAATTTATCGTTAACATTCAAATTTAAATGATACCTTATAAATAATTAAATACCTCGAAATTAGCGGGTGTTACAGATGTGCTGAAGGCTCTTATGATCCGTGAATACCGTGCACTTTGTCCCGTAAAGGTAGTGCATCCATATTTTAAGAGCAAACACCACAGCTCCAAGTCATGAGTCGTATAGTTCACCTCGTGGATTTTGAGTTGCCGCGATGCATAAGCGATGACTTTATCCTTCTGCATTAACACCCAACCTAACCCGTTGTGTGAGGCATCACAGTAGACCACAAAGTTTTCTGTTCCCTCAGGTAGGGACAGAATAGGCGCACTACACAATATCTGCTTCAACAGTTTGAATGTCCTCTCCTGGTCTTCACCTCAAATATACTTCACATCCTTCCGAGTTAATTCCATTAGTGAACCAGCTATCTTAGAGAAGTTTTCGATAAATCATCTATAATAATTGGCAAAAACTGACGGATTTCCGTTGGAGTTCTAGGTGTTGCCCAGTTCTTAATAGCCTCGATTTTCGACGGGTCTACTTGAATTCCTTGGCTATTGATCGCATGCCCTAGGAATTTGACTTCTCGTAGCCAAAATTCACACTTTGAGAATTTGACGTAAAACTGTTCTTTCTTTAGAAGCTCTAGGATTATCTGCAGATGTTGCTTGTGCTCCTCTTGGCTTCGGGAGTATATAAGGATATCGTCTATGAACACTATTATAAATTTATCCAAATACGGTTTACACACTCGATTCATAAGATCCATGAATACAACTAGTGCGTTGGTTAAACCGAATGCCATCACCTGGAATTCGTAATGTCCATAACGAGTTCTGAATGTTGTCTTGGGTATATCCGCTTCCCAAACCTTAACTTGGTGATATCCAGATCGTAGATCAATCTTAGAGTAAAAACTAGATCCTTGGAGTTGATCGAATAAATCGTCGATTCTGGGGAGAAGGTATCGGTTCTTGATGGTTAACTTGTTCAACTCTCGAAAGTTTGATGCACATTCTAAAGGATCCATCTTTCTTTTTCATGAATAAGACCAGAGCTCCCCAAGGTGAGGAACTTGGTCGAATGAATCCTTTATCCATCAGCTCTTGTAGCTGATTGGATAGCTCTTGCATTTCAGAAGGGGCGAGTCGGTATGGTGCTCTTGCAACAGGTGCAGCTCCAGGCACCAAGTTGATTCGAAATTCCACTTGCCTAGTTGGCGGAAGCCCAGGAAAGTTTTCTGGAAAGACCCTCGGTGGTTTCAAACCACCGAAATATCTTCGAGTCGTTTCTCTTTCGAGTCCTTTTCTACCAGTTGAACCAACACTGCATGACAACCTTTCCGAAGGCATTTCAATGTTCTTAAGCCGGATATGACGTTCAACTGGCGGTTCTTTCTTTCTCCCTAGACTGTTGACTTTCTTTTTCTTAGTGGTATCCTTACGACCTTCTTACCACATAAGATTTCGGCGTGGTTATTTGATAGCCAATCCATACCAATAACTACGTCGAAGCTTCCGAGTTTGATAGGTGTAACATCCCTACTTTTCAATTATTTATAAATTGGCAATTTAAGACTCAATTATTGTATTAATGGATTATTATGTCAATTTAAACGAATTTCGATCACAATTTTAAAAATGAGAAATGATGAGGAAAAATCATCATCGTTGTTTTTTTGAGCAAGCAAACAATATGGAACCGACATCGGTTAGAATACCATCAACGGTCAAAGGATTTTTAAAATGAGTGATGATGAGGAGAAATCGTCATGGTAGTTTTCTGAGCAAACATAACCATGAGAAACCGATCCAAACTTTTAAAATCGGTTTAATTGAGAATATACGAAGTTGAGGGGTGTAATGTGCAAATAGGTCAAAATAACAAATAAAAAGGGGAGAAAACCCTCATTATGGTCTTTCACTTTCTCTATCTACACTCTCTCGTTTCTCTCTCTCTCTAAAAGAAACCCACGGTTTCTTTTCAAGTGGAAATCAAAATCATTAAAGAACATTAAATTGGAGGCTAAAAAGTTGGATACAAGTTGCAAATTCGGAACTATAACTACTGCAATTAACAAATCAAGGTATCACTTGCTCAGATTTACGAATTTTTTGAGTTTTGGTTCGGTTTTGGTGAAAACCGAATCATAGGATTTGGGTTCTAAATGCTAATGCATGTTATAAATTATTATTGCAATGTTAAAATCGAGTAGTGGTGATGCAATGTACCAAATTTCAGATTCAGATTCACATTCTAAGTATGATTTTTGAATTTAGTGTGTGTTTTAGTGTGTGTGTTCATCGACTTGATAAAAAATTGGACAAATGTGGAATATTTTGGTACATTAGTGTTATATTTTAAGTTAAAAATGAGTTTTTAAGTTCATATCTGCAATTTTAGATACAAAAACATGCAAAAATGGTCAAAAAGTATATTATGGAAATTATGGAAAATTTATAAGTATGAACTCGGACCTGATGAACACGGTTCGGCCCATCCGAGTTCGGGCCCCATCCCAATTCGGACCCCTATACCCAATTCGGACCAAGGAACAATCAGAATTCGGATGAATAGTGTACAGACTAGATTACAAGTGATGGACCTCGAACCATCCGGATTTTGGACCATCCGAATTCAGATGTGGTCCGAATCCAGTTCAAATTTCATTTAAATTGCAGAATTTAAGTTTTATACAATTACTGACATTAAATCACTATTACACTGACTTGATAGATAATTGTGGTGTTATCTAGCACACATTGATTCAGAGACAAATTGCACTGTATAAACCACTGTGAGTAATAGATTACCATTCTAACATTTATTGTCTTTGCATTCACGTTTTACACATTCAATGGCATGTTCACATTGTTCATATACATCAATTGGCACTCATGAATGATTTGTTGTTATGATGCACACTCGTACTTGACATGTAACCAGCGTTCGTTTGAAAGTGCATCTAATTACATCATGCTTGCACTGCATGATCATTACTTCACAATCTGATGCAACCTGGACTGGGGCTGACAGCAGGCCACTGTCGGGGACTGATCATCCCACTCGTTATCCTGGTCAGGTTCGGCACATCCCCGATCAGCATTTGAACTGCCAACCCCATGCTTGCACTGCATGGTTTTTCACATACTATGGGGCTTTCACTGCCAGCTTTCACACTATGGTTGTAAAGAAATAATTGTTGAATGTATAATCAGTTATCTCACTAAGCAAATTAGCTTACTATTGACTCTCGATGTTTTCGGGCAAAGGCAAAGGTGTAGCTGGACCTTCTTCTTAAGCAATTTCAATTCAATATCCCGGAGACCTTAGAAGCTATTGGTACTTGGATGTTTGTAGGTTTGGGCTGGGATTTGATACTTTCAAAACAATTATGTTGTTGTAATAGTTAGACTTTATCACTGCATGAACTGCCAACCCCGATCAGCATTTGAACTGATCAGCATTTGAACTGCCAACCCCATGCTTGCACTGCATGGTTTTTCACATACTATGGGGCTTTCACTGCCAGCTTTCACACTATGGTTGTAAAGAAATAATTGTTGAATGTATAATCAGTTATCTCACTAAGCAAATTAGCTTACTGTTGACTCTCAATGTTTTCAGGCAAAGGCAAAGGTGTAGCTGGACCTTCTTCTTAAGCAATTTCAATTCAATATCCCGGAGACCTTAGAAGCTATTGGTACTTGGATGTTTGTAGGTTTGGGCTGGGATTTGATACTTTCAAAACAATTATGTTGTTGTAATAGTTAGACTTTATCACTATTCTGGGTGAGGCAGGTACGTCTCAACATTTGAAACAATTTGATGATCCTTATACTCAATCATAAACTCTTTTATTAACTTGTACCTTCATAACATTCAATTCAGATCCAATTCTTGGGGCACGTGATATCTGGGGCTGGGATTGCTGTTGATCCTGTAAAGATCGAGGCTATCTAGAATTGGGAATCACCCCGCAACGCCTCAGAGATTCGTAGCTTTCCGGGATTGGCTGGTTATTACCGCGGATTCATCAAAGACATTTCACAGATCGCAGTTCCGCTTACTAAGCTGACTCGCAAGAATGCAACCTTCTTATGGAAAGAAGAACATCAAGCTGCCTTTGATAATATGAAGAAGTTACTATGTGAAGCACCTATTTTGGCCCTGCCTGAAGGGAACGAAGACTTTGTTGTTTACAAAAATGCATCAAGCATGGGTTTGGGAGCAGTACTGATGCAAAGAGGAAATGTCATAGCCTACGCTTCTAGACAGCTCAAATCACACGAAAAGGATTACTCTACTCATGACTTAGAGCTAAATGATGTGACTTTCGCTCTCAAACTATGGAGGCACTATTTGTACGGGACCAAGTGTCAGCTCTACACTGATCACAAAAGTTTAAAGTATATATTCAGTCAGAAGGACTTGAATATGAGGCAAGAGGTCAATGGAGCTGATCAAATACTATGATTGTGAAATTCTCTACCATCCAGGGAAAGCCAACGTGGTGGCTGATGTCCTAAGTAGAAAAGCATACTGCAAGACGTACTATTATGCCTTGACTTCTACAATTCTGATTTCAACGATCATAGATGACGTAAAGGCTGCTCAATTGCAGGCCTTAAAGGAAGAAAATATCAAAAACGAGGATGTCAGAATTCAACTGCCATTAATGCAAGATGACAACTGGACTCAAATGTGTTTACGGCAGAATATGGGTTCCTAAGTTCGGGAACATGCGATATGTAATTCTTGAAGAAGCCCACCAATCCAAATTCTCAATTCATCCTGGTAGCACAAAAATGTACAACGACCTGAAAGCTGATTTCGGGTGGCCAGGACTGAAAAGAGACGTTGGTCAATACGTAGAAAAGTGCAGAACATGCAGATTGGTCAAAGCAGAGCACCAGCAACCCTATGGTAGTATGCAACCTCTTCCTATCCTAGAATGGAAGTGGGACCATATTACTATGGATTTCATAACAAAGCTGCCCAAAACTCGTGGTCAAAATGATTCCATTTGGGTCATTGTTGACCGACTAACAAAATCTGCTCATTTCATTCCTATTCGAGAAATCTATTCACTGGACCGTCTTGCCCAGATCTACGTGAATGAAATCGTCATCAGGCATGGTGTGCCTAAGTCTATTGTCTCTGACCGAGATAGTAGATTTACTTCTAACTTCGGGGCTGCATTGCAAAATGGTCTTGGTACTCGTATCGCAATGAGTACTGCTTACAGACCTCAATCTGACGGGCAAAGTGAAAGAACTACTCTGACTCTGGAAGACATGCTCAGAGCCTGTGTCATGGATTTGGGTGGTAACTGGGACGATCACCTCCCATTGGTTGAATTCTCCTACAACAATAGTTACCATTCAACCATCAAGATGGCACCGTTTGAGTTCCTGTATGGAAGGAAGTGTAGGACTCCAACTTGTTGGAGGGAAACAGGAGAAACTCCTATTGCTGGGCCAGCCTTATTGCAAGAAACAAATGAAAAGATCCAGCTCATTCGACAGTACATGAAAACGGCGCAAGATCGACAAAAGAACTATCACAATCGCCGTCACAAAGCGATAGAATTTCAGAAGAATGATTGAGTCTACTTAAAGGTTTCTCCGATGAAAGGTGTTACAAGATTCATTATGCGAGGAAAGCTATCTCCTCGGTTTATAGGACCCTTTCGCATCATTGAAAAGGTTGGGAATCAGTCCTATCACTTGGACTTACCAGACGAACTAGCAGGAGTTCACCCGATCTTTCATATAGGTTACTTAAGAAAGAGTCTGGTGTCCGACAGGGAACCATGGACTGATCATTCAGGGATAAAAGTTGACGAACGGCTAAGGTTCGTTAATGAGCCGGAGTGTATTCTAAAAACAAAAGTCAAGAAACTTCAGAACAAGGAAATCAAGATGGTGCTGGTCAAATGGAAGCATCATAGGGGAGCTAATCACACTTGGGAATCAGAAGAAGACATGAAGACTAAGTACCCAAGTCTGTTTAGCGCAGCATGACTTCGCGGACGAAGTATAGGCGTGGTGGAGCCCATGCTGTAACATCCCTACTTTTCAATTATTTATAAATTGGCAATTTAAGACTCAATTATTGTATTAATGGATTATTATGTCAATTTAAACGAATTTCGATCACAATTTTAAAAATGAGAAATGATGAGGAAAAATCCTCATCATTGTTTTTTTGAGCAAGAAAACAATAAGGAACCGACATCGGTTAGAATACCATCAACGGTCAAAGAATTTTTAAAATGAATGATGACGAGGAGAAATCGTCATGGTAGTTTTCTGAGCAAACATAACCATGAGAAACCGATCTAAACATTTAAAATCGGTTTAATTGAGAAAATACGAAGTTGAGGGGTGTAATGTGCAAATAATAAAAAGGGGAGAAACCCTCATTATGGTCTTTCACTTTCTCTCTCTACACTCTCTCGTTTCTCTCTCTCTCTCTCTCTCTCTCTCTCTCTCTCTCTCTCTCTAAAAGAAACCCACGGTTTCTTTTCAAGTGGAAATCAAAATCATTAGAGAACATTAAATTGGAGGCTAAAAAGTTGGATACAAGGTGCAAATTCGGAACTATAACTACTGCAATCAACAAATCAAGGTAACACTTGCTCAGATTTTTGAATTTTTTGAGTTTTGGTTCAATATGTTCTAACATTCTAACATTTATTGTCTTTGCATTCACGTTTTACACATTCAACGGTATGTTCACATTGTTCATATACATCAATTGGCACTCATAAATGATTTGTTGTTATGATGCACACTCGTACTTGACATGTAACAGACATGTAGCCAGCGTTCGTTTGAAAGTGCATCTAATTACATCATGCTTGCACTGCATGATCATTACTTCACAATCTGATTCAACCTGGACTGGGGCTGACAGTAGGCCACTGTCGGGGACTGATCATCCCACTCATTATCCTGGTCAGGATCGGCACATCCCTGATCAGCATTTGAACTGCCAACCTCATGCTTGCATTGCATTGTTTTTCACATATTATGGGGCTTTCACTGCCAGATTTCACCGTATGCTTGTAAAGAAGTAATTGTTGAATGTATAATCTGTTATCTCACTAAGCAAATTAGCTTACTGTTGACTCTCAATGTTTTCAGGCAAAGGCAAAGTTGTAGCTGGACCTTCTTCTTAAGCAATTTCAATTCAATATCCCGGAGACCTTCGAAGCTATTGGTACTTGGATGTTTGTAGCTTTGGGCTGGGATTTGATACTTTCAAAACAATTATGTTGTTGTAATAGTTAGACTTTATCACTATAGACACTTATATTTATTGCTTTAGTGTGGAACTTCTTAAATCTGAATTAAGCATCAATTTTAATTATCGTGTTAATCATTGGGTTGTATGTTGATCCTGGTGATTTCAATTATACATCTATTCATGAGGACATCGCAATAGGCATCAAGTCTATCTTAAAGGGATGATCTGCTAATTTTAGTGTGCAATTCTTAATGATACTATTTGCCTCAACTAGTTTGTCATCGGCTAACTCTATAGTATAGGAGTTGTCTAAAGGGGATTGAGTGACATTCAGTTGTTCACTGAACTTAGCAGAAATAAAGCTCCTATCGGCCCCAGTATCAAATTGTACATAAGCATAAATGTCATTAAGAAGAAATGTACCTGATACTACATTGGGGTCCTGACGAGCGTCTCTAGCTCCCACCACAAAAGCTCTCCCTTGAGCTCCTCCGTCGTTTTTCAACTTTGGGCACTCATTCCTATAGTGCCCGACAACTCCACACTCAAAAGAAGCTCCTCTGGCTGCTGCCGTTGTTGTTGCTATTGTTGTTGCTGTTATTGTTACTGCTGTTGTTGAATCTACAATCTTTGGTCACATCACCAAGATGCTTGCACTTCCCGCAAGGGGTTGGGCAGGGACCTTTGTTATGGTGGTAGGTGCATTGGCTGCAAAGGGGTTTGGTACCAGTGTAGCCTTTCCTTGGTTCGGATCCGACTACAAAGGCTTTAATGGTTTCGGGCTTTTTGGACTGCGATCCCGAATTCTTCCGAGACTTGTCTTCCCATTTTCTCTTGTTCTCTCCCGTTTTGGCCTCATTCCTTCTGGCCACTTGATCCATCAAGTTATTCGCCATTCGGATGACGTCCTGGATTATGGTGGGGTTTGAGGCGGTGACGTTACCTTGGATTTGAGGGGCGAGTCCTCATATGTAGCGTTTGATCTTCTTGTACTCGGGGGGTGGGGGGTCACCATTTGTGGGCATAGTAGGCTTAACTCGTGGAAATGGTTAGTGTATCCGGCATCTGTACCCGTCATCTTAAGATTCCAAAACTCAGATCCCATCTTCTGTTGTTCATTCCGGGGGCAGTACTCATCGGTCAACATCTGTTTCAATTCAGTCCAGGCGAGTTGATAGGCCGTGTCGATTCCAACAGACTGGGCATACGAAATCCACCAAGTCAATGCACCGTCCTAAAGAGTGTGAGTAGCAAGCTTAACTTTCTCATCTTCTATACATCTGCTGATGCGGAAGACAGATTCTAGTTTTTCGAACCAGTGAACCAGTCCGACAGCTCCCTCGATTCCATTGAAGTATCGGGGCTTGCAGCTCAAAAACCCCTTAATCCCGCAACCCTTGGGATTGGTTTCGGTTCCTCCTGTAGTACGACTAGCTCCACCGTCACCATTGGTAGAACCATTCCGATTGGTTTCGTAGGTGGCTATGGCGGCGACTACTCTTTGTGCTACGAGTTGCTCGATTTCAGCAGCGTTCATGGCTCTTCTTGGCGGCATTATCTTAAAAAAAAAATAAACAGGGTATAAGAAGTTGAGTCTTAAATATTCGAATTTTTCTTTGGGCACAGTTCTATAATCATCAAACATAGATTCATAAATAACTTGAAATTTTCATTAATAATTCATAATTTCTTACATCGGGGCGGGTTATTACCCGAAAATTTTAAGTCCTACGCTATTACATAATAATTCCTATCATTACAAAGATAAGGGGTACTAGGTGTGGGAGTGATAAGAGGTCTCTCCATGCTCTAAGGTATTGAGGCGTTGTGTTAGCACCTCGTTACGGGCCTCGCATTCAGCTAGTCGTTGCCGAAATTCCTCCAGTCCGTCCTGTTGAACGGTGAAGGCGTGCTGGTTGGCCCAATATATGTTGGAGTTCTGCATCTCCTCTCGCTCTATCTTAGCGGTAATCTCCCTGATGTCTTGGTTAAGTACCCGGATTTGAAGATCGCGGCGGCTAGCTCTAGCCACCAGTAAGGGTACTGTCTGATCGGTGGACTCCTGAGTGAGTGGTGGGGTCGGTGCAGAGGATGGTCCTCCGACCTCGAATTGGGAAGGGATTACCTCTTCCTGCCTCCACTCAAGGAGGGTCTCAGGCATCCAGCCCCGTTGGCGAGCGTCCACCCGTCGCTGTTGCGACGGGCTTGGCTGCGGTGCCGGTACTGGGATAGACTCCCGTCTCGGCATGGACACCCTTTTACGGGCCGTGAACTTCATCTGTGGCACGTTGGGGTGGGGGCGGTAGGTGAGGTGAGATGGTACAGATGGGCGGTATGGGACGTAAGAGGGGGCCACTGGTGCTAGTGGGTCCTCTTCGGATGGTTCTCCCCATGCGCTGGAGGATTTGTCGACCTCCATTGGCTCTTCCTCGTCTGATTCTTCCATAGGTTCTTCGTCTTTCGAGGGGTCTTCCTCCTCGGATGGATCATCCTCGGTGAACGCCTCTGGGTTGTATCGGCTGGTGGGAGTATGCTCTTCCTCCGAGTCAGACAAAATGATTACAATGTGGTTCGACATGCTGCAGTCAGCAAGTCTCATATTAAGTTAATTACAAAATGTTTTTGAAAATCGAGCGTAAAAACGAAGGTTTGCGTTGTTGATGAGTGACGACACCGAACGCATTTAACCAAGTCCTAAATGATATGAGGGACTTACTAACTCCCATATATATGATAATATGTATGTATAAGATTTTTATGTTTTAAATCACCCAACTTTACAAGATTGTAAATAAAGCTCACATAAAACGTCAAGTTTATATATATATATATATATATATATATATATATATATATATATATATATATATATATATATATATATATAATTTTCCAGCTTTTTAAAGGTTTTTCGGCCTACTTTGAGGTTGTTTTCGACCAAGCTCCGAAACGATTTGGGCTTTGGTTTTCATAGTCATAAAACTACTATATACAAAGAATTTTTCAAGTTAAGAACGGCCATTTTTCGAGGTGTTTAGGTTGGGGAAAAAGCTCGTTAAAAACCCTATGTTGGCCGTTTTGAGCTGTCAAACTTTCGGGATCCCAAATAATATTTGAGAGTTCAAAACTCCATATTAAATTATGAAAACCTCCAGATTTTTAGTTAAGACACATATCTGACTTTTGAAACAAGAATCAACTCATTTCTTTAAGTTATGAATTAGTTATGATTTTTCAAAGTCGACGTAATATTTCTGCCAAAAATCCGGATTTCATATGAAACAACTTGTGATTCTTGTTGTTTATTCAAAAACCACATGCATAAAAGGATATGAAACACATTTATATAACTTGATTTCATATTATTTATACTTACATTATGTGTTTATATATTTATAAACACATTTGAAGAAAACAAACTAGTGATTTATAAACTTGAGTTTTTATGACACTGGTTGTTGTTGGTGATTATATATATTATGCAAGACTTATATAAACATAAATATAAGAGGTTATAAGTTAGTATTTACTTACTTTGGGTTATTAGAAGGATGCAAACTAGTAGAAGTTGAAACTCTTGAAAGGTTGCACCAAAAGAACTCTTCAAACAACTTGAAATATTAAAAGAACACAAAGTTGCAAACTTTGGTCTTGCACAAGGCCTCTTGGCCGATTTTTTTAGAGAGAAAAGTGAGTGTTTGTGCTTTGAAGGTGTGAAGTGGATGAGAATATGAATCCTCTATTTATAGAAGTATAAAAAGTGAATGAAATGATTTCTAGATATGGAGGTTTAGTAAGAGATCTTGCAAGGTGAGGTGAAAGAGAAATGTGATGTAGATTGTGTATGGAGGTTGTAATAAAAAAATTGAAATTCAACACCTATATAGTACAAGCTAGGGCCGGCCATTATGATGTATAATCAAGGAATTTTCATTTTTTTGTATAAAAGTATTTAGAATGTATTCTTGTATTTCCTTTTTTATGTAAATTCATAGATACTTTTGTATGCATTTGTTTAATGAATTGTTTTAGTCTTGCATAATAAATGTTAAGTAAGTGTATTAATGCATCATTAGTGTCACTAATCTTAATTTAATTATGTACTTAGTTGAATTAATCCATCATACCTTAAATCGATCAGATTAATTGATTTGCCGATTCATCGCACCGATGAAATTGTTTCTAATTGACTTGAATTTCCTTATGAACTTTGTTAATCACTTTGATTAATTGCTAATGACCACCGACTAGGTTATAATTTGCTAATAAATACTGGTTAGGTCATAGTTGTGTCACATCCTTGCTTTAAACACGCTTGCTTAATCTCAGGAATAAATAACAACAGTCATAAGCATAATAATAAGTCTAAAGCTTGCATAAAACTAGATAAAAGTACTACAATACAGTCATGCACTACACGTGCTACAAGGTGCGTTGCTAAGTTGCTAAAACTTTACAATAATAATAAAGCGGCTACCCAGATCCCAAGGCAGCTCAATATTATACCACAAGCTGAATAGTGAGCTAAGTCCTCTGGGTTGATCAGAAAATAGACCTAAGCAGATGGTCCAGCTTGCTCTTTACCTTTTCCTGTAAAATTTGTGAGTAGCAACTGTAAGCTAATTTCTTAGTGAGTTAACTGATATTCATGATGCATGTAAAATATGTGGCGAAAATGCCTATAAAGGCTTGAATGCTTGCTTGCTTGCTTAATACCCAGAATGAATGCTTGCACAATTGAGACATTTCACGCAGAAAGGAGATGCCACCACTAGGGGTTACCGTTGACAGATGATCAATCTGTGATGCGGGGCTAGCTACCCGCATAATGCTTGGGATAGTGGTGAGCATCGGAATTGCTTGCTTGTAAAGTAAAATGCTTATGAAATGCACAAAGTAACGCTCAAACAAGGCTTGCTGTATAATATGCAGAACAATAAACAGATAGCAATATATTATGCACATTAATAGATCATATGTAAGATCCGGCTAAGCTGGGCACCGCCTGTACCACAGTGTTCGCCTTCACTCACAAAAGTCTATTGAAGTCCAAAGAATGCATATAGAAGCAAATTATGTCTCAATTACATATAATACATGTAAACAAAAATAACTGTTACTCACTATACTGTCTTATGCTTTGTAATATTCTGAGATGCTTGCTCGGGCTTATCTATGTTTTATATTGCTTTGAAACGCCTTCTGGCATTAGCTTTGACTCGTAACCGAGCTAAACTATTTAATTTAATATCTGCGGTGCTGTGAAATATCTGTAATTTAACATTACAGAATATATGCTAAATTAATAATGCTAGCTTAAAATTCCAACATCTACAAACCATAACTTCTAGCTAAATATCTTGCTAATTATGCGTTGCCCATTAGTTTTATCAAATATATTTGAATTTAAGGGAGGGGGTTGGAACTTGTGCATAAATTCGAACATATGGCCAAATTCGAATATGTGGGTTTCGAATATAGGGTAAATTCGAACATAATGCTTCGAATTTAGCCTGATTCGAATTTGTTCTTGGTATTTCGAATTTGTTCGTGTTTTGCAGCTTTCAAACATGTATTTCTAAGTCAATAATCATGAATATGCTAAGGAATAAGTCTAGGCTCGATTCTATTTCATTTATTCTAGCAGAATCAAGTTATAACTCGAGCAAAATAGCTTTAAACGATTAAAGATGGGGAATTTGAACTTTTCTTCAAAACCGAAACTAAGGAATCAGAAAATCACGATTCTTACCTCAAATTCGAATCATATCTCACATTCAATGACAGATTCGCGTAGTACTCTTCGAGATCTTTCCGATGACGTATAGAACTCGAGATTTGGCCGGTCGGTTTGGGAGAAAAATTAGAGAGAAGGTTTGGCTTTTAGAGAGAGAGGCTCTCAAATGATAATTGGATTTGCAAGAAATGAGGAATAAGACTTTTAGCTCCTATTTATACTTAAATTCAAAATTACATCATTTAACGCAAATTGCTCAAAATACTTAAAATAAAAAGCAAGGTGTTATAAGTTGCTAACCTAGTTTAGTGCCGGATGTTACAAATTAAGCCTAAGTGCATAAAGATCACTCAATTAAACACTTATCATAATTCCATTAGCAAGTAATGACCACAACATTATAAAGATCACTCAAATATTACAATCCTAAATGATAAGTAACTTAGATATATAGATCACTAAACTATATCAAAATTTAACTTCCAAGCATTCCCAATTTACTTGCAAATATGATCTAATCATGAAGAAGATCTCAATGTAAAGATCACAATATAGTTTATAATTAGACTCACATCCAAACTACAAACCTTAGTCTAATGTTTGATCAAAACAACGAATACAATACCTTTTTGACTTTCACAAGATCAAAAATACTAACAAAGCAACATCACATTGTCAATAATGGATGACTAAATATTGACTCACATCATATAAATAAATCATTCACGATCAAATACTCATCATTTTCATCAAGCATTACACAATATCAATTTCAAGAAAACATCAACATAATATTCATTCCAACAATAGAAGTAAAATCATCTAATATTTAGGGTTTTTATTCCCAAATGATTAGAAAAATTACTACTCCATGGATTGGAGATAATCCATCAAGATCAACATGAAATTTAATAAATTACATATAATCAAAAGATTAAGATATGAGCAAACTCCCCAATGATGATTTTAGATGTAAGAATGTATGTTCCCCTTGATTTGGCTTTCAAAATCAGCAACAATCTCCCTTCTTCCCTTGAAAATCTAGTTGAAAGTGCGTTTTTGGGTGTGAAAAATCGTCCTCTTTCATTAAACATTTCAAACCAAAAGTTTTTATATTTGAGGTCGACTCGGCGATTTACCATATCGACTCGACGAGTCGATGATGTGTTAAGCTCCTATTTGACCGCCAGAAACCAGTCGCCTCATCATATCAATAGGCGACTCGACGAGTCGAGTAAGGTGACTCGACAAGTCGACGCAATTGGAAATATGCAAAAATTATGATTAAAGGGTGACTCGATGAGTCGATCACATCTGAACTCCAAAGTTGCTTCTTTCATTACTAAAGGCTGAAATCAACACAAAAGCCACAAAGGATCAAAAGGACATTTAGAAACAACAAAACTTATTAAAATAAAGCAATAAAACTCACCATAAAACATGTATGAACTTGGTGATATCACTATTATAATAATTCATTCAATTCCAGTTATAGATTTATTACAAAAAATAATGTAGAGTGTTCACATAAAATATAACTTTTTACAAGTTTTTAATTGATGTAACAAAATTTCATCTTACGTTCTTTCTCGTCTTTTTAATCAATGGTTATAAACGAAAAACATGATTATATTCATATGACAAACAATTAACAAAAGTTAAGGGTAAGGGGTTCTCAATGGTTTTTGAGAATGTTGATTATTCCATTGGTAATTTGAACCAATTTTACTGTCAAAGTACGTTCACATATTGTTGGTATTGACATATATTGGATGCATATAACGATATCGTCCATTCATAATGATAAGTTTTCGTGCGGGGACCCTTCCAACAAATTTGCACACCAACATGTCGACTATTTATGATTTTTATACCTTATTTTAAATAATTCTTTTTATAAACTGTTGGATCTGGGCTTTACATATGTAGCACAATATCATATAATAATTTATTTACATTTATCTACCCAATTACTTTGGTCACATATGTATTTATTTAATACTCAAAAATGAACATTTGAAAGTTAGTTACACATATTGACATAAATTTAAAACATCAGTATTCATAATTAATACTCACACACACATAGGGTGAGGTTCTTTTGAGAACCTTAAATCTCATGAGAATCTACAAACTATTTATAGCCTTTAGATCAGAATGATCTACGGAAGGAAATAGACAATGACATTGTTGTAATTATTTAGACTTTTGATAGTAAAGAATCTTGAAAAGATGTGCAAAGGGTATATTCGGAAGGAAAAATCAATTTTTGTCTTTCTCACGCTTTTTTTTAGTGAGAGTTGATTTTTTTCGTAAAAAAATTATTTTTTTAAGAAATTTATTTTTTCTGTATAGAAAATTGTTTTACTGCTAAAAGTTTAACAATGTAATCTATGTAAAATAATATGTTTCATATATATTTTTATGTAGGTCAACATCTCTATGATTATATAGAATGTTATGTTTCCTATGCATTGCATATGTATTCTATACAAAAATATGTGAACCGGTACAACATTAACAATATTATACATAGAATATTATATATTCTATATAAAATATCATATTCAATATGGATACAAACTATGACACCATAACTCTAAGTAACAATAATAATAATAATTCTCAACATTTCTAACGAAATTTCGGCATGACCTATTCGTAAAATCAATGAACCAACCTGTATTTTCGGATTCAAAAATAAACTACAAAAATACATTTTCAATTCATCAAATTCCAAAGTATAATACCCAAAACACAAGTTCTAAAGCCACCATTTCAAACTTTGATGACCCAAATACATTGCAAATAATGGGATTAAACACATCAACCTTCATCAAGCTTAAATAGATAAAAGTCATGATGAATTATAACACAAGGGTGATCTACTTCCTTCCCAAAATAAGGCATAAATAAATTTACCAAAAGAGTCTATCTTGATCACGACCTCCTACTTCAAACTTTGCTCGATTCTACCTTCTCTTTCCCTTTTCCTTCTATTCCTGAAAAGTGTAAATCAACGAAATGGTTAAGCAATGCTTAGTGAATGACTAGGTCTATAATGTACCACATCCAATAGCTAAATAAGTGAACCTGCAAGGCATGAATAATCATAGTAAAGCATCATTATATAAGTGATATCAAAGGAGATGAGACATATCAAGAGGGGGACTCTTGATAGTGTCATGACAACACTACACACTATGAGTACATCCAGTGAGTGTGTAGCACCAAAAATCATCGGGGCCGAAGTACCCGGCATCGTATTCCCGCCAACAATGAAGTACGACATCATACTCCGAGATCATCGGTAGTATGGCTATAATGTACATCACACACAGTAATGTACTATGTCATAAGCAATGTAATAAACATGTACATGTTAAGACTATCCATATAAATCAAATAAGGTAAGATCATAGGCTTAGGAATCATGAAGAGGTAATGTGATGCAATGCCAATGAATGAACAACATAAATATGTGAAACAAGCAAATGTTATGATATAAGAGGTACACATTAACACTAGTACTCACAATCAATGAATAAAAGAATCCCATCAATAACAAGCAAACTCAATATTGGCATATAGTTAGTATAAGCCTCGCCACAAGCTCCAAGAGTCGCCGAAATTCGCTACAAGACACCTAGACACGACACGTGATTAGCAAGCATTTTAAAAGTCAAGTACAACTCTTTTAAACTAAGCTTACATGTACTTTAATGAACTTATAAATATGGTCCAAAGTTCATTATTAGGATTAGAATATCTCTTAACTATTTTTTAAAGTTTAAAGTGATCAATTATCATGTTTTAGTATGCGATTGGTGATTCTAATGCCTAAGCAACACCTTTCAACACTTTAAGTTGCACATATACACATTTTTGGTTCCTTCAAGAAAGTTCACACATCATTTGAAGGCCTTACAAGTTCCCTAATCCTAATTGGACTTTACAATACTTTAAACCCTTAATTTAGAAGTACAAAACGTGTATAAGACCCAAGCCAAGCTGACCAAAGCTCAAAACGACTTTTCCATAACAGATTGTTGGTCACGCCATGACTAGAGGAGAGGTCACGGGGTGACCTCTCGAAAATCTTGACTGCACTACTCCATTCTTGCGTGAAACTCAATTATGCAACTTGTTCAACTTAAACTCTTTTACATAGACTTCAAATACACATTCTAAACACTTTAATAACTATTTTAACATCATTAATTTCCTCATTTGAATCTTATAAAGTCTAGGTTAAATCCCCAAATGTAACATCCGACACAAAACCAGGTTAGCAACTATGACTTAATCAGTATTTATTAGCAAGTTATAACCTAATCAGTGATCATTAACAATAAATCAAAGTGATAAACAAAGTTCATAAGGAAATACAATTCAATTGGAAACAATTTCATCGGTGCGATGAATCGACAAATTAATTAATCCGATCGATTTGCGAGATGATGGATTAATTCAATTAAGTACATAATTAAATTAAGATTACTAACACTAATCATGCATTAATACACTTACTTAACTTTAATTATGCAAGACTAAAACAATTCATTAAACAAATGCATTCAAAAGTATTTATGAAATTACATAAAAAGGGAAATACAAGAATACATTCTAAATACATTTATACAAAAAAAAAAATACATGCTAATATATTAAAAAAAAATCTAGCCATAGCTAGTACAATACTAGCTTTTGACTTCAATTTTATAATTACACAACCCATCTAAATGAATCCTTTCACCATCTTCCTTTCATTTCAACATCTTCTTTCATTTTATCCAACATTTCACTCCACCTCCACTTTGCAAGACTCAAACTTCCTCTATAAATAGAAGACCAATCTTTCATTCATTCTCACACCTTTGCAAGAGATAAAATCCTCTCATCTTTCTCTCAAAAAAAAACGTCCATAGCCACACACACACAACCAAAAGTTGTTTTCTTTCTTTATTCATCAAGAATTCAAGCTTTTCAAGAGTTTCTTTGGTGCAGCTAGTTCAAGGACAACTTTTCTACACATTTTCATACTTCTAATACATCAAAGTAAGTAAATACTACCTTATTACTTCTTATATTTATGGTAATATAAGTCTTGCATAATATATATAATCACCAACAACAAGAAGTTAATAAAAGCTCAAGTTTATAAATCACTAGTTTTGTTTTAAGTTTGTTTTCTTCAAATGTGTTTATAAATATTTAAACACATTATGTAAATATAAATATTATGAAAACAAGTTATATAAATGTGTTTCATAGCCTTTTATACATGTGGTTTTTGAATAAACAACAAAGATCACAAGTTGTTTCAAGGTTATGAAATCCGGATTTTCGGTAGAAATATTACGTCAACTTTGAAAAATCATAACTAATTCATCACTTAACGAAATGAGTTGATTATTGTGTCAAAAGTTAGATCTATGTCTTAACTAAATATCTGGAGGTTTTCATAATTTAATATGGAGTTTAGAACCCCCAAATATTATTTGGGAATCCGAAAGTTTAACAGCTCAAAAATGGCCAACATAGGGTTTTTAACGAACCTTTTTCCTAACCTAAACACCTCGAAAAATGGTCTTACTTAACTTGAAAAATTCTTTGTATATAGTAGTTTTATGACTATGAAAACCAAAGCCCAAATCGTTTTGGAGCTTGGTCAAAAACAGCCTCAAAGTAGGCCGAAAAACCATTAAAAAGCTGGAAAATTATATATATACATATAAACTTGACGTCTTAAGTGGGTTTATTTATAAACTTGTTAAGTTGGGTGATTTAAAACATAAAAACCTTTATACATACATATTATTATATATATTGGAGTTATTAAGTCCCTCATATCATCTAGGATTCGGTTAAACACCTCAAGTCTCATCTCAAATCATCAACAAAATCTACGTTTTTACGCTCGTTTTGCCATCAATTTACAGTGAGTCTTCATAGCCCCTATTTTCACTATCTATTAGGGTGGAAATACATGTACTATTTTCATATGTACATCAAAACTGTTTATTTATTATATGTATTACACATGTGTTATGTGGATCCATCAGCACTCATATCATGAACCGTTAATTACATTTATTTGTAAGCGCGAATATATTGTGGATAGATCTATCGGGAGTCATGTCCCTCATTCGGGTTAGTCTTACCAGCTAACAGTGGAATGCATATATATTTAACACACGGTATTACAGTCGGGGATACTGCACAGAGCAAACTCATTTAATTAAGCTTCGGTTACATGATGGTTTATGTAATACATACATGGAATTATGCTTTATAAATTCAACTCATCTGTTAATGTCCATACAATTGGTCTTTTTGCGTAAACTTATGAGCTCACCAACAATTTGTTGACGTATTTTAGCATGTATTTTCAGGTAATTAAGACATGTGCATTCATCGGAAGCATTCCAAGGCTTCCGTTCATTTTGGAGTCGCATCATTTTCAAACTCGGAGATTTATTTTCACCATTTTTGATGATCTAATTATGTATTTAAATCTCTGTAAGTAGCGAACTACTCTTCATTTTATTCGGACTATGTAAAACAATTAAATATTTTGAAGTTATAACAATATATTTTTCTGAAAACGTCCATGTATTGGTCGTTCGTTATGATTATGGTTTTGCTTCCGCGACGTCACGCCTCGCTGCCAACCGGGGTAACGGGGTGTGACACCAAATATCTCATTTGAGTTCTTTAAGTTTCTTATCATTACAACAATGAAATTCTTCAAGATTAATGCTATAATTGTATGTAAGCTTGATTGATTCTTTCTCAATGATCAAGATTTATTCTTTTCTTTGGTTTGTCAAATACCTAATTCTTCCATTGATAAGTAAAACCATGAAGAAGAAGATGGGATATTAAATAGAAAGATGGAGTTGAAGATTCTTACCACTAATGCTCATTTTCTCCTCAAATCTTCAGATTTTTGTTGAAGTCTTCCTTGGACTCAATTGAGGCTTCCCAAAACCATGGAAGAGAAAGCATATAAAGGAGAGTAATAAGAATTCCTAGACCAATCAGGATGCTTCTAGGAAATTAATCTGATTTTATTTTCTAAAAATTTCAATAAAGCCCTCCTAATTTTTTCTTCTACTCAGTTGGCCACTAACATTTTTATTTTATTTAAATTCAGCCCCCAAATTACAATATTTCCATACCTTTTTCTACTTAATTGCTAGCATGCTCATAACCACTAAGTACACCTTGTTTTCAACATTGTACAACCTTCTAATCCACTATGGTTTCTAATAGAATGATTCCAAAGTACTTGTAATTTGATATTTAAAGTAATATTATACATACCTCTATAATTACCTATATGTATATGTGTGTGTGTGTGTGTGTGTCTATATATATAATAGTTAAGGAATTTCAAATAATATAAATGAGTACCTAAATTGATGAATGTTACAATTTATCCCCCGTTGAAAAAGATTCTGCCCACAGAATCACTTCGGGTAAAAAGCTCTGGATATTTAGCCATCATTTCTGCCTTTGTATCCCATGTAAGGTGTGCACCACCGTGATGTTTCCACTTGACAAGAACCATTTCTATTTCCTTGTTTTGAAGCTTCTTAACCTTCTCGCCTTGAATTGACTCAGGCTCCTCCACATATCTCAGCTTATTGTCAATTTGGACATCTATCATTGGCACAACCGAATCTGGTTCAACAAACCAACGTGAAAAACGTTATGAATTCCCACTAACCCTTCTAGCAACTCCAGACGGTAGGCCTGTGATCCGATCTTCTCAAGAATCTTAAAAGGTCCAATGTATCAAGGTTTTCGTTTACCGCGCCTTCCGAAAGGAAGTACTCCCTTCCACGGTGAAACCGTCAACATCACATGATCTCCTACTTTGAAGTCAATTGGCCTGTGCTTCTTGTCTGAGTAAACTTTCTGCCGATCTTGAGCTGCTTTGAGTTTGTCTCGGATTAACTTAATCTTATTGTGAGTAAACTGAAGAATCTCGGGTCCGGACAATGGCTTCTCACCTGCTTCTTGCCAACAAGTCGGAGTCAAACACTTTCGACCATATAGGCTTCAAAAGGAGGCATCCCAATGGATGAGTGATAACTGTTATTGTAGGTAAACTCAACCAATGGTAGGTGAGTATCCCAATAACCACCAAAATCAATAATACATGCCCGTAATAGGTCTTCAAGATTCTGAATGGTGCGCTCACTTTGACCATCAGTTTGCGGGTGATACCTCGTACTCAATTTAATTCGAGTACCCAAAGCTTGCAGAAGACTATCCCAGAAACGAGAGGTAAAGCGAGAATCACGATCCGATACAATCGAATTGGGAATGTCATGGCGTGAAACGATCTCGTTGATATAAATTTGAGCTAACCGCTCCAGAGAATAAGTCTCTCGAATGAGAATGAAGTGAGCTGTCTTTGTGAGGCGATCAACAATAACCCAAATACTATCATGCTGGCGCAAGGTCTTCGACAATTTAGTAACAAAATACATAGTGATATGATACCACTTCCATTCCGGGATCGGAAGTGGCTACTATTAGGCACAAAAAGGCCTCAGTCAAACCTGCTCTACATCTTAGGGGGAGATTTTCAATCATACCTGTTTGATGCACTTGAAGGTATAATTTAAGGCCTGTTTATGCCTTATTGAAACCTGAAAAGTGATTTGCAATATCAGCCCAAAGTTGTTTACCCTGTTGCATTCGTTGCAACAAAGGCAGATTGTCCAAGCTGTTCTCTCTGCTGAACAGGCTGGACATAAACTGTCTACGCTGCTCTGTTCTGCTGAGCAGCTTGGACAGATTCTAAGTGTTCTGTTCTTTGTGAACAGGCTAAACACCTAATGGAATGTGTTTCCAAGTCCTCATGTATTGTTTTTGGCTACAAGATCAGTTTACAAAGTCGAAGACAATGTGGAAAACAGAAACTGCACAGCCTGCCTACGCTGTTCTGTTACATGAAGACAAACGGATATCTGAAAAGGGTGACAGACCTTTTCTTATATCAAAATGCCTTAGAAAAAGAAGAAAGATGCAAAGTTGACATTCCTCTTTTGGTTAAAGCCTTATGCAACAGTGACAAAAAGAAAAAGACAAAGATTCTGCCATATGAAGACAAATCTGCTTTATCAGAATGTGCAGAAAAGGTGTCTTGTATTTTTGGAAAGACTTTCCACTATCTTATCTGTCCAATGAAGAAGCTTCACTGAGATTCTTAGTGAGAGTATAAAAGGAAGCTTCTAAGGATGGTGAGATATCCAAGAGTGTGAAATCAGATTATGCATTAAAGTATGTTTTTCATGCATGCAAGTCTACTTGAATATAACAGTACGTGTGTCTAAGCTGCTCTTATTCAAGCTGTCCATCTGAGTCTTGTAAAATCAGTGAGTGCAACTAAGTGAGTGTAGTCATTGTATCTAGTCTGAGTGTGTCTTAGATTAGTTGAACAACTGTTGTATCTGTCAACTCAGCTTGAACCTTTCCGTAGTCAAGCTTGTTTGTAATTAACACTTGTTGATAATATACACAAACATTGAGAAAAGAGTGTTGAGTTTTTAAATAGCTGTATTCACCTACAACTGGTATCAGAGCAGTTAGAGTGTGTGTCAACTCTAGATCTCTCATTCTTCCTACTTTCCCATGGACAACAGTGCTGCAAGTTCCTCCTCTTACTATGATAATGGGTCAATGGCAAAACCCCCCAAGTTCAATCATCAGAACTTCTCTGGTTGGAAGTGCAGAATGATGCTCTATTTAGAGAATCTGGATGTACAACTACCAGAGATAGTAATGGAAGGTCCCTATGTGCCAACTTTTGTTACTACCATTACTCCTGCTGTTGAAGGAGCTGCCCCTGAAATCAGGATCTTTGAGAAGGCCAAAGCTCAATGGTCTGATGAAGACAAAAGACTAGTTGCTTTGGATGCAAAAGCCAGGAATAACTTGGTTATCTCTCTGCCTGATGATGTGTTCAAATAGGTTGAGAAGATGAAGACTGCAAAGGAGATGTGGGATACTTTGTGTACCGTCTATGATGGTCCCACAATCACACTGGATAACAGGATTAACAATCTTGTTAGACAGTATGAACTCTTCTTTGCAAAACCAAAGGAGTCACTCACAGAAACCTATACCAGGTTTACTACTCTTGTTAATGATCTCAAAGCTGTTGAGATCACAAAGGACAGCCTGACTCTGGTGAACAAGTTCTTGGACATCCTGCCTGAAGAGTGGAACTATTTTTCTACCATCTTAAGAAATTCAGGTACCATCAAAAGTATGGATCTCGTAAACTTATATGGATCTTTACTGAATGATGAGCAGTAAAGGAAATAGAAAAGAAATGCCTTGGAGATGTCTAAGAGAGGTGTTGCCTTAGTGGCCAGCGTGAGACAACCTGTTGGGCAGGTATGTGATGTGTTCACACAACCTGATCAGTAGGCTGATGATGAAAGGGAAGAAATGTCTGATGAGGAAGACAGTGCAGATCTTGCTGTATTTGATGATGAGCAAATGATTGCAATGCTTGTCAAAAGGCTCAACAAGAAAAGGTTTGGAAGAAATATGATGCAGGGGAACTCAAATGCTGTCAAAAAGAAGGCATTTGATAAATCTAAGGCTGAGTGCTTCAAATGTGGCAAGACTGGCCATATAGCTGCTGACTGTGTGTCAAAAGCTGTTGGACAGTCATCCAAACCATACAAGACTAACAGGGACGATGGCTACAGGGTTAAGTACCTTATGACCATGGCTAAGCTGAAAAAGTTGGAAAACTCAGTGGCTTCCAACAAGCAAAAGGGACTCATGGCTGAGACATGTGACTGGGAGGAGTCTGATTCATCCTCAGATGAAGAAGACAACAACTGTCTGATGGCCAACACTGACGTCCCATCAACCAGCAACTTCAAACAGGACTTGGCTGAAGCTGAAGCCTTCAGCAGCTTAGAGAACTGGAACCCCACAATGATGTACAAGGTACAAAACTTTATGGCTTACAGTTCTGAAGAAAAAGTAAAAATGTTTGAATATATGCTTGTTGATTTAAAAGCTGCTGTTGAGAAGCACAATGTTTTACTGTCTGAAATCTCTAAGCTTAAAAATGATCTTGACACAAAATCCAGTAAACTGGACAGCTTCCATAAGTTGGAAATTGAGCTTGATGAATTAAAACACATCAACTCCATTTTACTGGAAGAAAAGAGAGAGACATATGTAAAACATGCAAAGCTTCAAAAGATACTTGACTCTTGGTGCCAATCTGCACAAAAAGTCAGCCATTTTATCAGTCAACAGATCCCTGCACAAATTCAAGCCTATCTTGGAGGGGATCTTAACAAAGCAGCTTCTATTGTTGAGATTAATAATCTGAAAGATGACTTATCCACTCTTGGTGAGCTTCCTAGCACTTTCATCCAGAAAGTAAATGGTAAGCTAGTCTCAACAAACAGGTTTGTCAGGCCTTAAAATACTGACAGCTTGTGTGAAAAAGCCCCGAAAGCTGATGATGGAATGTGTTCTCCATCAAATCAGCCTGCTAAGTGCTCTGCTGATTCACACAAGCAGAAGAAAGGAAAACATGCTCAAACTGCAGCCGTGGACACTAAACCTGTTGACAAAACAGGCTCTAGGTCCAAAGCTGATGGTAAGAGACCTGTTAATCCTTTTGATGCTAAACATTTTGAGAAAATGTTTTCAAAAGGTAAGCAGCCTGCATTCAACAGGGGTAAGTCTCATGTTGAAAGCAAATCTGCTGTGATTTCAAATAAGTTTTTAAATCATAGTGGAAAATTGGTTATAAATGAAGGTAAGTCTTTCAGGACCAAAAGCAGTGATCATGTTGATAGGCAACATCAATCACATCTTAGTAAGGGCAAAGGCAAAGCCATTGCTTAACCTGAGAAATCTGGGAATAAGTTTCCCAAACCTGTGGAAGGTCAAAAACCAATCAAGCTTCCTGTATTTCACATCTGTCCTCCCAAAAAGAGGAAAGAAGAAACAAGCAAAGTTGTTGCTATTGTGCCTTCCACCCAAACTGTTGATTCATCTAAGAATAGTAATAAGTTTGCTAAACCTGCTGACAGAATCAACAAAAACAATTCAGAATATGTTTCTGAAAGTTCTTCTTCCAAAAAGGCTAAAAAGAGAAAATGCTATAAATGTGAGAAGAAGACACACATGGCCAAAGACTGTCCTGAAACTGAGGACATGAGGCCTGTTGACTCTGCTAGTTCCATCATTGCTAAAACAAGCAGTGTTGGAAGTAACTTAGTCAATGAGAATGGTATCCAAACTGATACCATTCAAATAGGAAATATTAGTGTGGATATCACTAGCCCATCAACAAATGTTGATGAAGTAAGAGAACTCATCACTATGATGAGTTCCCCTAAAAGTAACTAATGTTTTCCTATGACACTCTGCAGGACAAACAACCATCCCAGGTTTGGTACTTGGACAGTGGCTGCTCAGGACACATGACACGTTGCAAGGACCTGCTGAGTGACCTCAGGCCTGAAAAAGGGCCAAAAGTCACCTTTGGTGACAATGTACAGGGATCCACAGAAGGATATGGAACTCTTCAAGCAGGTGCTGCAGTGTTCAAAAGGGTAGCCTATGTGGTTGGACTTAAACATAATCTTGTTAGCATAAGCCAACTGTGTGATGCTGTAACACCCAAATAATTAAGAGGAAATTATCCATAATAATGTTGAGTTAATATGATTATTGGAATAGTTATTATTAATCGGAGATAATATTAATATTGACTAAAGAGGTAACTAACTTTATTGAAACAATTATAATTGTGAACTTAAGTGCAATATTATGAGTTAATTACCAAATATTAGTGATGATTGCTATTATTGGGATTTGAATGATTAAAGAAAAATAAAATGTTGAGTTGTCTTGAAATGACAAAATTAGGTAATGTACTTTGAAAACTAAATAATGATTAGTATGACATAAAAATGGTTTAATGTAGTGTTTGAATCCATTTAATATAATTATGTCAAAACTACTTGGTTGGACATTGAATTATTTAATTATTACATCTAGTAGCATTGTAGTTTTATTAAAAAAAATGAATGAATGAGTTGTGGAAGGGTTAGATTGTCAAATGGATGAAAGATGGAGGGTTGGGATGGCCAAAAGCCAATATCCCTCCCCTTTTCTTCTCTTGGTCGTTCAAGACCACACACACACACACACACAAAATTTCATTTTGCAAATTTTGGAAGAGAATAGGAAGAAGAAAAGCTAGTGCTTGGGGGTTCATCAAGATTTGGCAAGATTCACGGTTAAAACCTTGATATTAGAAGCATCTTGAAGGTATAATCATCTCTTTTATTCTTCTCTCTCATTTCTTTTCCATTTCACCAATTTTGGAGGATGGAACCCTAAATGTGTTTTGTTGGATTGAGTTAGTAAATGACTCTAAAATCAAGTATAGGTTAATGTTTATGGTTTATAAACGTATTTGAGTCATAAATATGTAGTTGATTTGGTTTGAAGTGGTGATTTTGAGTAGGAGCTCTATTAGTGAATGATGGCTTAAGTTGTATTGATCTAGCTTGTTTTATACAATATTTATGATTCAAATATGTTATATATTGGTATGGAATTGAATGAAGTTGAGTAGAAGCTCATTTGGAGCCTTGAAGAGATTATATGAATTTAACCCATTTATGAACTAAAATGAGTTCATATGAATCAATGGATGACTTGTTGTGTTTTAGATGAATTTGAAGGTCTAAATGGTCTAAAAATGTTATATTAATGATTCTAAGTATTTTCGGGATAATGTACAAACAAAATGTCAAAATGATGTTTTGTTTTTAAACCGCACGCCAAGTGTTCGATAAAATGTCTTGAACGTATTTTTGGCTTAAAATTGGTGTGCGGATGACCAAAATGATTTGTAAACTCTTTAGTATAAATATGTTGTTGATACAAGTTGAATTGAAATGCAAAATATGTATCAAATTGAGAAATGAGACAAATCTCATTTGATTTTCAAGTTTTTTTGGACAGCCTTGACATGCTGTTTTGTAAAATTCATATAAAATCACTCGAAGCTCCGTTTTGGACGTGCCATACGTCGTTGGAAAGCTAAGAGAGTGTACTTTAATATAAAATAGTCATATGAAGCTAAATCAGACGTTAAGCTGGTCAAAAATGCATAAGATTGCGGCTGACCTGCAGTTGGCGGAAATGATGATATCAAAGTTTATAAATTCATATAGAATTGGTTATAGATCCGTTTGGGATGATTCAAGTTGGATATGAAAGATAAAATAATCTACTTTATCTTAATTTAAAACATGTTAAGATAACTTAACCTATAACAAGGTTAAAAACCTATTTTCCACAGCTAGATATAAACAAAAACATGAGACGTTTGGTCTTGATAATTTGATTGTTTTGTTTGGGATGTTCATGCAACTTTTAATATGATATTATAGGTCATATGTATACATAATTGGGAATACTTTTGAAGTTTCAGAGTACTTGTGTGACTTGAAGAATCCACGTTTCGGTTTGGGGCTTAACTTGAATCGGATTTTTATTTGGGACGATTATGGAGGCTGAAACCTTATTGCCGATCACTGTGAGTTCTAGCATTAGTGTTACATAATGTGCATTGCTTATTGTTGATCTACCTTATTGTTACACATTGTTGAATACATTGTTGAGCCATTCGTTGATATCTTGATAATAGTAGCTTATTCATTCTCAATTCTTGCATATTGATTCATTGGACATATGTGAGGCATATTGGGCCTCACTAAACTTGTTTAGCTTTCGTTTGACCTCACCTGGATATCCATGGAACTGTTGGGCTAGCTCTAAGCCTAAATTGAGCAATATGTTGGACTAGCTCTAAGTCTAAATTAAGCAACACGTTGGACTAGCTCTAAGTCTCAATTGAGCAAATGTTGGGCTAGCTCTAAGCCTAAATTGAGCAAATGTTGGGCTAGCTCTAAGCCTAAATTGAGCATTCACTCATGTTGATTGTTGAACACACTTGTTGATTGTTGTTTTATGCATGCATATTATGTTTCTCGACTAATCTAGCAACTCACTCAACTTTGTTGACCCCCTTTAGTTGTTAACCTTTCAGGAAAAAGGAAAGGGTCACGCTGGACCGCATTGATAGTGGATTGGACTTTGACTAACGGCTCCATTGTTTTGGTATATGATTTGACATGCTTGGGATTGGGATTTAGTGGACTACTGTTATGACTCACTCATGGGAATGGATATAGCTTCTATTTTACGACCATAAATTTTGAATGTATAAACATTGTAACCCTTGATCTTTGATCCATGATTCACCATCAATTTGCATATTGATGGGTAGTATAGTGAGGAGGATCATGTCGATGACTTGTGTATATTGAAAATTTAAATTTGACCACAATTCCGCAAGTATTTATCGTTAATTATTGTAAATTATTTGTGAAACATCTATATTAGTTGGAAGGGTGTTTCAGATGCTAGCTACAAGGTTAACTTTGATGAGCACCTGTGTTACATATTGGATCCCCAATGCATAATTCTTCTATTGATACTCCTCTCTTCTTAATCCACATGGACTTGTTTGGACCAGTCAGTGTCCCAAGTCTAGGAGGAAGAAGATACACTCTAGTAATGGTTGATGAGTTCTCCAGGTTTACATGGGTGATCTTTCTGAAGAGCAAAGGAGAGGCTGCTAGAGAAATCATTGGATTTATCAAGAAGATGGAAATGCTAAACTCTGCTCAAGTAAAACAGCTTAGAAGTGATCGTGGTACTGAGTTCAGGAACAGTACTCTTGAAGACTTCTGTGTAGAAAGAGGGATCTCACAAAACTATTCAGCAGTAAGAACTCCACAACAAAATGGAGTTGCTGAAAGGAGAAACAGAACCCTCATTGAAGCTGCTAGAACCATGCTGTGTGCATCTGGTTTACCTTCATCATTCTAGGCTGAAGCTGTCAACGCTGCCTGCTTCACCCAAAACAGATCCTTGGTGGTGAAAAGGTTCAACAAGACTCCCTATGAGCTGCTCAAAGGGAGGAGGCCAAACATTAGCTACTTCCATGTGTTTGGATGTCCCTGCTTCATTCTGAATCAAAGGACCAACTGGCAAAGTTTGAACCCAAAGCTGATGAAGGTGTGTTTGTTGGATTTTCTGCTATCTCTAAAGCCTACAGAGTATACAACAATAAGAGAAAGGTGACAGATGAATCTATCAATGTCAACTTTGAAGAGTCCAGGAGTGCCTCCACCAAAGCTGTTCCTGAATCAGTTTCAGGAGAATTCAGCTTTGATGATCTCATGCATTCCAACAGTGAAGAGAAGGACTCAAAAGCTTCCACTACATCTAGAGTGGAACCTGCTAACCATGATGGGCATGATGATGATTATGTTGATACACCCTGTGTGAATAACTGTACTAACTTAATTACAACTTCATGTCCTGAACCAATCAATGCTGATTTTCCTGGATCCTCTGCTGATATGTTCAACAATGGAGAGTCATGCTCAACAAGTGAACAGGCTCAAGATACCAGTGTGTCTGAAAATCTTGAGAGCTGCTCAACAGGACATGTAGAAGATGAAAACAACTCAGGAGAATCCTCATTGAAACAAGATCCTAAGTGGATCAGGTGTCACCCCAATGATCAAATAATTGGTGACATCAACTAAAGGGTGCAAACAAGATGGGACAGCTTAGGGAACTTCTGTATGTTCACTAGCTTTGTGTCCCTGATGGAGCCAAAGAAAGTGGATGAAGCACTTAAAGATGCGATTGGATCACTGCCATGAAAGAAGAACTCAATCAGTTTGAGAGAAACAAAGTTTGGAAGCTGATCCCTGCTCCTAAAGGAAAAACTATAATTGGCACCAAATGGGTTTTCAGGAACAAGATGGATGAGCAAGGTCATGTCATTAGAAATAAGGCAAGACTAGTTGCTCAAGGCTATAGACAGGAGGAAGGTATAGACTATGATGAAACATTTGCTCATGTGGCCAGGTTAGAAGCAATTCGTTTGTTTCTAGCCTACGCTGCTCATAAGAGCATGGAGGTATTTCAAATGGATGTGAAGAGTGCATTTTTGAATGGTAAGTTGCAAGAAGAAGTCTATGTCAAGCAGCCTACAGGTTTTGAAAATGAACATCATCCAGGTTTTGTCTATAAGTTGGACAAAGCTCTCTATGGCCTAAAACAAGCCCCTAGAGCCCTGTATGACACTCTTACTGATTTCCTTATGAGCAATGGTTATTCCAGAGGTAAAGTGGATACCACACTATTCATAAAGAAGGTGAAGTCTGGTATTATGCTTGTTCAAATTGTTGGTACATCCTGTGTGACGATAGCAGTCTAAGTGATCCTACATTGTGATTCTAGCAAGTGTTTGTTATATATGTTTATATATGGTTGATATCTATTAGTGTTTGTATGTTTGAACTTGATGTAACGTATTACAAGAAGTTCAAACATATAGTACAAAGATAAAATCATTCATAAGGTAAAAACATAAGTTTCAACACTTAGTTGTTTATGTGAAATGCTAGATTCGAATCAGACAAGGCTTGGCATTCGAATCTGTGATAGATTCGAATGTAGCCATAGATTTGAATATGACCAGATTCGAGAGTGTCTTTGTGGACAGACTCGAATGGGCCTTGGGCCAGATTCGAGTTTGGCCCACATCAGACTCGAATCAGGGTCTATAATAAGGGATAGACTCGAGATATTATCAGACTTTTTGTAGAATTCGTGAGGAATTAAGCATAAAGCGATCTTGAGTTTATCAGCTTGGTGCGTGTTCTTTCGGAGAGAATCAGTTCGTAGGATCGTTCGTGTGTCGTTCGTTCAGCCTCTGATAGTCTCCGTGTTTCGTAGTTGAGAGTTGTTTCCGTCTACCCGTTAACGAGGATTCCGCACTCGTTGACGGCTCCGCGTGTAGATAGATCTCGTAGTGGTAGACCTTACAAGTGGTATCAAAGCCTATGGAGTGTTCTTGGTGTTCTTCGTGTTCATCTAGATACATTCTAGGTTTCTTGACGCTAGTTGGACGGTTTTTCTCTCAAAATCGTGTTTTCAAGCTTAGCAAATTCTTATTCGGGAAACACTTTGTGGTTTTTCACGTTTTTGATCGAAATCAATATTTTTCGTTGGAAAAAGTAGTGATTTAATCTGCAAAACGTCAAAAAATCAAAGTGTTAGCCGTTTTTCGAGTTTGCGGCGCTCGAATCTAATAGGGGTAATTAGGGTTACACTTAGTCTCGAGTCTAACCAAAATCCGCTCCTTTCGAGTCTGTTTCAGAGGGTTTCGAATCTACCTAGTTTCGAGTCTGTTGCTTCATTCGAATAGGATCTCGAGTCTAGCTTAGTTTCGAGTTTATTTCGAGTTTAGCTTAGTTTCGAATAGTGGTTCGAATCTGCTGTAGTTTCGAGTGAGTGTGCCTTCGAATCTAAGGACTGTTCGAATCTGACATAATTTCGAGTTTAATTGAATTATAACACTTAATCGAATTTAATCCCAAATAAATTGAATCTGATTACATTCGAATCTACCTAGATTAGAAAGAATTAATTCACATTAGTTTCGAATTAAATTAATTAAGTTCATATTCAATTACTATCGAAAAGATGTCAAATCTTCAGAAATTCCTAGAAATGGACCACGAGGTCGGGAAGGCAAACGCACCGCCTAAGCTGATGAAAGTGGAAGATTACTACTGGTGGAAAGATCGGTTTACCGATTTCGTGCGCTTTAATGATATGCGCATGTGGGTGTGTATCGACGAGAGGTATATTCCACCAGTGTCAGAAGTTGAAGGCCGTCAGAAGGTCTTGTCATACCAAATGATGAAGGAGGATGACAAGAAATTGTATGAAGCCGAAAATAAAGCTTTCTCACTGATCCGAATGGCTTTGCCTCAGGATATACTGCACACATTTAGGACTCAAAAGACGTCAAAAGAACTTTGGGAGTCTCTAGAGAAGAGGTGTGAGGGTAATCCTAGAGTCCGTTGAAAGCGTACAGAGCTGTTGAAACAACAGTTTGCAATCTTCAATGCGTTAAAAAATGAACAGCTGGTTGATATCATCACCCGGTTCTATCATCTATTGACGGAACTTGAGAGTCACGGGATTGAGTTTAGTGATACTGACAAGAACAACAAGCTTCTTGATGCCTTACCAGCCAAATGGGCTATGTACGTGGCAATGATTAAGCTGAACGAGGACAAGTACTACACTCAATCTCTGGATGATATTGTGGGAACGTTGCGGGCATATCACTTCGAGCTACTGAAGGCTGAGACTGATTACGAACAAGTCCAGAATCCAGCGATGTATTTTGGAAAGACAACAAAACCTTCAGCGGCAGCCGAACCGAAGACTGCTACAGCGTTTTTCACTGGAGAGACATCGTCACCAGCAGAGTCTGATGACACATTGAATCGCACGTTCTTAGGATTAGGAAGATCGGAAGAACCGCAACCTCAAGTACAACAACCATCCACATCTCAGAGCTATTCGAAGATGCCCATGAGCGCAAAATCTGCGGAAGAACATCTGAATCTGCTTGCTTCTTTTGTGGCCGCATACGGGAATTGTGTTCAAGGGAAAATTAATGATCCTGCTCTCTGGGATGAGGACTATGATCAGGTCGACCCTGATGATCTTGAGGAAATGGATCTTAAATGGCAACTGGCCATGGTAACCCAGAGGGTTAAGAGATTCATTAAAAGAACTGGGAGGAATCTGCAGATGAATAACAAGGGGATAGGATTTGATAAGTCCAAAGTAAAATGCTACAACTGTCAAGGACTGGGACACTTCGCCAGGGAGTGTCAGAGACCAAAGGTGGAGACATACCAAGGACAGAGTCAGCATCAGGGACAGTTCGAAAATCAGTCCCAACAACGATACCTTCCGAGTTCATCATCTGGTCAAGCCAATCTAGCGGGTCTTCTATCCAATGTTACTTCAGATAGACAGCTAGATGGTACCTACGACTGGAGTTCACATCCTGAGTCGAATGCTAGAGCCTTCATGGCTGAAGTCACGGAAACTGGATGTGATGGGGACGAGCAGACCACAAGGGACAGCAGTCCGATGTGGGTAGAAAAGGCGAATGATCAGACAGTGCTGGAGTTTGCTGCTCAGATGGCCAACGTGGAATCTGATAACTCAAAGGTTAGTCTGACTTATTCTCTATTTCGTGAATTATGTGCTTTGTGTGTTAATTCTAACGATAGGTTAAATCTAGTCCTAGAATCACATAAAACCATAACTGCTCAAAATTAAAATTTAAAAATTGAAAACGCTAGCCTAAACGATATCAAGCAAGATCTTAAAGAAAGCTTAAGGCTGATGCTCAAGACGTAGTAGTTCTAAAAGACAAACTCAGTGAGAAGTGTGTTAGGATAGAGCTAATGTATGAGCACGTAGAAGCCTTGACCAAAAGTCTTAAGGACAAGGACATAGAGCTAGCTGAAACAAAGGTAAAGGTAGCCGAGGCAAATAGCAAGCTGGAGAAGTTTAGGAATTCGAGCCTAAACCTAGGGAAAGTTTTAGATGCCCAAAGACAGTCTAAAAAGCCCGTAGGTCTAGGATTTCACGAAATTCCTCCACCTTTCAATGCAAACTATGTGCCTCAGCCTCAGGAGAACACTGACAAATCAGTAGACTTAGAGGACCTACCTACACCGACACCAGAGCCTATAGTTGAAAATACACCTAAGGTGGCTGACTCAACCGTCAAGGTTGAGAAAGTCAAATTTGTGTCTTCCTCCAGTGAAACACCTGCAGGAAAACAGAAAATTGCTTGGGCTGATCAGGTCGATGAGCCAATCTCCATAGATGTACCAAAGGAGATAGACACTAGTGAGACACCTAGATCTAAGGGAACACACAAAAAGTCCATAGATAAGATGTCTTGCTTCAGATGTCACGAGAAGGGGCATGTTGCTTCTCACTGTCCGCTTAGGAAAGCAGATGTTACACCTAAGACAGTGAATCCAACACCTGTTAAGCCCTCAACCAGTGTGGCAAGCACCAGTAGTTCTCAAAGTACCGAGAAAACTGTGCAGGCCGCACCTAAACAAGTTGTGAAAAACACACCGGTTAAGGTTGGACCAAAGGAAGTGATTAGGACAAATTCACCGAATCGTGTCATTAATCAATCTAGGTCAGCACCACAACAAGTCTATAGGAGCACAACACCTAGCAGGTCACACACTCCAGTTAGGTCTCATACTCCAGTTAGACAGTATGCACCGGTAAGAGCTCAGAGATCTCAGTCAGAAATGCAATATAATAGGAATTATTCTAGAGCTCCACAACAAATGCCTACTCCAAGGCAAAGAGTGAACCTAAATCACTCGGCACCACAACAGAACCCAGTTCAAAGGCCCAAGTCACCTGAAAGGCGAGATGGGTATTTGAAAGAGTTCAAGTATGTGGACGAGAATGGTATTACCAAGTCAGTCATGGCTTGGGTTCCCCGTGATAACTAACCTATTTTCTTTCATGTGCAGGAGATTACCACAGGTCCAAACAACAAGTGGTTCGTCGACAGTGGATGCTCCAGGCACATGACAGGGGAACGAGGTCTGCTTACAGACTTCAAGGGTGGGAATCGGGGATTCGTATCATTCGCGGGTAACAAGGGTGGAAATATCACGGGTACCGGAGTGGTCACTAATGGGACAATCAAGTTGGACCAAGTTTATCACGTTGATAAACTGGTTCATAATCTCATTAGTGTATCTCAAATCTGTGATAAGAAGAACTCAGTGTTATTTACTGACACTGAGGCGTTAGTGCTAAAGCCGGGATTCAAAAGTCCTGAAGAATGGGTTTTGATGCGGGCACCAAGGAAGAATGACTTGTACATGCTGGATATGAACAAGCCGGAGTCTTCAATGGGGCCAATCTGTCTATTATCCAAAGCTTCGGAGACGGAATCCGTACTGTGGCACAGACGCATGGCTCACCTGCACCTAAGAAAGATGAACTACATAACGAAAAATGGACTGGTGCAGGGTGTGCCAATGAAGAGCTTTCAGTTCGAGGACAAGTGTCTACCGTGCATGAAGGGCAAGCAACATAAAAAGACACACAAGTCCAAGAAGCAGAACTCAATATCCTCAACATTCGATTTGTTGCATATGGACCTTTTCGGCCCAATCAACAAAAGGAGTATAGGAGGTAGTTGGTTTTGTTTAGTTATCACTGACGATTACTCACGGTTTTCATGGGTTTTCTTTTTAGGTACAAAGGACGAGACGACTTCCAAGCTTATCGGGTTCTTAGACCAAATGGAGAACTCCTACGGAACAAGGGTTAAAAATATTCGTAGTGATAATGGGACTGAATTCAAAAACTCTGTAATTGGTGTATATTGCCTTTCAAAGGGCATAGTGCATCAATTCAGTGCACCATATGAACCTCAACAGAATGGGGTGGCCGAACGTAAAAATAGAACATTGATTGAGGTCGCAAGGACTATGCTTTCGGATTCAAAGCTTCCTACCATGTTTTGGGGGGAGGCAGTGAATACCGCGTGCCATATTTTAAATCGAGTCCTTACAGTCAAATCTTTGAACAAAACATGCTATGAAATTTTGAATAAACGGCCACCTAACTTAACTGGATTCGAACCGTTTGGGGTACCATGCACTCTTTTACGAACAAAACATCAACCGAAGTTTGGTGAAAAGGCTGACGAAGGATACTTCCTAGGTTACGTGCCGAACTCACCAAACAAACAGGTTTTTAACAAAACAAATGGTACTGTGGAGATCGTGTATAATATTGAAGTCACAAGTTATACACATGAACCCCAAACTGGTCAGGAATGGTTATTTGACTATGATAAATTGTTTGAGTCATTTAACATTCCTTTGGATGATACTGCAGGTACAATCGAAAAAGACATGGCAACGTTGCACCTAAATGACGATGGCCATATCTTTCCGACGACTACGTTTGAATCCACATCCGAGCCTACTGCGACTGTAGATAGATCTCCAGAAGTCGATGTTCCTGAAGCACCTACCACTGAGAATCAGACTCAAGCATCAACTTCCAACTCTGAGGAAAACGTCCATGAGGATGAAAATGTAGAAGCTGAGCATGTTCCCCCATTAGGTGAAATAGGATATAACTTAGGAGATAATCTAAGGGTTGATGATATAGAGACCTCTAGGATTAACAAGAACCATCCATTAGAAAGCATCATAGGAAATCCTAACCAGGGTGTGAGGACTAGGAGTAGTGTAAATAACAACACAGTGTTGTTGTCGATGATAAACGACTCCGAGGCATATCACACATGTCTCTATTCATGCTTCATATCGCAAGTAGAGCCTAAGAATGTGCAGATGGCACTTAAGGATAACTCCTGGGTTGAAGCGATGCAGGAAGAACTTTCGCAATTTAGGAAACTAGAAGTGTGGGAGTTAGTTCCATTACCTCGAGGGGAGATTGCCATAGGAACCAAATGGGTTTTTATGTGCAAAAGAGACGATCGGGGTATAGTCACGCGCAACAAGGCTAGATTAGTTGCAAAGGGTTTCAACCAAGAGGAGGGAATCGATTACAACGAGGTTTTTGCACCAGTAGCAAGGCTGGAAGCCATTAGGTTGTTTCTAGCTTTTGCCTCCTTCAAAGGCTTTAAGGTATATCAGTTAGATGTTAAGAGTGCTTTCCTATATGGGAAAGTGAAGGAGTTGGTGTACGTAGAACAACCACCCGGATTTACAGATCCAAAATATCCTGATAGAGTATATCGATTAGATAAGGCTCTATATGGATTGCATCAGGCACCTAGGGCGTGGTATGAGACTCTATCCAACCATCTGTTAGAGAACGGTTTTGAAAGGGGTAGGATAGATAGTACTCTGTTTGTGAAAAGGAAGGGAGATCACTTTATCTTGGTACAAGTGTACGTCGATGATATCATCTTTGGATCATCAGACGAACAGATGTGCAAAGATTTCGAGAAGGTGATGAAGTCTAAGTTCAAGATGAGTGCTATGGGAGAGTTAAATTTCTTTTTGGGGTTACAAGTTGACCAGAAGAAGGAAGGGATGTTTATCCATCAGACTAAGTATGTCTATGACATATTGGAGCGTTTCGGGATGGAAGGAACTAATTTGACTGCCCATTTCAGCACGCCGATTCAAGTGAATCACAACCTCGGACCGGGTACTGAAAGTGATACCCATGTGGATCCGACTTTATATCGGGCCATGATTGGATCACTTATGTATTTAACTGCTTCAAGACCTGATATTATGTTTGCTGTGTGCATTTGTGCTAGGTTTCAAGCGAATCCGAAGGAGATGCATATGAAAGCTGTGAAGCGGATTCTACGATACCTCAAGTCGAAACCGAAGCTGGGACTTTGGTATCACGCGGAGGGAGATCTAGAGTTGGAGGCGTTCACGGATTCTGACTACGGAGGATGCAGCTTGACGCGCAAATCAACAACTGGAGGTTGTCAGTTCCTAGGAGGGAGATTGGTATCCTGGCAATGCAAGAAACAAACATCGGTAGCCGTGTCAACGTGCGAGGCCGAGTATGTTGCTGCTGGTAGTTGCTGCTCACAGGTTCTGTGGATACAACAACAATTGCGGGATTACGGTTTGGCTTACACTCAAACTCCAATTAGGATAGACAATCAATCTACAATTGCTATAACGAATAATCCAGTTAAACACAACAAAACAAAGCACATAGACATTAGGCATCATTTTATTCGTGATTGTGCTGAAAAGAACTTAATCAAATTGGTAAAAGTGGCAACAGAAGATAATAATGCAGATTTATTTACCAAAGCATTTGATAAGTCACGGTTTGAGTATTTAATTCAACTGAATGGAATGCGCAACCCAGAGTAATTGGACCTTAGTATTAGTAGCTTATTTTCTTTTATAGTCGTAGTATTTCTTTCTTTACAGTAGTCTGCTAATTTAGGAAAGTTTCTTTTTTAGTAAGTTTCTATTTTTAGTAAGTTTTTATTTTTAGTAAGTTAGTAGGTTAGCTTATTTTATAGCTATTTCTTATGAAAAACAAAATAAAAAAAAGAGAAAATCATAAAAATACAAAAAAAAAAAAGAGAATATCAGAAAATGAGTTAAGTCTTAGATATATAGGTTCAAAGTGACGAAAATTAGCACAGTCGTTACAAACTCTAAGTGTTTAGGCTTTCACACATAATGCAACTAAATTCTAAGTGTTATACTTTACTTTAGTTTGATGTGTTGGTAGGCATAATACATATAGGGAATCTCAAGGCTAATAAAATATTCTAGAAAAAGTCAAGCGTGTCACTAACTTAGATGTACGACCAATCGGTCTTAATTTTTATGTACAAGACATACAAACTTTGAGTCTAAATGAGGTATGCAAACTTTCTGGGGATGTATGGCAACATCAAATACATCTTAAAATGGAAAGAATAGAAATATCATACAAAACTGAGAGTCGAAAACATGCAACTCTGTTGTACGTAAGTACAGACCTGTTGTCTCTGTTTAGATTCGGGTTAGCAGATATGTCGCTCTGTTGTACGTCAGTACAGACCTGTCACCGCTGTCTTGCTAACTTTAAGAATAAACCTTAAGTCAAACTAAGACACTCTGTTGTATGAAAATACAGACATGTGTCCGATATTTGTCTTTTAAAGAAAGTTTGCAAATACCAACAAGTTAGAATCTTTGTCTGTGTGCCTTGATCATAAAAGTATGTCTATATCTGAGTCACGTAAGATAATTTCTTGATAAATAAAAATGCCAAGAGATATTCCGAAATGTAGAGTGTTTAAAGGGGTAAAATACCAACAATCGGCTAAATGGGTATGTCACAACAAATAATCAAAGGAATCAAAAATTCCTAAGTGTGAAAGTTTAAGTACTAAAAGTGAGTATCTGACATCGCTATCTGATTGAACCTTTCTTAGACTATACTCATCAAAAAGATTTTGTTTAGTATTTAGCTTAGGTTGTAAATTTTCTAAGTATAGCTTAAGTCTAGATTAAATTTTTGGTCAAAATTTTATCTTTATTTTATTTTATTTTACCTTAGTTTATTTTATTTTTAATTTTTACTTAGGTAAAAGGTCAAAAATTACTGAGGGTGCATTCAAAGTTGGACAAAATAAACATTGCGTGAAATATCTTGTGCTTAGGGTAAAAGATTGGGCATAGTTTATCTTGTTACACAATACCGTAGAAAAAGGTTGAAAAAGTTGAAGTTATTTCAAAAATTTTCGAAATTTTTCTAAGTGTTTGGTGTTTTCGAGTTTAGGACAGACTCGAATAGGGAAGGCTTCGAATCTGTCAGTAGATTCGAGTCTGGCCTTAGATTCGAAGGTTGGTAGTATATATATGTCAACAGTGAAGTCATTTAATTCTTACTGTTTTCGAATCTACTGTCTCGAATCTATATTGGCGATCTCGAATCTGTTCTCGAGTCTACCGTATCTCTCCTAAACGACATTTTGTCGAGATTATTGCAAAAGTGTTCGAGTCTACTACTGTATCTAGGTATAATCAACTTGATTGTACAAGATTCATATAGTTTTACACGCCATTTTAGGCTAAATCATCGATTTTTGAAGGTTTAAGGGTCGAAATAGGATTTTTACAAAATTACCAAGTTTGGACCGATAAATAGTCAAATTAAAGGCATATATCTGTGATTAGTAACTAGTAGGACTAATGAATGTAATTTTCTAAGTCCAAAAAGGTTAAAATCAAGAGATTTGGTCTTTGAATAAAATCGGCGGTTCGAATCTGTTCATGGGGTGTCTCGAATCTGTCATTAGATTCAAGATGACCAGGACATTCGAATTTGTCCATCAAACTCGAAAAGAGACAATTCGAATCTGTTACTTTCGAATCTGTACTTTATTTGCTTTATTTAATTTAAATTTTATTAAACTTGTAGAAATTTAATTGTGTTGGATTTTGTACTTAAACAAGTTCAAAATAAAACAAATTTGAATTTAAACAAGTTTATTGATTTTTAATGAATCTAATAGTTTTGTTTATTGTGCAGAAATGGCTGTACGAGCGTTTGTGCCTAAGCACAATATGGTGCTTCATCTGGATCATAATCTCCATGAGGCGCAGGGATTTAGACAAGTGCTTGATTTCCTAGTAGAGTCTAGGATCGGTTTTGCACTGTCTCATAATGTGCAGCTCGTTTTACCTTACATTCGTCAGTTTTACGATCATCTGCAGGTAGACTGCTCGGTCACACCGACAGTGCTACGCACTCGTATTGCTGGACAACCGCTGGTCTTTTCGGCAGAAATGCTGCGTCAAGTGTTGCAGCTTGGATCTCAAGAAGAAGAAGCTGGACCGATTGAATTTCCTCTGAACATAAGGCAAGCGGCCTTTCAGAGAATGGGCTACAGTCTTGATGTGACAAAGGTGTCATATATGAAAAGCGGCTTAATTGGGCAATGGAGATTTCTTGCTCATGTCTTCATGGTATGCTTTGCTCCAAAGAAAGCAGGGTTTGATTATATGGTTGCGAAGATGCAGTCTGGGATAGTCGCAATGGTGTATAATCGTCCATATAGTTTCTCGGAGATGTTCTTCTCAGAATTTGTTCACCAGATAACCGCCCCAGAAAATCAACAGTTCTTGTTATATCCGCGGTTCATTATGATGTTGATCAGGCATTTCTTGCCAAATCTGCCGCCATCAAATGACATCCAGAGCGTTGCCGTAATGGATAAGAGGATTTTCGCTGATTGTTCCTCACACCGAGGAAGATTGGCTGTTCCTATTGAGCGTCCGTTATTCGGAGCAATCTTGGATAGGGAGTTTCAAGCCCCGGATGTTGCCAACTGGGCAGGGGTAGTTGAATTTCAACAAGGACAACCACAACAACAACAACAACAACAACAACAACCACAGCCACAGCCACAGCGTCCTCAAAGGCGTAGACAACGAGCTCCAGCAAGTCAAACTCAGGCGTCAAGGCCTTCCACAAGTCAGCAGCCGGAAGAACAGGAAGCTGGGCCCTCAAATGTTCCGAGCGAAGCTGAACAGCTATGCCAAACGCTTAATGAAATCTGGGAGGCAGGGCCTCATGCGAACGAAGATGTAGCTGCAGCATTAGTAGGTGAATTACTTAGTCCACCTGAGGGAGAGGAAGACGTGTTACGAGATGTTGATGAATATATGCCAGAGCAAGCTGATAAAGTTTTGTCATCATCAGAAACCGAGTCGGAAGAAATGGAGGAGCTAGAAGTTGAGGCTCCTAAGTCAGTTTCGACTGAACCTTCTGTTCAAATTGGAACGTATGGATCAAGATTGGTCGTTAATGAAGAAGGATCGAGGAGGAGAGTAGCAAGGGAATCTGATGATTCAGATTTTGAAGAGGAGGAAGTTGCTCCCTTAGTGACTCGGCAAAGGGCCAAGCATCCAGGTTTATGCAAGGGTCATCCTCAGCATCCGATCCACAACCGGAAATCCCCCATACTCAACCTCAAGAACCTCAAGCCACCGCTCCACCACCACCACCACCTCAACATGAACCATATATTCCATCACCATTCATCCCTACTCCTATTCAGTCCATTCCATCTACCTCGACCACCTACGCTGACAACCAACGGTTTGTGCAGCTTAAGGGACGCGTTGACTTCCAACATGTCCAAATCTTAGGCCTAACAAAGGCGATCGGCGAAATCCAGGCGCATAATGCAAATCTTGATAAGGATAATGCCGAATTGAAAAAGATTGTGGAGAATGTCAGGGAAGTTAACACAGAATTAAAGTCCTTTATTGCAGATCAATCAGAAGAGATCCGATCGATGCGGTCTCTCCTTGAGCAGCTAATGAAAAATCTAAAACCTCAGGGGGAGACAAGTTGTAGGGATCATGTGGAGCAGCGTAGAGATGAAGATGACGAAGGCAATGATCCCGATGCACCTAATGAGAATGAGCCAGTAGATTTTCCTGCTGCTCATGCTACACAAGTTCAGGGGGAGCCCAGTCAAGTTGAAGGAGAAATAGGAGAAGCGAGTTCATCAAAGCAGCCTACAGATTTTGAAATCAGTGAGATGATCGACACTCTTATGGATCTCGATGATGATCCGATGGATGTAGGTTTTGACTATGACGATGAAGAGCTAGAAGAAGGTGAGTTTGTGCCAGAGGAGATAGTAGACTGGCAGTCGGATGATGAAGTAGTTGCTGATGAGGATGATGAAGCCGACGAGATAGTTGTACAGCAGAATCCTATCACGGATACATACATGATAGATGGGGATAATATTGTCAACATAGATGTAGTGAATGCTGCGTTGAATGCTCAGCCATCAACAGATGAACCTGCTAGAGAGCTATCAAATGAAGAAAAACGAAAGTTATGGTTCAGAGCTGAAAAGAAGGAATTGGAGATTAAAAAGACAATTAGGGTGCCGGGTACTGGGAAGCTGTCTGAACGCATATTAAGCTGGTTCTTTGATAGAGAACTGCAGCTATTCATCATTAAAAGGAAAGACGGGCTCCAGTACCTGAGGCGAACTTTAAAAGCTTTCAACTCCCTGCCAAAGATCGAAATCACTGCGCTAGCATGGAAAGATCTGATAAACATTGGCAATGATCCCTACGCGAACGTAATTGAAAGAATCATAAGAAAAGAAGGGAGATCAAGGAAGTTCGAGCGATTGAATCCAAGGGTCGGGAGAAGAGTAGAAGATCCTTCGCGTATCGATCCTCTAACTGGACGACCTTGGATGAGGATTCACTATAAACCAGCTAGATATCTTAGGAAGGTGCCTCTCAAGCCGATGCCACAGAATGTTTTGAAGAATCTGCATTGGTGGTACGCTGACACTGAGACTGGGGAAGCGGTCATGGAAGATTTTGAAGAAAACGTTATTCTTAGAGTCTACGACCCTCTTCATCTGGTAAACCTCTCCAAAGATGATCTTCATATTTTGCATGCCTGTAAGATTTTTAGTGATGCACATATGGATAGTGAAGCTAGTAAATATGAAAATGTAGTCAAGGTATGTGTTGAAAAAGGTTTGTATGCTGGTAGCAGTTTGAATCAATAAATAAACAAAGTTCTTAAGTCAAATGTGTGAATTATTAGAAGCTATCGTCAAGGGGGAGTCTGTTGGTACATCCTGTGTGACGATAGCAGTCTAAGTGATCCTACATTGTGATTCTAGCAAGTGTTTGTTATATATGTTTATATAAGATTGATATCTATTAGTGTTTGTATGTTTGAACTTGATGTAACGTATTACAAGAAGTTCAAACATATAGTACAAAGATAAAATCATTCATAAGGTAAAAACATAAGTTTCAACACTTAGTTGTTTATGTGAAATGCTAGATTCGAATCAGACAAGGCTTGGCATTCGAATCTGTGATAGATTCGAATGTAGCCATAGATTCGAATATGACCAGATTCGAGAGTGTCTTTGTGGACAGACTCGAATGGGCCTTGGGCCAGATTCGAGTTTGGCCCACATCAGACTCGAATCAGGGTCTACAATTAGGGATAGACTCGAGATATTATCAGACTTTTTGCAGAATTCGTGAGGAATTAAGCATAAAGCGATCTCGAGTTTATCAGCTTGGTGCGTGTTCTTTCGGAGAGAATCAGTTCGTAGGATCGTTCGTGTGTCGTTCGTTCAGCCTCTGATAGTCTCCGTGTTTCGTAGTTGAGAGTTGTTTCCGTCTACCCGTTAACGAGGATTCCGCACTCGTTGACGGCTCCGCGTCTAGATAGATCTCGTAGTGGTAGACCTTACACAAGTTTTTGTGGATGACATAATATTTTGTTCTACTAATGAGCAGTTATGCAAGAATTTTTCACTACTCATGAAATCTAAATATGAATTAAGTATGATGGCAGAACTAACTTTCTTTCTAGGATTACAGGTTAAACAAACCTCAAATGGAATTTTTATAAATCAAAGAAAGTATACTTTAGATCTTATGAAAAAGTTTAAATTTGATCAAAGTTCTCCTATCAAAACCCCAATGGCAACCAATGTAAAGTTGGATGCAGATGCCAGTGGTAAAGCTGTTTCAGTAACAGCTTACAGAGGCATGATTGGGAGCTTGTTGTATTTAACTGCTAGTAGACCTGATATTACGTTTGCTACCTGTTTATGTGCTAGGTTTCAAGCTGATCCTAAAGAATCACATCTAGCTGCTGTGAAAAGAATCTTCAGATACCTTAAGGGTACACCAGGTTTGGGTCTTTGGTATCCCAAAGACTCAAGCCTTGAGCTAACAGGTTATTCAGATTCTGACTTTGCAGGCTGCAGGCTAGATAGGAAAAGCACAACAGGTGGATGTCAACTCCTTGGTGGTAAATTAATAAGTTGGTTTAGCAAGAAGCAGAACTCAGTTTCCACTTCTACTGCTGAAGCTGAATACATTGCTGCTGGAAGCTGTTGCGGGCAGATTCTAAAGATGCAGCATCAGCTTGAAGACTATGGACTTGTATACAGGAAAACTCCTATTCTGTGTGATAATACAAGTGCCATAGCTATCTCCAACAATCCAGTATTTCATTCCAGAACAAATCATATTGAGGTCAGACATCACTTCATAAGGGATCACATCCAGAAAGGTAATGTGGAGGCAAGTTTTATTTCCACAGATGAACAACTTGCAGACATGTTCACCAAGCCTCTTGATGAAAACATGTTTAATTATCTTGTCAGCAAGCTAGGCATGTTAAATAAAAGTGACTAAGTGTCCTTAATGTTCTAAGTTATTATATGTCTCCCACTGCTCAAGTCTCTCTGAACAGCTTAGGCAGAACAGGCTATGCATGTTCTACACTTAGCCAAATTCTGAAAAACTTGAACAGCTTGAGCATATAACAGGCTTGACAATAACAACTTTCAAGTCAAACCTGGTCTGATGAATCAAACCTCTAACCTGCTCACTCTCTCAATCTGTCATACAAGACATTGTCTTGTAACCTGATCAACTATTGAACACAACATGTTCTCACATAGCTGAACAGGTTGAATGAACAGCTTGAAGAATGAACAGCTTGTGATGACCCTGCTCATCACAGGTTTGACCAACAGCTTAGAACATCAGTTTTAATTACCTTTCTTCACAATTAAGTTACTTAAATTTTGTTTTTATTTAACTTAATTACTGCGGATAATGTGTGTTTACGTGTGTTAGTGAATAAAAAGGGCTCAAGTGGTCTGACAATGGTTCTGACATGGACAACCGTTCCGTTTTCCGTTAACGAACATTTCAAATCAACCGCCCACATGTTTCTCTCTCATACCCACTCACATTCAAATCCTATAAATACCCCCTACTGTTTCATCTTCGTCTTCCTCACTACTTCCATAACTTCCAAAGAACCCTAAAAACCAGTGTTACTACCTTCACTACTTCTCAAATGGCTCACCGAAATAACTCCTTTCTACCAGTATTTGTTGGTGCTGATGTTCATAAACATTCCTCTGTCACCACAATGCTAACCCTTAAACCCACCAACTACCTTGCTAACCTAACCATCCCCAAAACTTATGTTGGGAAAGGCTACGAAGAAATGGTGGAATTCCTGAAAGTTCACCCCCTGAACTATGTCATGACTGTCACTCCTGGTGTCCTGTACCAGGAAATGGTGTATGAGTTCTGGTACACCTGTGCCTACAACCCAGATACCAAAGTCATCAAGGGAACAATTCTCAATGGCACTCAAACCATTGAGATCACTACTAGTCTGATCAGGGAAGTCCTTCATCTTCCAGTTGCTGAACCCTATGATCAGCCACAGGCTGAGAATGACCAGATGGGCAATCTGCTACGCTTCTGTGGTGTAGCAGAACCCAAAGTTGGGGCCACACTGTTTAGGAAGGATTTGTCTCCAACCTAGAGTTTCCTATTTGCCTCTGTGGTGATGTGCTTCAGCAGTAAGGTTGGTTCCTTTGACCAACTAAGCCGTGATGAGATTCCTATAGTCCTGCAGCTTGTGGATGGGACTACAATCAACATGGCCAGATAGATTTTCATGAATTTGAGGAATCTGGTGCAGCAGGAGACACGTCCAGCTGCTGTTCGTTATCCCAGATTTTTGAGCCTCATCTACAAGCACATCTGTGGTGAGCAACTGTATAACTCTCAGCCTTTACTTCTTACTGCTGCATTTCCTGTCATAGGAAATATAGTTTTCTACACTCCAGTTCTCCCAAATGAGCCTCCTCTATCTACTCCAATGAGGAGGTTGCTAGGAATGGTGGAAGGACCCTCTGCTGTGAGGGTGGATCCAGAAGCTGCTCCCAAAGGAAAATCCAAATCCAGGGTTAAGTTTGTTAAAAGGACCCTGGAAACAACTGAAGTTGGGCCTGTCCACAAGAAGGCCAAAGCAGCCAAGTCTAAGTCTGCATCATCAGCCTCTGTGGCTGAGGGGGAGCAGGCTTCTCACCCTAGTTCATTTGTTGAACCTGAAGCCTCTGTGGCTGGTGCCTCTGTGGCACCTGAGACTATGGAACAGGCCAACCTACCTGTTTCTGACCCAGTCTCAAAACCAGTCCAATCAGATCCCCTCATCTCCTCTCCACAACATCCATCATCCACCTCCTCTCTAAAATCATACCAACGAAAATCCCTTGCCAAAAAGAAACCAACAGCCAAAACAACCAAATCCAGCCCCTCTATTCCCTCTCAACAGGGTTTAGTTGAAAAAGAAGCACACCCTGCTTCCTGTCCTATTTTGGGAGAAGGTTCAGCACCCTTGGAGCAGGCTTCACTCCAAAAAGAGTCTACCCAGAGTCAGCCTCAGCCCTCTGGTTTCTCCCAACAGGAACCAGTTGAACATATGGAGACAGCCACATCAACTATTCCAGCCTCCCAACAGGCTGAGAATATTGAAAGACAGGAGCTCTCTCCACTCCATACTGAGTCCACACAGTTCCCACTTCATACTTCCTCACACCCTGAGTCTGCACGAGGTGCCAAACCTGCTGGATTAGACCATCCAGTAGATCAGCCTCCAACTTCTGCTCCTCATGATGCAGCTGTTCTACACCAAACAATTGCTGAAGGACCAACCACCCAAGCTGATGAACCTCAGGGATCATACCATCCCTCTGGTGAGGCTGCTCCTGTCATGCAAACTCCATCAGCAGGTTTCACCACTGCTGACGTTGAAATGTAAATCCCATCTCCCCATGATGAGGTACCTTTAAACCAAGGTGCTGCAGAATGAACAACCACTGGCCTTAATGAAGGTGCTGCAACACAAGCAGCATCTGAAATGCTACCTTCTCTACCCCTTCTCCTGATGAAGCAGCTACAGCCACTGCTGAGGGACCCTTTGACCATTCCAACCTGGGCCATATTACCTTTGCCCAGGCTATGGAACTTCTATCCAAAGTCCCCATTCCCTCTCCATCACATCCCCAAACACCTACCTCAATATCATCATCTCATTCATCACCATCCACTCAATCCAAACAATCTACCCATACTCCTCCATCCCCTAAAGATCTGCCTTTGAAGGATCAATTTTCATTGCTGACCAACAAAGTTGGCTCTTTAGAAAATTCCATGTCTTCTCTACCCTCTCTAATTTCAGACTCTGTGTCTGAACAGCTCAAAGGATTCTTTGATCTATTCAAGAATTCATTTCCCTCCACTACTCTAACTGACCACTCCTCACAGCTGCTTGCACTTACTGCACAGCTGCAAAATATCTCCACATCCCTCTCCTCAATTCTTTCACACCAACAGGACTCTGTGTCCTCTATGACAGCCATATCCCAACAGCTGTCCACTCTCCTCACTACTTGCAATACTACCCTTCCTACCATATTGGCCAGCCTAAACACTCTAATCGTCTCTCTATCAAATTCTGTGTCAGCAAACCTTGCTGATGTGCAGGACTCTCTTGAGTTACATCTTGCACAGCTTCAAAGTCTGCTATTCACAGCTTCTGATAGAGAAAACATTCTTAAGCTGACCTCTATTGCTGATTCACAATCATACTCTCTTCAAACATGTCTTTCCCAACTTGCAGAGGTGAAGGACAATCTGGCTTTCTTAGTGCATAGCCTGGTTGGTCCCAAGCCTGCTGCCAAAACTGCTGTCAAGCCTGCTGAATTCGTTTATTCAGGCAAACTAGGTGTTGAGGGTGCTGGTCCATCTCCTTCAAAGGGGGAGAAGTTGTCTGCCTTGAAGACTAAGTCTAAGGGGGGAGAAAACCTCTTCTCCTAAGGAGAAATCAGCATCTACGGGTCAAACAGCAGGTGCATCTGTAGCAGGTACAGGTCCAGTTGAAGGTGCCCCTCATCAAACTGAAACTGCTCAGCCTACTCAGGTTGGATCTCCAAACCCTGCACAATCTAAGGGGGAGGAATCCATTCCTGAGGACAGGCCAAACGGCAAAAGGATGCATCTAATTCTGGAAGAAGAAGAGGAAGATATTCCTGAAGCTGTCCTCACTAAAATAGCCAAAGGAAATGGAAAAGCAGCTTTTGACCCTGACCGCCAAAAAGCAGCAGAGCTAAAGTTTGACAAAGCCAGGGCTAAGGAAATGGGTCTTCCCATGGAAAAGTATTATGAGTTCAGAGATGAACAACTCAAAGCCCTGGAAAAGATAAGAAAAGAAGAAGCATCTGCCAAAGCTGTCAGGTCCTTTGCACTTCAAGAGGCAAGCAAAATCAAAATGCCCTCTTTGGCTGTGCAAAGGAAACTGCTGGAAGCTGCTAAAGAATCAGCTGGTGAAAAGGAAGGTGAACAGGAAAAGGGTGTTCTGGTCTCTGTGACCAAATCCAAACAAGCATCCTCTGCAAGAGCTCAGATGCACTTTGACAACTTGGCAAGGAAGAAATTTTTTGATGTAGCTGAAAGAAGAGTTGATATTTAAATTTATTTAGCACTTCAACTTTGATCGTATTAATTTGATATTTAAATGTAAGTTTATATATGGTGGTGAAGAGTTGTGTGGATATTAAGGAAAAAATAGGAAAGAAAAAGTTACTGATTGGCAGTGATTGAAGACAAATTTACATCAATAACTAATTTGGCAGAAAGACATCAGAGACAGATTTGCAAAGGAAAATTCGTTGATGATTGGTTCGGTTCTAATGTGTCGTTACTTATTCTATCGTTAATCTATCGTTGATTGGTCCATTGTTGATTCGTCACTGATTGGTTTGTCGATGATAGATCCGTCCTTAATCTGTTGTTGACTAACCAAAGGGCTTGTAACCCAGCAATACCAAGGTGTTAACCTAGGTTTTAGGTCAAAAGTACATAGTGGACATAATGTGTAGATTTATGAGTAGAATTTAGAGGGTTCTACATAATACTACTATTACTAGAGAAATGAAAAAATTAAATTTCAACATATACATTGAAACAACTTGAAATTTCATAGAAAATTTATATATCCAATTCAAGTTTTCTAACTAATAATTCATTTCCCTTCTCTTTGATTCTCTACCAAACGCAACCTAGGAGTGTTTAGAATTTAAAATTTTACTATGAAACTGAAGAATTGTGAACGAATACCATGTTTGGTTCTTATTTCTTATTTTATAAAAGGGTTAATACTGAAAAAAAAAAATTAATTTTCTTCTCATTTTCATGATTAAGTTCATGAATTTTTATTATTTTTTAAGTTTCTGAACATTTTTTTATGTTACTAAAAGAATATATATATATATATATATATATATATATATATATATATATATGTGTGTGTGTGTGTGTGTGTGTGTGTGTGTGTGTGTGTGTGTGTGAGACTTGTTTAGCATGTCAATGATTAATAAAGAATACACAGACTTAAACTAGTAAAAAGAAAATTTTGGTGATTTAATCGTTAAAACAAAAAAAGAAAATTGATTTTTGTCAATATTAAATCATTCGATAAATTAATTGTTTTACCGGCTTAACATGTAGCAAGTAAAAAATATATAGTTTTGAATAAGACAAATATTGTTTAGAGATTTAAACAGTTGGAAAAAAGGTCCAGGACTTAATCACAAAAATGAAAAAGAAAAATGATTTTTTCCCCAATATTAACCCTTTTTAAAATAACTTTTTGGTTCAATCCGGTTTATCCTTAGGAGAAGTAGCTTGTTCTTGCTGTTTCCTGCTGCCTAACACAAGGGCATTAGCTACATAGCGTTAGCATTTTCTTTCATCATAAACATTGAGAATAACCGAGATCAAAACTGAAATTAAATTGAACAAATCTGATACATTTAGCATGTGGTCTAGCTCTTGATTTTTATTTTTTAAATTTCGATTGATTTCGGTTTGTCAGGATCCAATCTTGTATTACGCAAGTCTACACGGAATACTATGACTTATGGCTTAAGAACGTTTGAAATATTTATTTTAAATTCAAATAATATGTTTTCTCCTTTGAATTTCGCTTGAATTTTAAGAGTGAAAAATTAGTCTGAAGTCAAATTAAAAGTCTTTTAATTTTAAATCTTTATACTACATCTTAGGTGTTCTTTGTTTTTAAACAGAGTAAATGTCTGAATTTTTTTCATGTCTACAGTTTATAAAAAAAATATTTTTTTCATATGAATATATAAGTACTCTAAAGGAGCTTATTGCAAAAAAAACAAACAAAACGAGACATCATTTTCAAGACATTTAAACTTTTTTTTATAAAACAAACACGTTTATAATGACTCATACGTAAATCATAGAATAGAAAAAATAATAAATTATAAAGAGTAAAGGACATTTTTGGTCCTTGTGGTTTGATAGTTTACCTATATTCAGTCTCTTAACCTTAATAAGGTCAAATTTCATCCCTATTTTGCTAATTTTGTACACTTTTAGTCTCTCGTCCGTTAAACTTAACGACACAACCGTTAAATTTGTAAGAATGACATTTTTACCATTTTCATTAAGACGCTTTTAGTCCCTATGGTTTTATTATTTATCAATTCATAATCCAACATTTATTTTATTTTATTTTATCTTTATAATTTTATTATTGATAGATATACTTAATTCATTATAAACACACTTATTTTATTTATGAATATACTTATATTTTAATATTTTATTTACATGTACTATTGTTCGTATTTTATTTAAAATTTAACTTTTATTTTAATTAAAATTATGTATTTTCTCTACTAATTTATTTAAAGTTCATCTTCTTTATTAATTTTAATTTTTATAATATTATTGTTGACATTTATATATGTAATTTTGTTAGTTGTGTTTAAGTAAATATAATATCATCGATATATATATATATATATTAGACACACACACACACACACACACACACACACACACATATATATATATATATATATATATATATATATATATATATATATATATATATATATCTAGGACATAAATTATATAATATACACATAAACATTATTTGTATTAAATTATATACACATAAATTTATGTGTATTAAATTCTATACACATAAATTATATCTATATATCACATATTATATAATTTATGTGTCGATAATTGATTAGGTTGGAAAATACTTGAAGAAATAGTGACTTTGGATAGTAAAAATATCGACGATATTATATTTTCTTAAACACAACTAACCAAATTACATATATAAATGTCAACAATAATATTATAAAAATTAAAACTAATAAAGAAGATGAACTTTAAATAAATTAGTAAAGAAAATATATAATTTTAATTAAAATAAAAGTTAAATTTTAAATAAAATACGAACAATAGTAAATGTAAATAAAACATTAAAACATAATTATATTTATAAATAGAATAAGTGTGTTTATAATGAATTAAGTATATCTATAAATAATATGATTATAAAGATAAAATAACATAAAATACATGTTGGATTATAAATGGGTAAATAATAAAACCATAGGGACTAAAAGCGTGTCAATGAAAAGGGTAAAAATGTCATTCTTACTAATTTAACGATTGTGTCGTTAAGTTTAACGAACGAGGGACTAAAAGTGCACAAAATTTGCAAAATAGGCATGAAATTTGACCTTATCAAGGTTAAGGGGCTGAATCCGGGTAAACCATCAAACCATAAAGACCAAAAATGTCATTTACTCAATTATAAAATAATAACATAAAGTCTAATGAATACATTAGGCAAGTCAAGTCCCACATAAAGGCATAGAATTTAAAAAGGTAATATACTTTGTATACGAAGTTATATGAACACGCAATATCGGTGTTGTGATATGTTAGACTCTTTTAGTTTTGATAACGCATAGAATCTAATTATAACCAGGCTCAATGTTCATCAGAGTTCATGCCCATTTACGAAAAACATGACTCCTACTTTTTCCCAAACCATAACTAGTTGAATACCTCGGGTGATATGTGATAAAATTAATATTTATAATTAATTTTTTAATGACAATTAACCTACTCCTATTCCTAAACTACCCTTTTATCCCAAATGTGGACTTCATAAGTTAGTTCCACTGCCTAAATTTCAACTTGTCTCCGACGGGAGTAGAAACTATGACCCAACACTTACACGTCACTTCTCATACCAAATGGGCTAAACCCCATTGGTATTTATAATTAATTGATGACGCAACAAAAATTTATTTTTTTTAAAGAAAACTATACAATGTTTGCGAAGAAAATGTTACATATATTAATCATGAATTAATTATTACACGTAATTATATATGAAGTCTATACAAATCTAGTTTATACATGTGAGTTGATCAAAAGACTGATTTTATTTGAAAAAATCATGTATAAGAATGAAGTATATAGGGAAAACATAATAATAATAATTTACAATAAAATGAAAACCCACATTTTTCCATTAACTAATATACAAACACGTATTTGCAAAGTATTACTTACAATATCGTCTAACATAATTTTATAATAACAATTTATGCAAACCAATTAATAAAATGTTATCAAACAAAAACAACTATAATAAAAAAATTAATAAATCTTAATATAATCACATTGAACAATTTAAACGGCAAATGACATATCTCATTGGCTAAAGATTTATTTAACACATTATCGCTTCATTATTAACAGAGTTCTTCATTGTTATTCATGGTACACTGAAAAAATATTAACACATGTGTTAATTTTGAAACATTATTACATAAACAACACAAAATAATGAGAAGCTTTAAATGTGAAAAAAAAATAATATATCGATGCGACGTTTTTTCTGAGGTTTGAATTAGGGATGACACAATTTTGACCCAACGGACGGGACAATAAAAATGGCTCGTAGTAAAGAAAGTAAGCTAGCACATAATTTTTTCTAAATAATAAATGCCACATGTTTACCTATTTTATAATATATGCTGATTAAAAAACTACTTTGATACGTTTATCAGTCGTATTTTATATGTTTATTAAACTGAATTATCAATAAAATTTAAATCTAAATGTAAATTTTATCCCATCAATACTTATCCTTAATTTTCTGAATTTTAACCAATCATATTGTGCCAAATAAGCCTTAATTTTCTGAACTTTAACCACTAATATTGCGCCACGTGAGATTTTTCTCTCTCCTCCGTCGGCAATATATATATATAATTGGTTAAATATCATTTTAGCCATCCAAGTTTTAGATTTTTTTTATTCAACCAAACTGATTTAACTAGGGATGTTCAAACAAAACCGGAAAATGACGAATTGTGTTCAACGTCTGTAACACCCTCTAATCCCAACTAAAAGCCACGTCATTTACAATACACACGTGGCGTTAACGCAATCACAATCCATATCACAATGTCAAGGTTTACACAAACACTGATTAATTAAAACATTTTACGCACATTAACCATAATATCCCAGAAGTCAACCCGACATACAAGACCCGACCCGGACCCAAATATCCACATACGAATCCAGTATCATTTGTCCCAAAGTTTCTAGCAAAGTATCACATACAGATAACAAAAGCAGAATCTCCCGATCGCAGCAAGTCAAGCTCCTATCGTCGCTCAGGAGCTGGCGGTCCTATCTTCGGTCCCCCTGATACACACATCAGACTCGAATACGTAAGCTTCGCAGCTCGTGAGTACACAAGGTTTAGACACTGCACAATTCACATAATCACACATCGCATGTCACATGGCAGCCCTACACTACGTGGCATAACACATGCCAACGAGTCTCTACTCAGAGACCCTAGAGATCCAATACAGAAAGAGATACTCATCTCAATTGGGGATCCCTCCCCCCCCCTGGAGCCAAGCCACGCCCGTGGAAGCTAACAGGAATAACGGCCGCATATATATATATGGGAACCCTTCACAGGGTCAAACAGAGCTACACAGCTCTCGCGATAACTCATCGCAATGCACTATAATGGATCTCAAATATAACACATAGTAAGAAAGAAAGATCATACATGAGGGGCAACTCGCAGTGCCCAAACAATTCATATAATCACATATGAAATATTAACACAAAAGACTCGAAAGACAACGACTAGTCTTTGGAAAAGTCTCGCGTACTCACCTGGATCACCCTGCACAATCTCCCTAACTGATTGATCCGAACCCGGCCCGTAACAGTCTCTGATAGCCCCTGTACACAATTAATTCTCCCAGATTAATCTCGATTATCCCATAACTGTTAATATACCCAAATGAACCCACAAAACAACCCAACGGACCCCCAAAGCCCAAACCGACCCAAGCCCGCAGAAGCCCGATCGCGGCCGCACTGGCCCGATCGCGGCCCGCGCTCGAGAAGAACATCGCGGCCGCGCTAGCGCGTCGCGGTCGCGCTCACGATACAGAACAGGTCCCCTGTTCGCTGTTTCAGTTCTGTCCAGGGGGTTTTAACCCCACAACCTCGATTCCCAGCAGCTAATTTACACATAAATGATACTAGAACACTACTAACTCAATTCCACAACAATTCCCAACATATCTCAATGCTAAACACACAAAATCAAATTCAATTTAGGGGCTTCTTACCTTGCAACTTCAAGAACACAAATAGGAGATTTCGATTCTGATTTTTAGCACTTCAATCCTCTGAATTGGCTTCAAATTGAGCTCCAGCAGAATAGGTTCACACACACACACCTTTTCCTTTGAAATTGCACAAAAGAAGGATAAGAACATACGTCACGCACATATATACGCTATATACGGATCCCGTTATATCGCGGGTTCGACACCGATACCCGACCCCAATATCAAAAATCCACTATTTATATCATTAGATCCCATTTAATCTCGTGAATCCATAATTATAATTTATCCACTAAAATTATATCCCGAATCCACGTAATCCCCCGTCCCGACACGTATAATCCACTATACGGGACGCAATTGGACCAACGCAATAATCACTATTATAATTAGTCAATAGGATAATTACACGTACCTGCTCGGGAGTCGGGGTGTTACAAATCCTCCCCCCTTACAAAGATTCTGTCCCGGAATCTAACTCTGACTCTGGAACAGAAAAGGATAGCGACTCCGCATCTCAGATTCGGGTTCCCAAGTTGCGCTGGTACCCTTATGATGTCTCCATTGAATGAGTACCAATGATATCTCTTTATTGCGCAATTTCTTTACCTTCCGATCCGTAATCATCTCTGGCTGCTCAGCATATCTCAACTGATCATCCACGGATATCTCTGATAAAGGCACATACTGATCCTCCTTAGCTAGACACTTTCTCAGATGGCTCACATGGAATGTATCATGAACACCGGCTAACTCTGGCGGCAATCTCAACCGGTAGGCCTGATCTCTGACCCTGGCAATTATCTCAAACGGCCCTATATACCTCGGACTCAACTTGCCCCGGTGCCTGAAACGAATAACACCCTTCCATGGAGACACTTTCAACAACACCTGATCCCCGACACTGAATTCGAGCTCTGAAGTACGGCGGTCAGCATAGCACTTCTGACGGCTCTGCGCAACACGCATATGCTCCCGGATCACAGCTACTTTATTACTCGTCTCCTGAAGTAGCTCGGGCCCACTGATCGGTCGCTCACCGACCTCACCCCAACACACGGGGGTTAGACACTTACGGCCATATAATGCTTCGAACGGTGCCATCTTAATCGAGGCATGGTAGCTATTATTATAAGCAAACTCTACTAATGGGAGATGCACATCCCAGCTACCTCTGAAGTCTATGGCACATGCTCTCAACATGTCCTCAAGTGTCTGGTTGGTGCGCTCGGTCTGCCCATCTGTCTGAGGCCTGTAAGCTGTGCTCAGCTGAACCCGGGTACCCAGCTCTCTCTGGAAACTCTGCCAGAACCGCGAGGTGAATCGAGTATCGCGATCAGAAGTAATCGACTTCGGGATCCCATGCCGCGACACCACCTCATTAATATACAGCCGCGCTAGCTGGTCCATCGTGATCGTACCCCGAACAGCAAGAAAGTGCGCACTCTTAGTCAACCGGTCTACTATGACCCAAATCATATCGTTCCCACGCACCGTACGAGGAAGTCGGACGATGAAATCCATCGTGATGTGGTACCACTTCCACTCGGGAATCTCCAGTGGTTGTAGACGGCCGTGCGGCTTCTGATGCTCACTTTTGACCCGCAAACACGTCATACACTGCTCGACGTAACGGCCCACATCCCTTTTCATACCCGGCCACCAGTAGAACTCTCGGAGATCTCGGTACATCTTGGTGCTCCCAGGGTGAATAGACAACCTCGACTTATGTGACTCATCAAGAATCAACTGTCGCAAGTTCCCAACTCTGGGAACCCAAACTCTGCCTCTCAATGCATACAAACCCCGGTCATCCCTGACCAACGACTCTGACTGCCCCACCAGCCTCTCTCTCTTCACATTCTGCTCCCGCAGACCCTCTATCTGTGCCAATCTCAGACTGTCAACCAGGGTAGAGGTGATCTCGAGTCTCACAGCTCGGGAGGTAACCGTCTGAACACACGCCTTACGACTCAAGGCGTCAGCAACTACGTTCGCTTTTCCAGGATGATACTGTATCTCACAGTCATAATCTTTCAGAAGCTCTAAACTGCGTCTCTGTCGCATGTTCAACTCCTTCTGACTGAAAAGATACTGAAGGCTCTTATGATCAGTATAAACAACAAACTGGGACCCATATAGATAATGTCGCCATATCTTTAGCGCAAAGACTATGGCATCCAACTCAAGATCATGGGCAGTATGATTCTCCTCATATGTCTTCAGCTGTCTCGAAGCGTAGGCAATCACCTTGCCCCGCTGCATCAACACACAACCCAGGCCTGTCCCTGATGCATCACAGTACACAGCGAAATCATCCGTACCCTCGGGCAAGGCTAACACCGGCGCCTGGCACAATCGAGCTCTCAACTCAGCAAAGGCAGTCTCCTGCTCGTCATTCCACTCGAATGGTACGCCCTGCCGTGTCAATCTCGTCAACGGCATGGCTATCCGCGAAAAATTCTGAATGAACCGTCTGTAGTAGCCTGCTAATCCCAGGAAACTACGAATCTCTGGCACGGTCTTAGGCTGCTCCCAACTCATCACAGCCTCGATCTTCGCAGGATCCACTTTGATGCCCTCGCTGCTCACAACATGGCCCAAGAACTGCACTTCTCGGAGCCAAAACTCGCACTTCGAAAATTTCGCATAAAGTCTCTCTTTCTGCAGCACGCTTTGGACCTCCCTCAAGTGCTGCTCATGCTCCTCAGCGCTCTTCGAGTAGATCAATATGTCGTCTATGAACACGATCACAAATCGATCCAACATGGCTCTACACACCCTATTCATCAAATCCATGAAGGCTGCGGGTGCGTTAGTCAGTCCGAATGGCATGACTAGAAACTCATAGTGTCCATAGCGCGTCCTGAAGGCTGTCTTGGGCACATCCTCTTCCCTGACCTTCAGCTGATGATATCCAGATCGCAAATCAATCTTCGAGAAGAAGCTAGATCCCTGTAGCTGATCGAATAAATCGTCGATTCGCGGAAGTGGATATCTATTCTTCACGGTCACTTTATTTAACTCCCGATAATCGATATACATTCGCATGGTACCGTCTTTCTTCTTCACAAACAACACCGGTGCCCCCCACGGTGATGAGCTCGGACGGATAAATCCCCTATCCAGCAACTCCTGAAGCTGAGTCATCATCTCTCGCATCTCTGTGGGTGCCAGCCTGTAAGGCGTCTTCGCAATCGGCACCGCTCCAGGGATAAGGTCGATCCGGAACTCTACCTGGCGATCTGGCGGTAGCCCAGGTAGCTCATCTGGGAATACCTCAGGGTAGTCTCGCACTACAGGTACATCCCCTACCTTCGTCTTCTCCTTCTGGGCGTCAATCACATAAGCCAAGAAGGTTTCGCAACCTTTCGTCACATATCTCTGAGCTCTAACCATCGAGATGATCCCAATCTCGCCCTTTCGCCTCTCCCCGTAAACTGTCACGACCTCGGTCTTAGAAATCGGTATCCTGATCATCTTCTTAGCACAAAGAATGTCTGCCTGACGGGCTGTCATCCAGTCCATACCGACGATCACATCGAAACTGCTGATCTCGATAGGCAGTAAATCGATCAAGAATCGGTGAGTATCGATCTCGAGTACACACTCTCGATACACACGGCTCACTAAGGCGGTACTGCCGTCTACCCTCTCGACAATCAATGGCACAGATAATACAGTAGGAACAACAGTAAAATAAGCACAGAAGGACACTGACACATAAGAGCGATCGGCTCCAGAATCAAATAAGACTCGCGCACGCAAGCCATTCAGAATATACGTACCCGTAACAACATCTGGAGCATCTCTGGCCTCCTCAGCTGTGGCCTGGAACACCCGGCCTCTGGCTCTCGGAGCTGCATCCCTGCGGGAGGTGGAAGAAGAAGGCTCGACTCTAGCACCGCTCGTGCTCGCTCCCGGTACTGCTGGTGCTGTCTCTGGGCAGTCTCTCATGCGATGGCCCGGCTTCCCACATCGGAAGCATAATGCCTCTGGGGCTGTGCAGGCTGTAGCTGTGTGGCCGAACTGACCACATCTAAAACACCGAAACTGATCACTGGCACACGGTCCGGCATGCCTGCGGTGGCATCTCGGACAATCTCGCTCTCCGGATAAACTGTCAGCTCTACTCCCCGATGCCCGGGACCCCTGCCCAACACTGCTCTGACTGGCCGCATGACTGCCTCTCTGACCCTGTCCCCGGGATCTCTCATCCCGACCTCTATCTCTGCCTCTATCCCTGCCTCGGTCCCTACGCGGAACTGAACTCTGCTCCTGATGACGGCCCTGCTCGGGCTGCTGATCCCTCGGCTCGCGCAAGTAACTAGACTGCTCAGTGGCTCCCGTACGCTGTCTCTGAGTAGGCGGCTGCTCTCGCTGCCTCTCGATCTCTCGCTCTCTCAAGCGAGCTAACTCTAGCGCCCTAGCAAAAGAGGACGTCTCCTGTAGTCCCACAAACTCCCTGATATCTGGTCTCAGGCCGTCAACAAAGGCATCGGCCTTGCGCCTCTCTGTATTCACATGCTGCGGCGCGAACTGGGAGTACTCATTGAAGCGATCCACATACTGCTGCACGGACAGATCCCTCTGCTGTAAGTGGAGGAAACGGCGCTCCATCTCTCGCTGCTCATCACGGGGTGCATACTGAATTTCAAACATGTCCTTAAACTGAGCCCAGGACATCGCATATGCACGAGAATCAGACATAGAAGACTCGATAGATCCCCACCACTGTGAGGCTCCACCCCTCAACTGATACGTGGCATACCCTACCATGTCTTTCGGGTCCACATGAGCAACCCGAAATGCAGACTCAATCTCGCGCTCCCACGCGAGTGCCATCCCTGGCTCACCCCCGCCTCTGAACTCTGGAGGATTCCCAGTCATGAAATCCTTAAATGAACCCCCTCGCTGAGATGTAGAGGAAGAGGCACCTGCACCCGTGCCCGTATCCTGACCATCCCCAGAACGTGGCCCCGTATCATGCCTCTGCTCTCTCTCCAGCTCTCTCTGCTGTCTATAGAACTCTGTAAGAGCCCCAAACAACTCTGACTTGCGGATATACTCATCATCACCCGGCGGCTTACCCGCGCCAGAACCCTCTCCCTGGTCTGCCATACTGATCTGCACAAAACAAGGCAATTAAGCACAAGAAATAGGTCTCCCAGCGTTATACACTAAGCCAGGATAATTAAATCCTCTAGTATCCGTCACCGGAACACTCCCAAGAATCTGAACACGGTCTAAGCTCAAGCATCCACTGATACTCAATACTAAAACCACAAGCTCTGATACCATACATGTAACACCCTCTAATCCCAACTAAAAGCCACGTCATTTACAATACACATGTGGCGTTAACGCAATCACAATTCATATCACAATGTCAAGGTTTACACAAACACTGATTAATTAAAACATTTTACGCACATTAACCATAATATCCCAGAAGTCAACCCGACATACAAGACCCGACCCGGACCCAAATATCCACATACGAATCCAGTATCATTTGTCCCAAAGTTTCTAGCAAAGTATCACATACAGATAACAAAAGCAGAATCTCCCGATCGCAGCAAGTCAAGCTCCTATCGTCGCTCAGGAGCTGGCGGTCCTATCTTCGGTCCCCCTGATACACACATCAGACTCGAATACGTAAGCTTCGCAGCTCTTGAGTACACAAGGTTTAGACACTGCACAATTCACATAATCACACATCGCATGTCACATGGCAGCCCTACACTACGTGGCATAACACATGCCAACGAGTCTCTACTCAGAGACCCTAGAGATCCAATACAGAAAGAGATACTCATCTCAATTGGGGATCCCTCCCCCCCCCTGGAGCCAAGCCACGCCCGTGGAAGCTAACAGGAATAACGGCCGCATATATATATATGGGAACCCTTCACAGGGTCAAACAGAGCTACACAGCTCTCGCGATAACTCATCGCAATGCACTATAATGGATCTCAAATATAACACATAGTAAGAAAGAAAGATCATACATGAGGGGCAACTCGCAGTGCCCAAACAATTCATATAATCACATATGAAATATTAACACAAAAGACTCGAAAGACAACGACTAGTCTTTGGAAAAGTCTCGCGTACTCACCTGGATCACCCTGCACAATCTCTCTAACTGATTGATCCGAACCCGGCCCGTAACAGTCTCTGATAGCCCCTGTACACAATTAATTCTCCCAGATTAATCTCGATTATCCCATAACTGTTAATATACCCAAATGAACCCACAAAACAACCCAACGGACCCCCAAAGCCCAAACCGACCCAAGCCCGCAGAAGCCCGATCGCGGCCGCACTGGCCCGATCGCGGCCCGCGCTCGAGGAAGAACATCGCGGCCGCGCTAGGCGCGTCGCGGTCGCGCTCACGATACAGAACAGGTCCCCTGTTCGCTGTTTCAGTTCTGTCCAGGGGGTTTTAACCCCACAACCTCGATTCCCAGCAGCTAATTTACACATAAATGATACTAGAACACTACTAACTCAATTCCACAACAATTCCCAACATATCTCAATGCTAAACACACAAAATCAAATTCAATTTAGGGGCTTCTTACCTTGCAACTTCAAGAACACAAATAGGAGATTTCGATTCTGATTTTTAGCACTTCAATCCTCTGAATTGGCTTCAAATTGAGCTCCAGCAGAATAGGTTCACACACACACACCTTTTCCTTTGAAATTGCACAAAAGAAGGATAAGAACATACGTCACGCACATATATACGCTATATACGGATCCCGTTATATCGCGGGTTCGACACCGATACCCGACCCCAATATCAAAAATCCACTATTTATATCATTAAATCCCATTTAATCTCGTGAATCCATAATTATAATTTATCCACTAAAATTATATCCCGAATCCACGTAATCCCCCGTCCCGACACGTATAATCCACTATACGGGACGCAATTGGACCAACGCAATAATCACTATTATAATTAGTCAATAGGATAATTACACGTACCTGCTCGGGAGTCGGGGTGATACAACGTCCCTTTATGACTTTCCTGATCGGCGCCTCGGGTCGGTAGCCGGGCTCCGGGACATTACTACCACGGCGACTATCGACCCGAGCCCAAAGAAGGAAAAAAACGAACGGACTAAAGCGAGGAGTTCATTGGCCAGAGCATAGCCTTGCCAAGGCTGAGGTTGAGGGTTCAAGTCCCTCCTTCCGCTCCCGGCTTCGTCGTTTGAGAAACCGAGCCGAACCGCTTAAAGTGCTTGATCTGAAACTGAAACATCACGGGGCAGTTTAGGATGATTTTTTTATTTTAATTGTTTTATTAAATAAATATAGTGTAACTTTTAAGATTTATAATCAAATAGTTTACTATGACTTTGAACTTAAAAAGAATTTGTGCTTGAAAAGGATAAATTTTTATACATTTATTTGTTTTTAAGCATATAACGGGTAACCGTGGACCGAACCGCGGGTAACCGACTTCTAACGGGTAACCAAAACCGAAAACACGGTTCACCTGTTAACTACTAACTGAACCAAACCGAACCGAACCGTGCACACCCCTAGATTTAACCACTGAAAATTATCCCGATTTAGCTACTGAACTATCATATTTTGCATTGAGGACCATTTGTTCTATTTATGAACCCCAAAGTAGAATAGTAAACTAATGGTTAGTGACCAGATCGAGTTAAAAAAGGTTTAATCGTTAAACAAGACAAATCTGAAAGTTGAATTGTTAAAATGATACTTAGAGGGATCAAATAATAGTCGTAACAAAAAATGCTGCCGGAAATATAGTGTTTGGTTAGTTTCTACTGTTTGCTATCATAATTATCAAATAATCAATTTTAAAGTGTTTGGATTTACATTTTAACTTGTAAAATGACCAAATAATCACTTATTAAGCAAACAAGCTACATTGTTTAACTTATAAAAAAGTGTGGTGTGATTAACTCTAAACGCAAATAATCACTTGTTAACGAATGCAATCCAAACACTTAAAACAAATTATTTGCGTTATTGTAACTTAATACCCAAAACCAAATTCCTTCTTAACCCAACCATAATCCAATTGTAATACTTTGAAGCTAAATCCATCTGAAAGTTCATTGCCCATTTCAGACAACCCAACAAGACGAATACGAAATCGATGCGTCGAAACAAAACATATGTAATAAGAAGAACCTAAAAATCCAATCAAACCAATGGGTTGTAATTTAACATGAACAAGCCATTGATATCCAACATTTCAAGAAGTGATGATTCTTCGATTCTTTGTGTAGATGATGATGATGATGAGGAGGAGGAGGAGGAGAAGAAGAAGAAGAAGACTGAATGACTATAATGGACTGAGTTCTCTGTCTGTGTTCTTCAGATCCAAAACATTCATCGAACTTTCACACTCTTTTCTGTTGATTCGCCGGGAGAAGAGGAAATTTGATTGGGGAAAAAACATAGGTTGGTTTCATGGTCTCAACTAGTACTACTGATTGAATATGAGGGTAAGCTAGATCCGCCATTGATCGAGTTTCACCTCCACCCAAGTGTCGATGATCGGGTCATCCTGTTTCTGGAGGTCCAAGATTGGGTCCGTAATAAAAGGGGCTAAACGGAAACAACCCTAACTTTTGACTCGGGTCTCCGTTTGGGGTGAATCAGGTGTCCAGACGACCGTTGGCTCGAGCTCTACGCAGTGAGAAACAGCCAAAGGCGGTTTGCCCAACCGTTTGGCCCAAATTCAACCCGGAATGAGAGTTATGTGTATTTTTATGATTTTTGTCGGTTATTTGGGTTTTATTTTCGTTTCTTGGGTCGACCCGCTGGGTTTTTTGACTCGTTTTTAGTTTCCTATTTCTATTTAAGTTGTGTTGAAGTTATGTATGAAATCAGATTATGAATCAAGAAAACTTTTATATTTTCCAAATTTCCGGATTTTAGTCGGTTGTTTGAAGTCTAATTGTTTGGCATTCTACGGAATCAACAAACTATTAGTAGGGATTAATCTGGAATTCTTTGAATCAACAGATTAATCCATTTTCCATTTGCCACGCTGCATCAACTTACCACTCATGGATGCCCTGCATTAAGTTAAAAAGAATAATCTTAGAATTTGCTCAAGAACATTCGGTTGATTTTAATATTTAGTGTTCATATTTTGTTCAATTTAGTTGATTTATTTTAACAGAACCGTCGCAGATTCAGTCTAATTTAGATACATCCTTGCACAACATCTTCCTTAACAGATCCTTCGCTTCCGGCAATACAGACCGGAAAATCCTAGGCAGAAACCGTAAATTTCCTCGGAGAACAGCTTCAAACGTTTCCGACGGCATATCACCGTAAAACGGAGGAACTCCGGCCAACATTATGTACAAAATCACACCAGCACTCCAAACATCAACCTTCTTATTATACTCCCTACCAGACAAAACCAGGGGCGGACTTAGCATGTAACCATGGGTGTCACTCGACACCGATAAATTTTCAAAATACTGATGTAGGTATGTATTAAAAATCCGGGTGACACCTAAGTCTTTTTTGAGTGACACCTATGAAAAATTTATGAAATTATAATATACAAAACTATTTTATAATTGTTGTTTTTATTACTCAAATTTATTGAAATATTACTGAGTTTTAAACATAAATTTGTATTTTAAAAAGCCCAACAAAATATAAAAATAATTAGTTCAAGATTAGCCCAAAAGATGTTTTAAAAAGCCCAAAAAAAATTTAGCTCATACCTTTGAAATTGAAATCCCTAGTTGCTGCAATCTGCTTTGAATTTCATCTCTTCCCAAAAGAAATTCAACGCCTTGACGATTTCCCAAGACGACAGACGCTCCACCCTTTTCGTCGGCCATCGGCGACACTCCGGGCCTCCACCAAAACCACCACGCCTCCCCAGGACCACCGTCGGCGACGCTCCACCACTGCTTGCTGTTGCCGCTGCCTTCTCCCTTTGGTGTTCGGTCTCTCCGAGACTCCGACTCTCCCTCCCCTCCCCTCCCTACCGTTGACGGTGGGCTGTGGTTTTAAGGTATGCAAATCTATTTTCACAATTCTCATTTAGTGATTATATATATTTATATGTGTTATTTGTTAATTCTAATGTGTAGATATTTAATCTCTAATTTAGTGAAATATAAAGTATATATATTTATTTGTTAATTTTAGTGGATAGATGTTTAATAATTTAATTTACTGAAATATAAAGTTTACATATTTATTTGTTAATTTTAGTAGTTAGATGTTTAATAATTTAATTTACTTATATCTAAAGTGTGTGTGTGTGTGTCTATATATATATATATATATATATATATATATATATATATATATATATATATATATATATATATATATAAGTTTTTTGAAATATTGACTATGTACTTATTTTATTTAAAAAATGTTGTTATTTGTTAATTTTACGTTGTCAACCCGTTTTGATGACCCGATCCATTTTAGAAAATATAAGCATTAAACTACTTTTAAAAAGTGACACCGATAACCAAAATTCCTAGATCCGCCCCTGGACAAAACCTCCGGCGCAACATAATACGGCGTTCCAACAACTCCGCTCATCGTCCGTCGCTCATTCATCGCAAACAACTCAGCCGATCCAAAATCCGCCAGCTTCAACTTCCCTCTCGAATCAAACAAAACATTATCTGGCTTAATATCGCGATGTGCAATACCTAGACGATGACAATAGCTAATCGATAACATCAACTGAGAAAAAACCGAAAACACTTCCGACTCCGAAAACACTCCGTCGTGTTTCGAGATCCGTTCGAAGAGATCTGTCCATAACCATATGGACGTAATTATCGTCCTCGTATAGACCGTGGATTTGGACTATATATGGATTTCCGCCAAGAATATGAAGAATTTTAGGTTCTTTATCGATGCACTCGCGATCAGTTGGATCAGAGAGAAGGCGTTTGTCAATGGACTTACAGGCAAAGGAGTCACCGGAGACGGCGGAGAAACACCGGCAGATGATGCCGAACCGACCCCGGCCGAGTTCTTCGCAGATTTGGTATTCTTGGTTCAAGCTCTTGCACATGATAGGTGGATTTTACGGTGTAAGGTGTAATATAGGGAAATTTATAAAGGGGGATTCAAAACAGAATATATAAATTCCAAAGGATTCCAACTTCTTCAAAGTAAAACAATGCTAGCGGTTTGCTTGGGGTGCTGATAATAGACCCTGACAACATGTGATATGACACGACAGACACGCCACGTATACGACACTGAATTTTCATGTACAGGTTTGGTAAATTCGTTTTTCGTGTCAAAACAAGTTGACATGTTTTTGAAATTCGTGTTCCGTGTCTTACAAGTGTCAAACACGAATTTACCTGTATAAACACGTATAAGACACATGTAAAATACGTGTGACACGGATGACACGTCTAAGGCACGTCTGACACGTCTATGACACAAAATTCAAATAAAATTAGGGTTTTATGAGAACTTGGATTTATATGTATTGGGATTTGGAATTATATATTTTGTAAGAACTTGGATTTATATGTTTTGGATGTTGGAAACTTGGAATTAGATGTTTTGGAAGATGGAATTTTGGATTTATAAGTTCATATTTTTTGTTAAAAATTCGTGTCTAATTCATTTACAGATTGTGTATTCGTGTTTTCGTGTGACACGGCTAAATTGTGTGTCGTGTCACAGGTAACACAAATTTTTTCCGTGTCGTGTACAAGTTTCATAACCAGACGCGTTTTTTATTTCGTGTCGTGTACAGGTTTGGCAAATTCGTGTCATGTAAAATTTGTGTCTAATCTGTTACACGACACGATTACACGAATTGCCACGTCTAGCTGTGGCAAAACGTGTTGACGACTAAAATATAAAAATTTAATAAAGTTTTAACAAACAATTTGTTTAACGCATAATTTGTTAGAATTGTATTTTTACTAGAATATATTATGTTCAAACTTATTTTTTTTTTTTACAACGGGTCATTTTTACCGTCATTTGGTTCGTTGAATCGAACTTATCACATCTAGTTTGGGGGAATTTCTGAAAATTATATCATACACTAAGAAGTAGTTGATTTTTTTAATTAAATATTTATTTAGATATACAAAGTATCTACATGAAATTAGAGTTTATCATATTTTAGTTAATTATATAATAGTCATTTAATCTATGTGTTATATGAGAAATTATGTATGATTATCATCTAAAACATATATAAAACTATACAAACTATTTTTAAATACCAAAAACATACTAATCATGCGCTAATATTAATTTGATTTACAACATTTATTGAACTGATATAAAATATGCAATTGAAAATGATATATGAATATACAAAATAAATCTTTGATAAAATCAATGTGTTTATTCACGTTTCCTTACTCTAATGTTATTGTAAGATACTTTTATTAAAGAAATTATTAACCCACTTGTAATATAATTAATTTGATTGATTAATTAAGTCGAATAAAATAGGAAACAAATCTAAAAGAAATATTATTCATTATTATTCAATTAAATTGATTATACTCGTGATAAATTAGGGGAAAAAAAAGCAGGAAAACGAAAAAAGTAATGGTCTTATAGAATGACGCGTGACAAATATTATTTTCATCAATTAGTATATATAGATTATATTATATTATAGTAGATTTAGCCTGAGTTTTTTCTAAAATAGATTTTAGAAATGACATTCAGTAAAATAGGATGATGACATGTGACATATGCATACATATTTTTTTGAAAGGAAAGTACCCCCAGGGAAAGAAATGTGGGAGTCAAACTCAAAACCTATATTAGAGAATCTCAATACTCGACCACTAAAATATGTGGCATATTATTTACTCGTTTATTAATATTTGTATTATAACTTATAGATTACGACTTGTTTCAAGATAAGTTTTTTTTGGTGTATTTAAGATGTTCAACTTTTAATTTTTAAGAGTTCAAACTCAAAAGATTCGTTTGGATGATGGATTCTTGAGGTTTTGGTTTAGAAATCAAAGCTTTCAACATAATACTTGCAATGAATTTGAACTTTATTCTTTTAATAATTATAAACTAGAATTCCTTATTAACATTGATATCCTTTTTAGTGTGGGAGTATACCCTGGTATACCATTCCCAAAATCACCATTTCGGATTTCTCAACGTCACGTCAACTTTTCTCTCTTACCATTTTCATCCTAAAACTTTGATAATGCTCACTATTCTCAATTTCTTTATCTTTCTTAATTTTTTATTTAAATAAAATTAATTTATAAATAATAATTAAAACTTAATATTTAATTTTATCAAAACTAACTTAAACTATTACATAAATAAAATTGAAAATTACGAAAAGAAACTAAAAATTACAAGAAATTAATAATAAAAGTTATGAAAAACTAAAATTTAATAAAGTAATATACCAAACCCCAACGTGCCGCAATTTATCTTTTTTGTTTTTACTACGAGTTGCAATGTAACACCTTATAAATGGTCATGTGGTTTTAATAAAAACTCTAAACCTCTTTGTTGTTGTTGTTGTTCATTCATCAACTCCACGTATACTTGGGCTTTCATTTCTTTGATTATTATATTTTTCCGAGTCTCCGTCGGAGTCATTTCTTGTCTTCAACATCATGAACATGGTAAGTTGTAAAAAATTCGAAGTTTTTCGAGTCTTCGAAGTGTCATTTCTTGGTGTGGTGGTTCCGGCTATTCATCGTACTTTTCTTCTGAAATACCTAAGAATGCGACATCCGACAATTGTATTCTAACATTAATTGACCTGAAAATGTTTTTGTTCTTTTACGTCAGGGTTGGACAAACTCGTTCATGCATGGAACATTGTCCCAATTTGGATGTTGGCGTAACACATTCTGTTAGGCACAAAAAGGCCTCAGTCAAACCTGTTCTGCATCTGAGGGGGAGATTATTAATCAAATCTGTTGATGCTTTTGAAGGTTGAATTTAAGGCCTGTTATATGCCTTATTAAAACCTGAAAATGATTTGCAATATCAGCCTAAAGCTGTTCTATGTGTTGCATGTGTTGCAACAAAGGCAGTTTTGCTCAAGCTGTTCAGTCTGCTGAACAGGCTGGACATAAACTGTCTACGCTACTCTACACCGGTGAGCAGCTTGGGCAGTTTACAAGTGTTCTGTTCTTTGTGAACAGAACCTGTTCTTTGTGAACAGGCTAAACACTTTATGGAATGTGTTTCCAAGTCCTCATGTATTGTTTTTGACTGCAAGATTAGTTTACAAAGTCGAAGACAAAGTGGAAATCAGAACTGCTCAGCCTGCCCAAGCTGTTCTGCTACATGAAGACAAAAGGTTATTTGAAAAATGGTGACAGACCTTTTTCTTATATCAAAATAGGCCTTTACAAGGAAGAAAAACACAAAGTTGACATTTCTTATTTAGTTAAAGGCAATGCAACAGTAGACAAAGTGAAAAGACAAAAGTTCTGCCCACATGAAGACAAGTCTGCTTTTCAGAAAGGTGCAGAAAAGTTTATGTTGTCTTTTCAACAAGACTTCTCCTTTTTCATTCCGTCCAATGAAGAAGCTTCACTTAGATCCTCTGAGTGAGTATAAAAAGAAACTTCCAAGGATTGAAAGATTAAGCCAAAAAGCTAAGTGCTGAAACCAAGAGTGAACGTGCATTCAAAGTGTGTCTTTCATGCATGCAAGTCTGTTTGAATAAAACAGTGCTCAGTGTCTAAGTTGTTCTTGTTCAAGCTGTTCCTCAGAGTCTTGTAAACACAGTGAGTGTATTCATTGTAATTAGTTTAAGTCAGTTTTAGACTAGTTAAACATACTGTTGTATCTGTCATCTCAGCTTGAACCTTTCCGCATTCAAGCTTGTTTGTAATTAACATTTGTTAATAATACATACAAACATTGAGAAAATTGTGTGTAGTTTTTAAAGTGTTGTATTCACCCCCCTCTACAGCTTAAAGCTATATACTTGGGATATCTTTTGGGACCTACACATTCCATGTCGAGTCATGTGGAAACGGCCTATTTTTGTAGATATTCTTGAATTGTTCTTGTGTTTTTCTCAAAATGTCGTATTCGCTCTCGTCGAACTGTCGGTTCCAGTTGTGTTGAATAAACCGTTGAACTTTTTTCATTTTTCGTTCATATCCTTTCATTTTGAATTGAGTTGTTGGATGTTGCGGGTCGTTCCAGGTAATTGTCTTCTAAAAGCCTCCACAGCTTGCGCCCAAAATTTGTCACGCTTTTTAGCGTTTCCGATAGTTGAATCCTTAAAAGTATCAATCTGTAATTCCGCCAATGTTTTTCTTCTAGAGACGTCCACTTCGTCAATTTTGCAAGATCTTTTTCTGGAACCAGTAATGGTGTCGGCTCATCCTCGTCGTCAGTCAATTTCTTTTTGTGTCTCGGGAATGGCTTCGTCGTCGTCAAATTATGGTTCACGGTAACCACTTAGAAATTTGGTCGAGATCATCGTTTAAAGTATTCGACGAGAATTGTTAAAATAAAACTTTGTGAGATTTGTTGTCAAAATTGTTGATCTTGTAGTACGAATGTAAATTGTTGTGAAAATTGTGGGTTTTGTGGAATGAGTGATGAAAATTGTTGTTAAAACGAATGTTGAATATATTGTACGTATGAAATTGGTTAAGAAAAATTTGGTTGAAAATTTTGTTGTTGTGATGAACGAAATCGAAAAGTTGTGTAATGATCGGTATTACCGTGTCGACAGCTCGAGACGGGTGGTTTGCCGGTATTTTGATTCACTTTTTAGAAATAAAATGGAAATTAGTTTGGTTCTGATGTGTTAAGAGATTTTTGAACATGAGAGATTGGTTTGGTATGAATTGTTGTGAAGTAGATGGTTGTATTTGATGTGAGAAAATGACAAAAAAATAATTTTATATATATATATATATATATATATATATATATATATATATATATATATATATATATATATATATATATATATATATATATATATATATATATGTTTAGGTTCAAAAGAGTCCCTTCAAAAATCCAGTGTACCAAGGGTACCCATCCAAAGCCACAAGATTAAATAAATCAATGGTTGTGATCAAAAAATGCAATTCCATGCGCGTCCCCCCTTTTTTTGGCTGGAAGGGTATTTTCGTAATTACAGCGACCATTCACATTACTTAATTCATCATTCACATTAATTGATCATTCACATTAGTTAATTGATCATTCACATTACTTAATTATTCATTCACAACACTTATTTGATCATTCACAAGAATTATTTGACTATTTACAATTCTTTTACACTTATTTGATCATTCACAATAATTATTTGACTAATTGATCATTCATATTACTTAATTGATCATTCACATTACTTAATTGACCATTCACATTACTTAAATGATCATTCACATTACTTAATTAACCATTTACGTTACTTAAATGATCATCCACATTACTTAATTGATCATTCACCTAACTTAAATGATCATTCACATTGCTTATTTGACCATTCACATTGGTAAAATAATATCAGCACAACATGTGAATCTGAGCATTGTCAACTACTAACAAACAGTAACAAGATTAATGACAAACAATAACAATGGTCATTCATGTAACGCTCAAATTCTCAAATCTATCAAACGTTAATAACATCAACCAATGTGAATGATCATTCAGCTAATGTGAATGGCCATTCACATTAGGAAATTTACCATTCACATTGGTTGTACCATATCAGCACAACATGTATGTTGTGCATCGTCAACTACTAACAAGCAGTAACAAGATTAATGACAAACAGTAACAATGGTCATTCATGTAATGCTCAAATTCTCAAATCTATCAAACATTAATAACATCAACCAATGTGAATGATCATTCAGCTAATGTGAATGGCCATTCAGATTAGGAAATTTACCATTCACATTGGTGAAATAATATCAGCACCTTACATTAGTCCTGTTAATTGTCAACTGCGTTTTGTGAATGATCAATCTTCTAATGTGAATGGTCATTCACATTAGGTAAATGTCTGTAACATCCTCGGATTTAAATTTTGTATTTGAAGTTATTAAGTTTAAATTTGTAATTTAAGTTTAATTATGAAAGTTAGTACGGAATTTGAATTAATTATAAAGTTTGTTGTATTATTTGGAAATTTAGAAATTTCAATTTATTTAAGTGAAAACAATTATTTAAGTATTAAGGATAATAAATAAAAGATAGAAATCTTTTATTTTATAAATCAGTATTTAATGGGATCTGATGAGTTGAGGGACTAAAGGTGTTAAAATAGGGAATTTTGAAATAAAAGACCAAAGGTCTTTCATTTTCAACCAACACTCCCTCTCTCTAGAACTCATCTCTCGGCTCTCTCTCTCTCTCTAAAATTCGAAGATCATAAAAGCTTGGATTTTGAAGCTGAAAGTTTGGATTTTGATTGCATTCAAGGAACTATTACTATTGAAATCATCAAATTGAGGTAAACATTTCATTAAATATCGAAATTTGAAGGTTTTTGGTTCGGTTCTTATAAAATCTGAATTCATAGAATTAGGGTTTAAATGTTGATGCATGTATGATATTGTTATGAAATCATTAAAATTGAGTGTTAGAGTTGATATATATTGAGTTTCAGCTTCTGAATCAACCTCTAAGTACGATTTTTAGAGATTTGTGTGTGTTTTAGTGTGTGTGTTCGTTGGATGATGAAAAGGGTCAAAAAGGATTGAATTTAGTATGAAAGCATGTTAATGTTAGTGTTAAAATGCTTGAAATTAAGTATATTTAAGTTGGTATAAATTATTTCATGTATTGAAAAAAAAGTACCAAAAATGAAGGAATTAAATCTGGAAATTTTATAAACTTAGAACAAATTCGAATGGTGTTGGGGTCCGAATTCGGATCCGAGATGAACTCGGATCTGGTCCGAATTCGGATGGGCCCAGATTTCAGATTAGCAAAATAATTTCCAAGTATTGATATTTCGGTTGAGGTCCGAATTCGGTTGGGGACCGAATTCGGATATAGTCCGAACTTAGCTTGGGTCCGAAATTAAAGGGGACCGAATTTGGATTTATGTGGGATCCGAATTAGGGTTCATATGAGAACCGAACTGGGGGTCCGAATTCGGTTGGGGTCCGAATTCGGACATGGATCCGAAATTGGGATCAAAAATGGTAAAAACTTATAAAAATTAAGTTTTATGGAATTAAACAAGATATTAACACAATGTGTTGTTACAAATGACTTACAGGTCCCTTGTGGTGTTGTTTAACCCACAGTGGGGTACTTGGTTGATCCGGTTGAAATTCCGAGGAGAAATAATATTGCTAAAAGATTAATAACGCACCCACTGTGAGTACCTTTGATTTTAACATTGCTGCATCTGCATTATGTTTGCATTGCCTGCTGAGGCATGTTGTTTCATGTTCGTTTGGCATTCTACTAACATGCGTTTATATTGATGCACATTCATATTTGTTGCATGTCCGTTCATTTGTTGTGCATCTTTTCGATGGACCTGCGTGGTCGCATCTGTACTCTGATGTTACTGTGCTATATGACCAAGAGTTTGACACCTCTATGGTCAGGATAGACAGTAGGTCATCCCCGATGTAATGTCTGCCTCAGATGGTTGGTTATTCTTATGCCGAGTGTCAGCTCGAAGGAGCTGCGGCTCGGTTTTGCGTACTTGGAGTACGTGTGGGGTATACGGTATGTGTTACCGCGGTTACCCTGGGTGGCATCATAATGATTTGTAGAATGTGTAAAATCATATGGTATTCACTAAGCTTTAGCTTACCCCTTCAGTTGTTGAATTTTTACAGGAAAAGGGAAATCCGCTGCGGGACCGTCTAGCTAGGACGTTTATTGAAGTGACTTGAAGATTTCCACTGTTTATCTTGGTATTTGTTCTATGGAAACAATGTTGTAATAATTTTGGGGATGATGTAATACATTTGGATTTGTAGACTTAGATGAGTAACCTATGTAGCACCATAGGGTGTTTGACACATTTGTATTATTTTATTATGTATTTTGCTTCCGCACTTTAATTAAGGTATCAGATCATTATATATCTGTTTGTTGGTGAATAATCCTGGGTGAATGGTAATTGGTGGTTAATGTGGCAAGGGTGTCACAGCTTATGGTATCAGAGAAGTAGTTTGAGATTCAAGTGTCCGTGAGGTCTTGGTCTCAAACATTAAGTGTTGACATGTAGTGATACTAAGTAATGATCTGAACTAAGATAGGTTACGATCTAGTAATCATAAGAATATTGACTATCATACGGGACAATTGGGTGGTGTCTATAAATAAATGACGTGTTACTAAATAAGTTATATGTTTCATATTTCAGAACATGTCTGGAGGAGGAATGACACCAGAAGAGACGAGAGAAATGATGCTAGCCATGATGGCTGAGCAAAATCGGATGATTCAGGACCAGTTTCGGGCTCGAGATGAGGCCGAAGCTAAACGAAGAGAAGATAAGAGAAAGAATAAGGAAAGAGAGGGAAACGATGACGAGCAAGGTGACAACACTGGGTCATCAAATAAGCCCAGGGGTTGTCGTTTCAAGGACTTTAAGGGAAATGGAGCAGTTGAATTTACTGGATTGGGTGATGCTGTTACTGCACTGGAGTGGATAACAGCTACAGAAAGGACTTTCCGAATCAGCGATTGTGCTGAGAAGGATATGGTCCGATTCGCTACTGCCATGTTCACCAAAGATGCAATAATGTGGTGGAACTCGATGGTGAATGCGTTAACCTTGGAAAGAGTATCTGTTATGACATGGGCTGAGTTTACTGATATCTTCACTCAGCAGTATTGCCCGGCCGATGAGCGCCGAAGATTGGAGGCTAAATTTATGACGCTGATTCAGGGGACTAAGTCTGTGTCCCAGTATGCAGTAGAGTTTACGAGGCTGAGTTTGTTCTCGCCTCATCAAGTGGATACCGAGGAAAGGAAAGTGACCAGGTTTGAGGCTGGTCTTGATTTGGAGATTCGAAGGGTGATGAGCAACGTACGCTACCCCACATTTGCTGGTTTACTGGAAGCCGCCAGGAATGTGGAACAGATCTTGGGTATGTCGGGATACGTGATGGGGTCCGCTGCTGCTTCAGTCAACCCAACTCAACCTTCACCACCGAAATGCCAACGCGAAGGAGGTTATTCTGGTTCTTCACGATCATCGCAGTACTCGCCGCAACAGTCCATCCGTCGACAGTCTAGTTCTTCCGGTCGTGCTCGTGCATACTCTATCAACACCGAGCCACAGTATTGTAACAAGTGTCATCTGGAACACTTCGGCAAGTGCACCAACGGGCGTGCGTGTTTTTGCTGCGGAGAGTTGGGCCACTTTCAAAATGAATGCCCACGGAGATCTGATGCTTTCCATAAGTGTGGAGTGTGGGGGCACTATAGTCGGAATTGTCGAAAGAATACTCCAGCAGCTACTGCTCCAACATCAACACGATCTTCAGGAGGTTCAAGCGGTGGTTCAGTTAACCAAGGTCGGGGTCAGTCGCAAAGGGCACCAGCTCGTGCCTTTCAAATCACTGCAGAGGAGGCTAGGGAAAACCCGGAGGTGGTCACTGGTATGTTTATTGTAAACTCTTTACCTGCAAGAGTATTATTTGACTCGGGTGCCAATAGATCGTTTGTATCTACTATGTTTGCACAACAACTTGCCATGCCTTTGTCTAAGCTATCTGCTGTACTAGATATTGAAACTGCTAGCAACACCTTAGTCAAAGTAGATCATGTATACCGTAATTGCACTTTAGTGATTGAAGATGTAGTCTTCAATTTGGACTTGATTCCGATCGAGTTCAGTGAATTTGATGTGATTATCGGGATGGATTGGTTGATAGAGAATGAAGCCCACATAGTATGTAAGAAGCGAATGATCAAGATAACTACTCCGGAGGGGCGTGAGATTTGCATTTATGGGGATAGGAGAAGTGGGGATCTGTGTTTGTTGACTGTTGCAAAAGCTCGAAAGCTTGTTGCAAAGGGATGTGACGCCTACCTGGCATATGCTATAGATGCCAAGGCTGAGAAGAAGACGTTGGCCGATGTGCCTGTTGTTTCACTATTCCCGGATGTGTTTCCGGAAGACTTGTCTGGCGTGCCGCCTGAGAGACAAGTGGAATTTAGAATTGATCTGATCCCTGGAGCTGCACCGGTAGCTCGTTCTCCTTATCGCCTTGCCCCAACCGAGATGAAAGAGATGATGACACAACTCCAGGAGTTGTTGGACAAGGGCTTTATACGACCAAGTTCATCGCCGTGGGGAGCCCCTGTTTTGTTTGTGAAAAAGAAGGATGGTACAATGCGAATGTGCATTGATTACCGGGAATTGAATAAACTGACTGTTAAGAACAAGTATCCGCTGCCGAGGATAGACGATTTGTTCGATCAATTACATGGGGCGAGTGTCTTTTCTAAGATTGACTTGAGGTCAGGATATCATCAGTTAAAAGTTAGAGAGGAAGATGTGCCTAAGACAGCTTTTAGGACACGTTACGGGCATTACGAGTTTCTGGTCATGCCTTTTGGGTTGACCAATGCCCCGGCTGTCTTTATGGATTTGATGAACCGAGTTTGCAGACCGATGTTGGACAAGTCGGTAATTGTTTTTATAGATGACATTTTGGTGTATTCAAAGTCTGAGGCCGAACATGCTGATCATTTAAGGGAATTGCTGGAACTGCTAAGAAAAGAGAAGTTGTATGCCAAGTTCTCAAAATGTGAGTTTTGGCTACAACAGATTCAGTTTTTAGGGCATGTGATATCGGGGGCCGGAATTTCTGTAGATCCAGCTAAAGTAGAAGCGGTGAGAAATTGGGAGTCGCCTCGTTCAGCTACAGAAGTCAGAAGTTTTCTAGGTCTGGCAGGTTACTATAGGAGGTTCATCAAAGATTTTTCTAAGATTGCAGTTCCTCTGACTGCATTAACAAGGAAGAATGCACCGTTTATATGGGAAACTGTGCAGCAAGAAGCATTTGAGATCTTGAAGAAAACGCTTAGCGAAGCACCGATACTTGCTCTACCGGAGGGCAATGAGGATTTTGTAGTTTACACTGATGCTTCAAGACTGGGGTTAGGCGCTGTACTGATGCAGCGAGGGAAGGTTATTGCTTATGCTTCGAGACAGTTAAAGCAACACGAGAAGAATTATTCAACTCATGACTTGGAGTTGACTGCAGTTACGTTTGCGTTAAAATTGTGGAGGCACCATCTATATGGGACTAAGTGTCAGTTATACACGGATCATAAGAGCCTGAAATACATTTTCAGCCAGAAAGAACTTAACATGAGACAGAGACGTTCGTTGGAGCTAATAAAGGATTATGACTGTGAAATCCTTTACCATCATGGAAAGGCTAATGTGGTAGCCGATGCTTTGAGTCGCAAAGCATATGCCAAGGATTGCTGTTACATGTTGACATCTACTATGTTAACATCCACCATTATTGATGATGTCAAGGCCGCTCAAGAGGAAGCCTTGAAAGACGAGAATGTTGGTGCTGAAGATATAAGAGCACAGATTAAGGATATGGAAACAAGTGAATCGGGTTTGAAAGGTATATATGGGAGAATCTGGGTGCCAAAGTATGGAGGCATGAGAAATGTGATAAAAGAAGAAGCTCATCAGTCTAAGTTTTCTGTACATCCCGGGAGCACAAAGATGTACAATGAGCTGAAAGCAGACTTCTGGTGGCCCGGATTAAAGAAAGACATAGGTCAGTTGTGGAAAGATGCAGGACTTGTCGGTTAGTGAAAGCCGAACACCAACAACCTTACGGTAGTTTACAACCGCTTCCCATCCCGGAATGGAAGTGGGAGCATATCACTATGGACTTTGTCACGAAGTTGCCGAAAACTAGGCGTCAACACGATGCAGTTTGGGTCATAGTGGATCGGTTAACTAAGTCCGCACACTTTATACCGATCCGGGAAAGCTATTCATTAGAGAAGTTGGCTCACATTTACATGGATGAGATCGTCGCTAGACATGGAGTACCGAAGTCCATAGTATCAGATCGAGACAACCGATTTACTTCCAACTTCTGGTCGGCATTACAAGAAGGGTTAGGATCGAGGATTGCTATGAGTACGGCTTACCGTCCGCAAACCGATGGTCAAAGTGAAAGGACCATCCTAACACTCGAAGATATGATGCGGTCATGTGTGTTAGACCTTGGTGGTAATTGGGATGACCATTTACCATTGATAGAATTTTCGTATAACAACAGTTATCATGCGACAATCAAGAAAGCGCCGTTTGAGGCATTGTATGGGAGAAGATGTAGGACTCCTACATGTTGGAGGGAAACCGGTGAAACACCGATTGCTGGGCCGACATTATTGCAAGAAACAAATGAAAAGATTCAATTGGTAAGACAGAATATGAAGGCGGCCCAGGATCGCCAGAAAAGTTATTACGATAGAAGGCACAAACCAATCAGCTTTGAGATAAATGATTGGGTGTATCTGAAAGTATCACCAATGAGGGGTGTTACTCGTTTCGTGAAGAGAGGCAAACTGGCTCCGAGATTTGTTGGGCCATTTAGGATTACAGAAAAAGTTGGAAACCAATCATATCGTTTAGAGTTGCCTGAAAAAATGTCGGGCATACACCCGGTGTTCCATGTGGGGAACCTTAGAAAGTCGTTCACAACTGAAAACGAAGATTGGGCCGACCACACTGAGCTGCAGATTGATGAAAGGCTCCGGTATGTTGAAGAGCCGGAGTGTGTGTTGGACACAAAAGTGAAGAAATTAAGGAGCAAAGAGATAGAAATGGTGCTTGTACGTTGGAAGCATCATAAGGGAGCGAATCATACGTGGGAGACAAAAGCAGAAATGTTGAAGAAGTATCCAAAATTGTTCGAATCCGAGTAACTTCGAGGACGAAGTTTGAGCGTGGTGGAGCCCATGCTGTAACATCCTCGGATTTAAATTTTGTATTTGAAGTTATTAAGTTTAAATTTGTAATTTAAGTTTAATTATGAAAGTTAGTACGGAATTTGAATTAATTATAAAGTTTGTTGTATTATTTGGAAATTTAGAAATTTCAATTTATTTAAGTGAAAACAATTATTTAAGTATTAAGGATAATAAATAAAAGATAGAAATCTTTTATTTTATAAATCAGTATTTAATGGGATCTGATGAGTTGAGGGACTAAAGGTGTTAAAATAGGGAATTTTGAAATAAAAGACCAAAGGTCTTTCATTTTCAACCAACACTCCCTCTCTCTAGAACTCATCTCTCGGCTCTCTCTCTCTCTCTAAAATTCGAAGATCATAAAAGCTTGGATTTTGAAGCTGAAAGTTTGGATTTTGATTGCATTCAAGGAACTATTACTACTGAAATCATCAAATTGAGGTAAACATTTCATTAAATATCGAAATTTGAAGGTTTTTGGTTCGGTTCTTATAAAATCCGAATTCATAGAATTAGGGTTTAAATGTTGATGCATGTATGATATTGTTATGAAATCATTAAAATTGAGTGTTAGAGTTGATATATATTGAGTTTCAGCTTCTGAATCAACCTCTAAGTACGATTTTTAGAGATTTGTGTGTGTGTTCGTTGGATGATGAAAAGGGTCAAAAAGGATTGAATTTAGTATGAAAGCATGTTAATGTTAGTGTTAAAATGCTTGAAATTAAGTATATTTAAGTTGGTATAAATTATTTCATGTATTGAAAAAAAAGTACCAAAAATGAAGGAATTAAATCTGGAAATTTTATAAACTTAGAACAAATTCGAATGGTGTTGGGGTCCGAATTCGGATCCGAGATGAACTCGGATCTGGTCCGAATTCGGATGGGCCCAGATTTCAGATTAGCAAAATAATTTCCAAGTATTGATATTTCGGTTGAGGTCCGAATTCGGTTGGGGACCGAATTCGGATATGGTCCGAACTTAGCTTGGGTCCGAAATTAAAGGGGACCGAATTTGGATTTATGTGGGATCCGAATTAGGGTTCATATGAGAACCGAACTGGGGGTCCGAATTCGGTTGGGGTCCGAATTCGGACATGGATCCGAAATTGGGATCAAAAATGGTAAAAACTTATAAAAATTAAGTTTTATGGAATTAAACAAGATATTAACACAATGTGTTGTTACAAATGACTTACAAGTCCCTTGTGGTGTTGTTTAACCCACAGTGGGGTACTTGGTTGATCCGGTTGAAATTCCGAGGAGAAATAATATTGCTAAAAGATTAATAACGCACCCACTGTGAGTACCTTTGATTTTAACATTGCTGCATCTGCATTATGTTTGCATTGCCTGCTGAGGCATGTTGTTTCATATTCGTTTGGCATTCTACTAACATGCGTATATGTTGATGCACATTCATACTTGTTGCATGTCCGTTCATTTGTTGTGCATCCTTTTCGATGGACCTGCGTGGTCGCATCTGTACTCTGATGTTACTGTGCTATATGACCAAGAGTTTGACACCTCTGTGGTCAGGATAGACAGTAGGTCATCCCCGATGTAATGTCTGCCTCAGATGGTTGGTTATTCTTATGCCGAGTGTCAACTCGAAGGAGCTGCGGCTCGGGTTTGCGTACTTGGAGTACGTGTGGGGTATACGGTATGTGTTACCGCGGTTACCCTGGGTGGCATCATAATGATTTGTAGAATGTGTAAAATCGTATGGTATTCACTAAGCTTTAGCTTACCCCTTCAGTTGTTGAATTTTTACAGGAAAAGGGAAATCCGCTGCGGGACCGTCTAGCTAGGACGTTTATTGAAGTGACTTGAAGATTTCCACTGTTTATCTTGGTATTTGTTCTATGGAAACAATGTTGTAATAATTTTGGGGATGATGTAATACATTTGGATTTGTAGACTTAGATGAGTAACCTATGTAGCACCATAGGGTGTTTGACACATTTGTATTATTTTATTATGTATTTTGCTTCCGCACTTTAATTAAGGTATCAGATCATTATATATCTGTTTGTTGGTGAATAATCCTGGATGAATGGTAATTGGTGGTTAATGTGGCAAGGGTGTCACAATGTCCATTCACATTTGATGAATGACGAGAACAACAATGTTAGACTTCATCTGCTACATACCATCAATGTTAAATGTATTTAAGTAATGTGAATGGTCAATTAAGTAATGTGAATGATTAATTAAGTAATGTGAATGATCATTTAAGTAATGTGAATGATCAATTAAGTAATGTGAATGGTTAATTAATTAATGTCAATGATCAAATAAGTGTACAAGAAGTATAAATAGTTAAACAAGTGTTGTGAATGATCAATTAAGTAATGTGAATGGTCAATTGACTAATGTGAATGATCAATTAATGTGAATGATGAATTTAAGCAATGTGAATGGTCGCTGCAATTACGAAAATACCCTTTCCTATGTTAGGTACGCTGGATACGCAGGCTTTCACAAGGGACGCTGTGGAACCAAATTCTATATATATATATATATATATATATATATATATATATATATATATATATATATATATATATATATATATATATATATATATATATATATACACTAGTTGTGATACCCGCGCGTTGCGGCGACGATGATTGGATTGGAAAATCATGTATCACACACACTTGAGCATATCAAAAGAATTTGATATCATAGTTAACAAAAATAATATTACAATTAGATATATATTAATCAATGTGTTTTCATAAACTTAAATTAAATCTTACAAGTAAAATAAATCAAAAGATCTTTAACGATATAAAAAAAATTATATCCAAACATCCATACTTATTTGCTGGTTCAATACATTTTTCAGTTGATTATTAATGATTGAAAATGACAAGATGAGCGAACATATTAAGGAAATGAAAAGTAAGTGTTATGAATGATGTTTAATAACCAAACCAACAATTCTAGCAACGTAGTAAACTACTCATCGTAGTCAATAATTGTTTCAACGAATATTTGTTTGAGCAACGATAGTAACTTAAAGTACTTACTATTAGTAAGTACCTTAATGCTTTATAAGTTTTGGTATTCCGGCGCTAGTTCATATGATCATGTCCTCAATTGCCTTTTTGTATCTGCAAAATAGCACAGTGGCAGAGTGTTGTAAGAACCGATCAACTAAAACATGGAAGATAAAGAAAAGAAGTAGAAAATATGGTTCAAACATTTAATCGAATACCTATGGGCAAAAAGAAATCTTAGTCAGTTGCATCGCATAGATAACACTAATCTTGAAAAAGTGAAACATAACTAAGATCTTATTCAAAAATTGATACTTTATTTTTGTAGTGTGAATGTATACAAAATAAAACAATTGCTATTATTTCTACAAATGTACAATGTATTACTATAGACAACTCACCTAAATGAATACTTTGTTACACTGTGTGCAAATGCAAGTCAATAACAAAGAATCAGTCACTGCTTCCAACTTAAATTTATGACTAATAGTTTACCATAAACAGAGTAAAAATGCGGAATAGCAAATGAAGTTTTTGGTTTATTGCAATGATAAGCATAACCTGGCTTACAAGGATAGGATAAAATAAAGTTCAAGTATAGGAAAGAAAGGAACAATCAATCACTGTCCAAAAACAGGAGCAATCCAAGGTATTAACTAAAGAAAACATCCATACTTGATTGTGCTTTTTATAAAAATCTGGAAAAGGGGGATGAGTTAAGATGCTGAAAAACCTGAAGGCTGGATATTTTGTCTTGTAAATGTTTGTTTGCTGGCTAGACACTAAATTGGGTGAAGGAAACAATAGAAATAATAAAAAGGCTAGTAAAAAACAATAAAAGCATATGGGAAAAAAAGAAAACTCTGAAATGGAATCGAAAAGTTAAGTTGGATAGTACCTTGCTACATACGGATCCATGGCTTGATAAACGATGTCATTCAATCTATGGGCGAAGTGACCGGTTATTTATAACGAATATCCAAAATGAAAAAAAAAGTCATAATTGTCTTGCGTGTGATACAGTCTAAAAACTATATAGTGTCACCACAAACAGTTGTAAAACATAGCAATAAACTCTGCTAAATTGCCTCAATGTGCAGCAAACAAATGACTATTTTTATAGCTAACGAAACTCCAAGGAACTACATAACTCCCATCAACATCCAAAAACAAACATGAACTAAAGAACCAGTGACAATCTCAAGAAAGTAAAAAAGAAAATCATTATAGAACCACAAGTTTATTATCAGCCACTAACACAACCTTAACCATAAAAAGCATCCCTAACATTCTTATAGCAGTCCTTATCTAAGAAAAAAGTAACATTATCCTATGTTCGGCTCCTGAACAATCCGAGTGTAATTAATCCAACAACTTCGACTAAGTTTTCTCTCTTGGTTTCATTCTTACGTTCAAAAATTGTTATGTCAATATGGAATTCTAGTTGAGTGGTTGAAAGTTTGGAGGTTGGTTCGTTTAATTTGAGCCAAGGGACCTGCCCTTAAAATTCTTATACAGACAAGTCAAAATTGTGCTCCTAATATAACTTTTTTTTCATTATTTTATTATAAATCTACATGAATGTTTTTCCCTCCTATTTGCTACTAATTGTAACTTTGGTGCATATAATATGTTTGGACTGCTAATGTTTGAAATTTTAGATTGAGTACCAATTCCAATTCAAAGTAACATGTCAGTATGAAATTCTTGTTGATTGGTTGGGAGTTTGGAAGGTTCCTTTTTTTTTTATTTGAAGCAAGGGACCTATCCTTAGAAGTTCGTATACAGGCAAGTCAAATTTGTGGTCATATCTTTTTTAATTAGTTTCTTATACATGTGAATGGATGTTTTTCCTTGATAGTGCTACTAATAGTAAATTTAATGCATATTAAATGTTTGATAAATTGGTGCTTGGAACTGTTGGTGTTTAAAATTTCAGACTCAGAATTCCCATTCAAAGTAGCAAAAGTTTTCGAACTCTTTAAGGTCTTTTTTCTTATTGATTTTTTTTAATGACAAACTAACCTACTCCTACTCTTAAACTATTCATTTGCCCCAAAGTGTGAACTTCAGAACTTACTTTCTCTACCTAAATTTCAACTTACCTCCGATGTGAGTCGAACCCGTGACCTCTCACTTACATAATCACCCTCTTACCAAATGGGTTTGGTTCTTGTTAATTATTGATGTCAATTAATAATAGGCTCAAAGAATATCAATAAAATAATTACTCGATGTACTTTAATTATTTTAAACCATCTTTAGAGTAAAAACCTACACATAAATAAACCCAAAGAAAGATAAAACTTGATCAGCAGCAACAACGAAGCACACAAAAAAAAATCAACCACTATTAAGTATTTATTCATGTGGAAGTATTATAGCTGAAATTTTAATTTGAGCAATGCCACCAAGTTCATTTGGACGAATTTTAAGTATAGAGTGACAGCAACTGCAATATGTGAGATAAGAACATATGTTTACCGGTTTGTATGAAAGCATTTCAAGAAGCGTGACATGGAGAAGATGCAATGTAAGAAGCTTTGACAACTGAGACCCTGGAACGAGATATAAAAAGATATTTGTGCATTCATGAAAACTGAAAAGCATGAAAGAATATGTAATGATTGTAAAATTGACAACAATTTCCTCTGATAAACAAAATAAATTATAGTATACATGTAGTGTCAAGCTAATCAAGGTGTCAAAATGTAATTACGAAATCTACCTGTTGTGGGTGTTGTCAACATTATTGATAAGTTCGATGATAAGTACAATCTTTCCTTCACGAGCACCACCAAAGAGACCAATCTTTCGTCCTCTTTGATATGGTGCAAGAAGATCGACAACCTACAAGACCATAAAATAATATTACACTTAAATACTTGATAACAATGGATTGTTATGCACAAACTGAGTTGATGGTGACCAGCCGTCTTCTAATAAATAGATTACCTCTTGCATTTTAGTAAGTCACTTCTTACAAGTTACTATATGCACATAGTAGATATTCCTAGTCACCCGAACCTTGTCAACTACTCAAAGCTACAATTTGTTGATCCAAAAATATATCTAGCAACAACTCCCCTAAGAGTGGGCTGAGTACGTGAATCTAGACGAGAAGTTAGAAGGACCACTTGTTGACCAAACCCACAAGCTTTTGATGCAACAAAAATCTTAAATAAATCCCTCCGGTAATGAAATTACTAATGATAAAATATACATGATAGTTTGCATTATGTGAAAATTGGGAACCTATAATAGCATGTGGCAGCATCCAAATTTGTTATGGAAAGTTCATGAAGAAATTAAAAGGTACATTGCCCATCTTTCATCACCCTATAGTTTTCATTCGACCTCCAAGAAAGTTACCACCCGCACCCTATTTTGACCACAATCTCTTCCACATCTTACTCCAACATGCGACTCCAAAACATATATGATAATATTTTATTTTCTAAGTTTCAACATTTGGCATTTTTTTTAACAGTTTCAATATTTGCTAAGACTCAAAATTACTTGTCATTATTTTTTTATGTGTTAATAATTAAATGTAATAAAACTATTATTCTACACTACTTACATTTTTCATATATTTTAATCGATGGCTAAAAAACTTAAATTACAGAACATTATAATAAAACTAAAACAAAGTGATAACTTGCATAATTAAAATTATTTTGTTTAAAGAAAAATTACAAACACTTTTTCTCACTAATATATTGTGTTTGTAATACTACTTCATTTTTTCAATCATCTCATCAATGTGATAACACAAATTTAGTCTGAAACAATAGAGTTGAGCACAAAGTTATACACATCAACAACAGAACTAATCAAGAAGCTATACAAACTATCAAGAAGCTATACAAACAGAAGAAGAAACGATCATTTCTAAAAAGGTAAGCATTGAAAGAACAAAAAAAAGGTATCCACGCAAATCTAGTTCATCCCTCAACAGTTCTCTTTTTTGCATACCAGAGAGGTTTCTGCATTTCTAATTTTTTACATTCCCATGTTTTCTACCTACTTGCTAAAACCCAAAAACTCTTTCACTACAGTATTGTTGGAATTCAAGACATAAGATTGAAGAACATGGAGATGAGGAGAAGAGACGAGACTGGAAATATTTTCTATGTATTCAAACCAATACATATGATCTCCTTAAATAGAGTTCAAAGAACAAATCAATCTAAATCCCACCAAATCAGCTAGATTACAAGGAAATATTTACATCCTAAAATTAAGCTTATGAAATCAATCATCCTAAATTAAACTCCAATACAATTTCAACAATTAATCTCCAACACCCCCCCTCAAGTTGGTGGGTGTAGAAACCCCCAACTTGCGTAAAAGGCATGAATGTTGTTGCCCAGGAAGAGACTTGGTGAAAATGTCAGCCAACTGTTTGTGGGTTGGAACATGGTGCAAGGAAATGAGACCATTTTGAAGTTTTTCACGAACAAAATGACAATCAAGCTCAATATGTTTCGTGCGTTCATGAAACACCGGGTTTTTAGCGATGTAAATGGCTGCCTGACTGTCACATTTTACTGGAATTGGTGTGACATTGGGACAAGTGAGCTCGTGCAAAAGACGAGATAGCCATGCTAATTCAGCAGTAATTCTTCTTAAGCTCCTGTATTCAGCTTCAGCAGAGGACAACGACACTGTGGTTTGTTTCTTCGACTTCCAAGAAATTGGGCTACCACCAAGTGTAATAAAGTGCCCGCTAACACTTCTCCTAGACAGTGGACAAGAGGCCCAGTCTGAATCACAATATGCCAAAAGTGAGAAATCAGTGGCGGAGCTGAGAAAAATGCCTTGTGCAGGATCTTTGTTGAGATATTTGACAGTGTGAATGGCAGCTTCTCAGTGGGGTTATCTTGGATTTGTCATAAACTGGCTCAAATACTGCACCGCAAATGCTAAATCTGGTCTTGTATGGGTTAAGAAATTGGGTTTGCCAACCAACCTTCTGTACAAGCTAGGATCTTGTAGAGGAGCACCTTGATCAGGAAGTAACTTCAAATTGGTGGCCAGAGGACAAAGAGAAGGAGTAGAATCTTGACAACCAAATTCCTTAATCAAATCCAATGAAAATTTTCGTTGAGTAAGAATCACCCCTGTAGGTTCATGAAGGACTTCTATTCCCAAGAAATAATTTAAGCCACCCAGGTCTTTGATTTTGAACTTAGAATCCAAAAAATACTTCAAGGCCGTTATCTCTTGTTCATCATTACCTGATATGAATACATCATCTACATAAACAGCCACAAACACGACCGCAGAACGTGACTTTTTGTGGAAGAGAGAATAATCGTTCTTGGAATGTTGGTAGCCTCTAGATCGAAGGACAGAAGACAGTTTTGCATGCCATTGTTTAGAGGCTTGTTTAAGCCCATAAAGAGATTTCTGCAACCTGCAAACTTGATTAGGATTAGATAACTTTAAACCAGGAGGGGGCTTCATATAAATTTCTTCATCTAAGTCCCCATGAAGAAAAGCATTGTTTACATCTAGTTGATGCATTTGCCAATTCATTTTGACAGCAATGGTGATGAGAGCTCTAATGGTGGTCATTTTCACCACACAGGAGAGTAAGTTTCATGATAATCAATTCCAGCCTTTTGGGTGTAACAACCTAATTTTGATCTAGTCATAAATTCAGTAATATTTTGAACCGATAATGTAATGCTTGAATTTTAAGATAATAATATAATTTTATTATATTATTTATGTTGTTATTAAAATAAAATAAAATATGAAATGGATTAAGTAAATATAATTTTAAATTATATTTATGATATGATTGAGTAAAATAAAAGAGATGTAAAATACAAAAGTTTAGTGGGTTAAATAACAAATGAGACCAAAATTATATATAAAAGCCTAGAAAAATGATCATTTAAGATCATTTAAACACACTTAATTCTCTCTCTACTCTCTCACTAAAACCTACGGCTATTTCAACAAATCCACAAGAAATTCATCATAAGTAGCAAGTAATTGAAGATTAAAGTCAAGAAGAAGTTACAATTATCATCAAACAATTGGAATCTACAAGATTTGAGGTAAAAATCTCTTTAAATTCAATATTTATGTATGATTTGGTACGGTTTTGTGTAAAACCGAAAATAAGAATTCAAAACATGAATTTTTGATATTGCATGTATAAAATTTTGAAAGATTATGATGAATTGAAACTAATAAATGAATTAGAAACTAAATTTATTGCTTGAATCATCCAAATTATGAAGAAATCGGAATTTTTATAAAAAAATAATGTTCTTGGCAAAAATTTCATATTTTGGATGATCTTGATCAAATAAGTGTGTTTTTGATCAAAGAAATTACATAAAAACACTCAAATAATGTTAACACAACTTTATATAACATTGCATGTTAATAAAAATGAAAATCTGATAATTATTGATAAAATCCGTATGAATAAACCAAGAACATCAAGAACAAAATTCTGGGAAAAATGCTAAGTATAGATCCGAATTCGGGTAGGACCGAATTCGGATGATGTTTATTTCGGACCTATATTTCGGTTCGGATAATATGTAAATTCGGACCCTACAATTCGGATGCTTTCAAATTCGGATTTCTATATTTCGGACCCAATTAGATTCGGATGTCATGCTAAATTCGGATATCTCAATTTCGGTTGAGTCATGGTCCGAATTCGGTAGTCAATTCGGGTCCCCAATTCGGAGTGGCCCGGATCCGGATGATCCGAATCCGGATCCCAATCCGGGCTGATCCGAAATTTAATGGTCAGAAATCCAATTATTATATTTTGATATTTTAGCTAAATAAATTATTATATATATATATATATATATATATATATATATATATATATATATATATATATATATTGCTATTTAAATAGATAACTTTTGGAGAATTTAAAAGAATAAAGAATATGAGCAAACAAAAGATTGATGAGCTATAAAGTTATCAGAATCAGATAGAATTAAAGAATTTATGACCAAAAGATGATGACATTGATAAGATAAGTTATCAGATATCAGACTCAGATAAAATACAAGAATTTGAAGACTAAATTGATGATGATAAAAATGATGAAAATGACATGATATTATCATGAATGATTTTGAACAGGTTCAGTATATTCTGAACAAAGATTTACAGATTTAAAGACTTAAAAGCGGGTCAGAGACTTGAACTGACAGATTACAGACTGACAAGACAAAATCCTGAGATAACTCAGGTGGCAGATTTATAAATCTGTTTGACCAAGACCCAGATCTGTGAGTTATAGATATTCAAATTGAACATGCAAAGATCCGTTTGAGATATATTGATGCTGTTACATTATTTGACATTCATTTATCAGCTGGAATGAGACCTGTGCACACCATGGATAGGTGTTGCCCAGTGAATCATGATAGCTATTTGCTTATCATCTCATATTGCATTTATTATCCGTTTGAGATATATTGATGCTGTTACATTATTTGACATTCATTTATCAGCTGGAATGAGACCTGTGCACACCATGGATAGGTGTTGCCCAGTGAATCATGATAGCTATTTGCTTCTCATTTCATACTGCATTTATTAACGCTTCAGACTTTGCTTTATGATTCGTTGCTATCATGACTCCTAAGACTTATGCTTACTTCATTGATCAGACTTGATAAGACTTATTCAGCTTGACTAGCCTTATGGTCTATTGTTCTAGACCCAGCTATTCCACCAGTTCTCACGAACTTGGTAATGACCTCCGATGTTCGGCCATGTTGACCTACTGGTAGCTAGCCCAGTATGTGGCTGATCCCCACGATATAAGCGTGAGTGTGGTTTGAACATCATCCGATCTTAAAGATACTATATCTCATTCATGATGAGGGCTGTAGCGGCAGCCAAGACTTATCACGCTTAGATTTATGACTCCGCTTGACACGCATGTTAATATTGAAAATCTATAAACTCACTAAGCTTTGCTTACAGATGTTGCTTTAAAATTTTACAGGAAAAGCCAAAGGAAAATCACCAGCAGGACCTAGTACTTAGGTCATTCAAGATCCAAGATTGAAGCTTTCTTAGACCACTACTCAACATACATTTTGGTACTGATTAGAAGACTACAAATGTGGTGGTTCTGGGTAGACTTGATATAATGCTTAATGAAATGATAGATTAGATATTACCCTTTTTATAACCTTAACTTGAAAATCTGTAATTTGTAATGAACTTAATCCTAAAATGTTTGTACTTGTAATTTAATATTCCGCAATTAATTACCCTATCTTAGTATGGTTGATATCGTATTGCATGATATGGGACCTAGACTGGTGAGCACCGCCCCGTAAGGGGTGGTCTTCACAGGATGGTATCAGAGCACTAGTTTGAGTGAATCAAGTATTACGTGAGTATACTTGGTCTCAAACTGAAGCAATACATATGTATCAATCATTTAGGTGGTTTGAATTGAGATAGGATGTACAGACTATTAGGATGGGAAAAGGGTACATAGATCTAAGCCTATAAACTGATAGTTAATTGATTTTAATTTTCAGTAGAAGATGTCAGGATCAGGATCAGGTGATATTCCCAACAATATGACCCAACAACAAATGTTTGAAATGATGCAACAATTTCTAGCCCAACACTCAGAACAACAAAACAAAATGATGCAAGAACAGTTTCGTGCCAGAGATGAGGCCGAAGCTAAAAGACGCGAAGAAAAGAAAAATAAGAGAAAAGAAAAGCAAGTCCAGACCAATGAATCTGATTCTGATAAATCTAACCCAGAAACCCAAATAGCTCAGCCAAAAGGCTGCAAGTTTAAGGACTTCAAAGCGAGCGGTGCCCTGAACTTTGAGGGTACAGTGAATCCGATTCAAGCGATGGATTGGATTAGTCATACTGAAGAAATCTTCAGGATTTCTGATTGTCTAGATTCGAAGAAAGTAAGCTATGCGTCTGCACTATTTGTGGGAGCTGCTCGTGCCTGGTGGAAAACCCAGCGAAGTATCTATGGTGAGGAGGTGATTCAGACTTTAGAATGGGAGCAGTTTCTAGACATGTTCAACGCGAAATACTGCCCAGTTGACCAGCAAGATAAGATGGAAGTCCAATTAATGCAACTGACTCAGGGAACGAAGACTGTAGATGAATATGAACACGAATTTTCGAGATTATGTGGCTACTCTTCTTACCAAGTGGCAACAGAGGAAAGGAAAATGAATAGGTTCCGAGTAGGACTCAATCCTAGATACAGACATCCCATGAGCGCGATCAAATATAAGAGTTACTTGGAAATGGTTGAAGCGGCTAGACAAATCGAGCGAGGGTACTTAGAGTACGGCGATCAGCTCTACGCTCCGTCTACTAATCCGATGAATCCGTCTCCTCCAAAGAAACAGCGGTTTGGCAGATTTTTTAAGCCAAATAAGTCGCAATCTCAGCAAACCCATCAGTATAGTTCACAGCCGAAAGCGCAAGCCTACTCACTGACAAACGAGCCACGATTCTGCAAGAGATGCAGAAAATCACATATGGGGTTATGCAATCCAGAAGACGTTACTTGCTTCGCGTGTAACATGATCGGTCACAGCAGTGATGAATGTCCGCAGCAGGGACGAGGATGTGCGAAGTGTGGAAAAAGAGGACACTTTATGTACCAGTGTCGTAGCGGATCGCGTTATCAGTCTCAATCATCAGCAGGAGGTTCTACAGGGAAAAGTTCTGCTGCAACGCCGACTGCACGGACTCGAGCCTTCCAAATAACGGCTGAAGAGGCGAGAGAAACACCTGACGTAGTCACCGGTACGTTTCTATTAAATACGATACCTGCTCGTGTGTTATTTGATTCTGGCGCTAGTCGTTCCTTCATATCGACTTCTTTTGCATCGAGATTATCTAAGTCCCCATCGAAGCTTCCTTTTGTACTTGACATTGAGACAGCCAGTAACAGCTATGTTATGGCTGATTCTGTATATCGAAACTGCACATTACTCGTAGATAATATTGTATTCAACCTCGACCTTATCCCTATTCCGTTGAAAGAGTTTGACGTCATCATCGGCATGGATTGGTTAATGAACAACGAAGCTACAATTATCTGCAACCGACGAATCATCAGAATCAAATCTTCAGACGGCCGAGTAATTGAGATCAAGGGCGAGAAGCGAAAAGGTGATCACTGCTTCATTTCTGTTGATAAAGCTTATAAGTATCTAACCAAGGGTCACGAATCCTATCTGTGCTACGTTTTATCTGAATCCAACTCTGAAAAGAAATCTTTGTCCGATATTCCTATCGTCTGTGAGTTCCCAGACGTATTTCCTGACGATATTTCTGGAGTGCCACCGGAACGACAAGTCGAGTTCAGTATTGACTTGGTTCCTGGTGCGGCTCCTATCGCAAAAGCTCCATACAGACTTGCACCTGCAGAAATGCAGGAAATGTCAAAGCAACTGCAAGAACTGTTAGAGAAGGGGTTTATCCGACCAAGTTCTTCTCCGTGGGGTGCACCTGTACTATTTGTTAAAAAGAAAGACGGAACTTTCCGTATGTGCATCGACTACCGCGAGTTGAACAAGGTTACCATAAAGAATAAGTATCCTCTGCCAAGAATCGATGATCTGTTTGATCAGTTACAAGGAGCCAGTTACTTTTCAAAAATAGATCTCCGATCTGGGTATCATCAGTTAAAAGTCAGAGATGAGGATGTTCCAAAGACAGCTTTCCGTACAAGATACGATTACGAATTTCTCGTAATGCCGTTCGGCTTAACGAATGCACCAGCGGCGTTCATGGACCTCATGAATCGCGTGTGCAGACCTATGTTGGATAAATCAGTTATCGTATTCATAGACGATATTCTGATTTACTCCAAAACGGAGGCTGATCATTCTATTCATCTGCGGCAGTTGCTAGAGTTATTAAGAAAAGAAAGACTCTATGCAAAGTTTTCTAAGTGCGAATTCTGGCTCAGACAGATCCAGTTCCTTGGCCATGTTGTTTCTGGCGAAGGAATTTCCGTTGATCCTTCAAAAGTCGAGGCTGTTCAGAAGTGGCAAACACCTCGCAATGCCTCAGAGATAAGAAGTTTCCTTGGATTGGCCGGTTATTATCGGCGATTCATAAAGGACTTCTCAAAGATTGCTGTGCCGCTTACAATGCTAACACGAAAGAATACTCCTTTCGTTTGGACAGATAAACAGCAAGAGGCATTTAACATTCTGAAGCAAAAGCTTATTCAAGCGCCGATTCTAGCCTTGCCAGAAGGTAATGACGATTTCGTTGTTTACAGCGACGCTTCTGGTACTGGCTTAGGATGTGTTCTTATGCAAAGGGGAAAAGTAATTGCCTACGCATCAAGGCAATTAAAAGACTACGAGAAAAGTGCACCAACTCATGACCTTGAGTTGGCTGCCGTTACCTTTGCTTTGAAAATCTGGCGTCATTATCTATATGGGACTCGGTGTCAGCTCTACACCGATCATAAGAGTCTCAAATATCTTTTCACTCAAAAAGATCTGAACATGAAACAGCGTCGATCCTTGGAGCTTATCAAGGATTATGACTGCGAGATCTTATATCATCCCGGTAAAGCAAATGTTGTCGCGGATGCGTTGAGTAGAAAAGTGTATCCTGAAAAGTGCTGCTATGCCCTAACTCCAGTTATATTCTCTTCTGATCTTATTGAAGATATTCGAGTTGCTCAAACCGAAGCGCTGAAAGAAGAGAACATAGATTCTGAAAATCTTAAAGGGCAGTTACAATTTCTGACTCTGAACCATTTGGGACTTAACTGTCTCAAGGGAAACCGAATCTGGGTTCCTAAACATGGTTCTATTCGTAGCACTCTTCTGTCCGAAGCTCATCAGTCCAAGTTATCCATTCATCCTGGCAGCTCAAAGATGTATTTTGATCTGAAAGCTGATTACTGGTGGCCAGGAATGAAGAAAGATATCGGTAAGTGTGTTGAAAACTGCAGAGTCTGTCAGATGGTTAAGGCAGAACATCAGAAACCCTTCGGGGATATGCAACCACTACCAGTTCCCGAGTGGAAGTGGGAGCATATAACAATGGACTTCATTACGAAGTTGCCTAAGACCAAAAGACAGCACGACTCCATCTGGGTAGTCGTTGACCGATTAACGAAATCAGCACATTTCATTCCGATGAAAGAAACTTATTCTCTCGATAGATTGGCGCAGCTGTATATCACAGAGATTATTTCTCGTCACGGTGTGCCAAAGTCTATTGTATCTGATCGTGATAGTCGCTTCACATCCAGATTCTGGCAAGCACTACAAGAAGGGATGGGTACTCGGATTTCTATGAGTACTGCTTATCATCCAAATGCAGATGGCCAGAGTGAGCGTACTATTCTAACTCTCGAAGATATGCTTCGTGCCTGCATTCTTGATTTAGGTGGTAACTGGGATGACCACTTGCCGTTGGTCGAATTCTCATATAATAACAGTTATCATTCAACGATCAAGATGGCTCCTTTTGAGGCTCTATACGGAAGAAAATGCAGAACTCCTACCTGTTGGCGCGAAACAGGTGAATCGCCACTGGCAGGACCTGCCCTTCTACAGTTGACTCATGAAAAGATTCAACTTGTTAGAAGGAATATTCTTGAAGCTCAAAGCAGGCAGAAGTCATATTATGATAACCGGCATAGATCAATAAGTTTTGCGGTTAACGATTGGGTGATGTTGAAAATATCCCCAATGAAGAATGTGGTGAGATTCATAAAGAAAAACAAGCTAGCTCCAAGATTTATCGGTCCGTTCAAGATTGTGGAAAAGATTGGAAATCAATCTTATCGTCTTGAACTACCGGCTGACTTAGCGGGAATACATCCTGTATTTCATGTCAGTCATTTGAGAAAGAGTTTAGCTGATGAAAGGGAAGTTCAGATATCACATGTTAACTTGCAGATTGATGAGAAGCTTCGCGTGGTTGAAGAGCCAGAACGTATTCTGGACTCGAAGACCAAAAAGCTTCGGAATAAAGAGATACAGATGGTGCTCGTCCAGTGGAAACACCACAAAGGTTCGCATCAGTCTTGGGAATCGAGAGATGTTATGAAAGCTACATATCCCGGTCTGTTCGAATCTAGCTAACTTCGGGGACGAAGTTTGTGCGTGGTGGAGCCCATTCTGTAACAACCTAATTTTGATCTAGTCATAAATTCAGTAATATTTTGAACCGATAATGTAATGCTTGAATTTTAAGATAATAATATAATTTTATTATATTATTTATGTTGTTATTAAAATAAAATAAAATATGAAATGGATTAAGTAAATATAATTTTAAATTATATTTATGATATGATTGAGTAAAATAAAAGAGATGTAAAATACAAAAGTTTAGTGGGTTAAATAACAAATGAGACCAAAATTATATATAAAAGCCTAGAAAAATGATCATTTAAGATCATTTAAACACACTTAATTCTCTCTCTACTCTCTCACTAAAACCTACGGTTATTTCAACAAATCCACAAGAAATTCATCATAAATAGCAAGTAATTGAAGATTAAAGTCAAGAAGAAGTTACAATTATCATCAAACAATTGGAATCTACAAGATTTGAGGTAAAAATCTCTTTAAATTCAATATTTATGTATGATTTGGTACGGTTTTGTGTAAAACCGAAAATAAGAATTCAAAACATGAATTTTTGATATTGCATGTATAAAATTTTGAAAGATTATGATGAATTGAAACTAATAAATGAATTAGAAACTAAATTTATTGCTTGAATCATCCAAATTATGAAGAAATCGGAATTTTTATAAAAAATAATGTTCTTGGCAAAAATTTCATATTTTGGATGATCTTGATCAAATAAGTGTGTTTTTGATCAAAGAAATTACATAAAAACACTCAAATAATGTTAACACAACTTTATATAACATTGCATGTTAATAAAAATGAAAATCTGATAATTATTGATAAAATCCGTATGAATAAACCAAGAACATCAAGAACAAAATTCTGGGAAAAATGCTAAGTATAGATCCGAATTCGGGTAGGACCGAATTCGGATGATGTTTATTTCGGACCTATATTTCGGTTCGGATAATATGTAAATTCGGACCCTACAATTCGGATGCTTTCAAATTCGGATTTCTATATTTCGGACCCAATTAGATTCGGATGTCATGCTAAATTCGGATATCTCAATTTCGGTTGAGTCATGGTCCGAATTCGGTAGTCAATTCGGGTCCCCAATTCGGAGTGGCCCGGATCCGGATGATCCGAATCCGGATCCCAATCCGGGCTGATCCGAAATTTAATGGTCAGAAATCCAATTATTATATTTTGATATTTTAGCTAAATAAATTATTATATATATATATATATATATATATATATATATATATATATATATATATATATATATTGCTATTTAAATAGATAACTTTTGGAGAATTTAAAAGAATAAAGAATATGAGCAAACAAAAGATTGATGAGCTATAAAGTTATCAGAATCAGATAGAATTAAAGAATTTATGACCAAAAGATGATGACATTGATAAGATAAGTTATCAGATATCAGACTCAGATAAAATACAAGAATTTGAAGACTAAATTGATGATGATAAAAATGATGAAAATGACATGATATTATCATGAATGATTTTGAACAGGTTCAGTATATTCTGAACAAAGATTTACAGATTTAAAGACTTAAAAGCGGGTCAGAGACTTGAACTGACAGATTACAGACTGACAAGACAAAATCCTGAGATAACTCAGGTGGCAGATTTATAAATCTGTTTGACCAAGACCCAGATCTGTGAGTTATAGATATTCAAATTGAACATGCAAAGATCCGTTTGAGATATATTGATGCTGTTACATTATTTGACATTCATTTATCAGCTGGAATGAGACCTGTGCACACCATGGATAGGTGTTGCCCAGTGAATCATGATAGCTATTTGCTTATCATCTCATATTGCATTTATTATCCGTTTGAGATATATTGATGCTGTTACATTATTTGACATTCATTTATCAGCTGGAATGAGACCTGTGCACACCATGGATAGGTGTTGCCCAGTGAATCATGATAGCTATTTGCTTCTCATTTCATACTGCATTTATTAACGCTTCAGACTTTGCTTTATGATTCGTTGCTATCATGACTCCTAAGACTTATGCTTACTTCATTGATCAGACTTGATAAGACTTATTCAGCTTGACTAGCCTTATGGTCTATTGTTCTAGACCCAGCTATTCCACCAGTTCTCACGAACTTGGTAATGACCTCCGATGTTCGGCCATGTTGACCTACTGGTAGCTAGCCCAGTATGTGGCTGATCCCCACGATATAAGCGTGAGTGTGGTTTGAACATCATCCGATCTTAAAGATACTATATCTCATTCATGATGAGGGCTGTAGCGGCAGCCAAGACTTATCACGCTTAGATTTATGACTCCGCTTGACACGCATGTTAATATTGAAAATCTATAAACTCACTAAGCTTTGCTTACAGATGTTGCTTTAAAATTTTACAGGAAAAGCCAAAGGAAAATCACCAGCAGGACCTAGTACTTAGGTCATTCAAGATCCAAGATTGAAGCTTTCTTAGACCACTACTCAACATACATTTTGGTACTGATTAGAAGACTACAAATGTGGTGGTTCTGGGTAGACTTGATATAATGCTTAATGAAATGATAGATTAGATATTACCCTTTTTATAACCTTAACTTGAAAATCTGTAATTTGTAATGAACTTAATCCTAAAATGTTTGTACTTGTAATTTAATATTCCGCAATTAATTACCCTATCTTAGTATGGTTGATATCGTATTGCATGATATGGGACCTAGACTCTGAGGACTGACCCGGAAGGGGAGGTCTTCACATTGGGTGCATCCTTTAATCACAAGTCGAGCTTTGTAACGTTCAATACCCTCATTAGCCTTGTATTTTACTTTGTAGACCCATTTAGAACTGATAGGCTTCTTTCCTTTAGGAAGACAGTAACTACCCAAGTGTTATTTGCTTTAAGGGCATCAAATTCTTTTGACATGGCTTCTTGCCATTCAGGGGTAGCAACAGCTTCTTCATAAGTGACTGGTTCTTGTATATCATTAATATTGTTTAGTAACTGCTTACTTGAAAGGGACAATGTACTAAAACAAACATGTTTAGGAAGACATAGAGAAGTGAGAGTATGAGAACAAGGAATAAATGTGGTAGATGCAGATCCAGACCCATTGATGGATGCATTATTACAAACATAATCTTGAAGATATGTTGGTCGATTAGAAACTTTGTTGGATCTCGTGGCATCAAGAGGTGAATGTTGAGGAGAATGAGAATGAGGACTAGGTTCAGTATTTAATTCTGGTGATGGAGTATTGGAAAGATTGGAAAGCGGAACAGGATCAGGATCAAGAGAAATATAGGGAGTATGGGACTGAATAGGAAAAGTGGTGAAATGTTCAGAAGCAAAGTTTTGGTGGGAATAAGAAATGATATCTTCATGAAATACAACATCTCTTGAGACCATAACTTTCTTGGTAGCTAAATTGTAAAGTTTGTATGCCTTTTTACCGAAAGGGTAGCCAATGAACACACATGGTGAAGCCCTAGGTTGGAATTTGTCCCTACCCTGTTTTAATGTATTGGCATAGCAAAGACAACCAAACACCTTTAAATGATCATAACTCGGTTGCAAATTATGCAATACTGAAAAAGGTGTTTTTCCATTAAGAACTTTGGTGGGGAACCTGTTAATGAGGTATGAAGCTGTAAGAACACAGTCTCCCCAAAATTTGAGGGGTAAGTTTGATTGAAAAAGAAGAGCTCTAGATGTCTCCAAAAGATGTTTGTGTTTAGGCTCAACAACCCCATTTTGTTGGGGAGTTCCAGGACAACTTGTTTGATGTAAAATGCCTTATGAGAGAAAATAAGTTGTGGCTTCATTGCTGGAACCCAATTCCAAAGCATTATCAGATCTTATAATTTTCAATTTAACACCAAATTGAGTGTCAACCATTTCGACAAAAGCTTTAATGATACCTAATGCATTACTTTTGGTACTCAAAAGATGTGTCCAGGTGACTCTACTATAGTCATCGACAATTGTAAGGAAATAAGAAAAACCATTATAGGTTTTAGTGTGATAAGGACCCCAAATGTCTGTGTATAAGCTCAAATGCATGGGACGTACGAATAAGACTATGAGGAAATCGAAGTTTATGTTGTCTGGCCTTAGGACAGACGTCACAACACAAAATTGAATCTGAAATTTCAGCATTATTCATAAACGAAAGTGATTTCAATTTATATATAGGCAAATGACCAAGCCTTTTGTGCCACATGATAGCAATCTGGTCTTTTGTAGAAACATTACAATAAGTAGAAGGGACAGAAGAACCAGAAGCTTTGTACATAGTACTAAAATAAGAATGATTTTTATTTGGAAGAAACTGGAGGATAAAAGCTAGAATTGTTGCCAGAAAATGCAGCATTTTTACTATCTTCTCCACGTTCATGATTCAGATGCAACAAATATAGACCTGCATGAGCCTCACCAAGAACCAGTGGCCTCTTCAGAGAAGGGCCCTGCAAAATGCAATGTTGTTTTGTAAACATGACATGACAACTTAGTTGATGACAAAGTTTTTCAATGGATAATAAATTGTAATTGAAGAGAGGAACGTACAATACACCACTTAAGGAAATATCAGGTGTATGTTGGATCGTACCAAATTCTGTCACAGATATAAAATGATCGTTTGGAAGAGTTATTTGATAAGGTGTTTTGAGTGAATCTATGTGAGTGAAAAGAGTTTTATTATGACACATATGATCACTTGCACAGGAATCAATGATCCAAGTAGAGTAAGCAGTCACAAAACGTTGACAACATACACAGGAATTAGCCTTATTATGACAAGTGCAAGCTACTTTACCTGCAAAATTGACAGAAGCACATCCAGGGTCTGTAAAGGGATTTGGTCCTACACAACCTTGCTCCTGCCTAGAGCCATGAGATTTTTGCTGAGGATTGTTGAGGAGAAGCAACAGTTGATTATATCGATCGGTTGTTAGACCAGGCATAGGAGACAAATTGTGAAAGTGAGCATTGTGACAGGAACCTTCAGAAGAATTTGAATTGAGAAACTTGTCTCTTTGTTCACCAAAAGCTTGAGCAGCAAACTTTTTGGTTTTAGTAAACTTGAAATCCTTAGGAAACCCTATGAGCCTATAACAATGGCTAACATCATGACCAGGCCTTTTGCAATGGGTACAAACCATACCCTTTTTTTCATTGTTTCCTTTATGATTCCCTTGAGAGTGATTACCAGAAACAAACATTGAAGCAGATTCAGGGACAAATTGAGTAGCTGCATGCACTTCCCTCTGTTTTTCATCTTGTACAAGAAGTGAATAAGCTTGAGCAACACTTGGTAATGGCTTCATCATCAAAATATTCCCTCTAATGGTGTTATAATCATTGTTGAGCCCCATTAGAAATTGAATTAGCCGCTGATCTTGCTCAAATTTAGCAAGAGCCTTTGAAGCGCCACATGAACAAGTAGGTAAAATAGAGAGAACATTCAACTCATCCCAATTTCGTTTTATTCTAGTGAAATAACCAGCTATATCACTTGCTCCTTGTGCCATGGTGCTTAACTCCTTTTGAAGTTGATACAACTTAGCACCGTTTGATTGACCATATCTATCATCTAATTCTTTCCAGATTTCAGATGCAGAATTAGAATACAATACACTCTCGGCTATTTCACTAGACAAAGCATTAAGAATCCAGGAAGTTACCATATCATTACACCTTTGCCAGAGACTGAATTCAGAGGAGGTAGTGCTAGGCTGAGTCACTTTTCCTGTCACGAAGCCTAACTTGTTCTTTGCAGAAAGTGCAATTTCCATTCCTTTCTTCCAAGATCCATAGCTAGAACAATCAAAAGGTTTTGATACTAGTAACATTCCTGGGTGATCTGAAGCATGGAGATAAAGAGGATTTGAAGAATCAATAGAATTAATTGGAGTTTGAGTCACTGGAGTACCCATTGAAATGAAATAGAGAAATTAGGGCTAAAAAGAAAAAAAGAAAAAAAAAAAGAAGAAGAACAATTTAGGGATTTGAATGACTAGATGATCGCTCTGATACCATGTTGGAATTCAAGACATAAGATTGAAGAACATGGAGATGAGGAGAAGAGACGAGACTGGAAATATTTTCTGTGTATTCAAACCAATACATATGATCTCCTTAAATAGAGTTCAAAGAACAAATCAATCTAAATCCCACTAAATCAGCTAGGTTACAAGGAAATATTTACATCCTAAAATTAAGCTTATGAACTCAATCATCCTAAATTAAACTCCAATACAATTTCAACAATTAATCTCCAACAATTATTGCGTTCCCAATTTTTTAGCTTCAACAAATTATAAACTCTTATTCAAATATTGCATGTTTGCAACAAGACTACTTACACTTTTAGAATTAAAGAGATACTCAAATGAACAAATATATATGGTCAAGACAATCAAATCCAAATTCTTTATGTAAAGTTCATGGAGAAAATAAAAGGTACCTTGCCCATCTTCCATCACCCTGTTAGTAATTTGTAGACATATATCATGCTGACCAACCTCCAGCAACTATTTGAGAAAGAGTAAGGGTGGATCAAAGTAGTAGTGTTGCTGGTACATTATTTTTAGGCTACCTACAATGGTGTTCAACGAAACCCGTGACGTCCATGGTCACGGCTTTACCTTCAGCACAAGTGAAAATGAGAGATTAAAAGGAAATAAACCCTAAGTTCAATTAGGACAGGACAGAAACCAATAATATTCCAACTTCATCTAAATTCTTTTTGACAAGTTACTTTGCTTTGACAGAACACATTTGATGAAAAAGATGAACCCAAGCGAGAAATTTGTGTAATTATTAAAAATATTAGTGCTATACTTACATAAGGAAATCCAAAACTCACGATCAACATTGATATCAAAGCATCTTGCTTCAAACATACAAGCTAAAAATAAAATTCTAAAAATATCTAGAATAAACAATTCCTTAAACGGTTGGTGGTTATGATGAAACAACCAATTAATTTCCAATGGGAGTGAGAAACTTACAATTAAGTAACTTGGAATTTTGATTCAAATGCAAACATACTGATGCTTGTACTTGATGGTATTAATGACCATGTATGAGCAATAAACAATGGGGATGAAAGATGACAAATCTGAAATGGAAGGTTCTCCATTTCATGCCTATGCAAGATTAATTGATCGTTTGCTATGAATAAAATGATTGAAATGCATGTTCAAGATTTACTAAATACCTAAATTCCAACACCATAATAAAAGCTTTATACAGGGTTATAGATAAGTAAGAGATTTACATGAAGATTGATTCTCCGATGGAGAAGAATGCTCTTATAGTCCTGTTGCAATGAACGAATTTTGCATTAGCTGGGATAGCCCTGAGAAAATACTGGACTTGAAGTAGGGGAAAATATGGAAAATATTTGTAGCAGTTCAGATCTAGCAAAAATTGTAATACGGATGCATGTGCTTCAAGTGGAGGAAAAACACAGCTAGGATGATTTCCGTACTTGAATTTTCAACAAAGAAGAAACCTTTAATGCAAGAGAAATCAAAGAACTTAAAGGAGGACAACCGAAAAATTCCAGAAGAAATCAAAGTCGAACTCGAATCAACATAAAATATATATTGAATGACGCTGTTGTAGAACACAAACATTTTAAAAGACGTATTAGTATATAGAAGACATGAGAATGAAGGTAAAGTTATACTCAGTAATTGTTTGTATATTGTTGTGTATAAAACACTGATTACAAGGGTTTATATAAGAGATACATTTACACTCTAAACCCTATACTAGTTGCATTCTAATCCCTCTAATATAAGGAAACATATAATATATGGAAATACATAATAAGGAAACACATGATATAAGGAAATACATATGTGTCTAATATTCCCCCGCAAGCTAAGGCCGGGGAACGACCTGTAGCTTGGATCGTAAAAACATAAAATGCTGCGAAAGAAGCGGCTTGGTGAAGATATCTGCAATCTGATCATCGGTGGTTATGAACTGGACCGAAAGCTGCTTGTCCGCAACCTTTTCTCGAACAAAGTGAAAATCAACCTCTACGTGCTTAGTCCGAGCATGGAACACAGGGTTGGCAGAAAGATAGGTAGCGCCGAGATTATCACACCATAGCGTAGGGGGTCTTCTTAAGAGGGACTTGAAGTTCGCGCAACAGTGTTTCAAGCTAAGTTAGCTCAGCGACTGTATTAGCTAGAGCCTTGTATTCTGATTCTGTAGATGACCGAGAGACAGTCTTCTGTTTCTGTGTAGACCAGGATACTAGGTTTAAACCTAGGTAGATAGCATACCCTCTGGTGGATCGACGGTCATCTGGGCAACCAGCCCAATCAGCATCTGAGAACCCTGTAATAGCGTTATAGGCAGAATCAGTGTAGGCGTGAAGAAGAGTGCTAGAGTCACGCCGAAGCCGAAATCCGAAAGTAGAGGTGCCTTGCAAATAGCGAAGAATCCGTTTAACAGCCGACCAATGATTTTCTGTAGGGCAGTGCATAAACTGAGCAACTTTGTTGACAACAAAGGTAATGTCCGGACGAGTCAAGGTGACATACTGTAGAGCACCCACAATCTGACGATACTTGACCGGGTCGAAAAATGTAGCACTATCACCAAGAGCAAGATTAGTAGTCGTAGTCATGGGAGAAGGAACCGGTTTGGACTGAGAAAGGTCGGCGCGTTGGAGAAGTTCAAGAGTGTACTTCTGCTGAGAAAGTAGCACATCTGTACCCATGCTAGTGACTTCAATACCGAGAAAGTATGATAGGGATCCCAGATCCTGAATGGGAAAGGATTGGCAGAGACTGTGGACCACTGTGTCGATTGCCTTACCTATCAAGACAATGTCATCAACATAGACGAGCATGTATAGTAGAGTGTCGTGGCGAGAATAAATAAATAAGGAGGTATCCGTTTTGGAGCCCTGAAAACCAAGCGAGCGAAGGACCGTAGATAGGCGATGAAACCAGGCGCGTGGAGCCTGCTTTAAGCCGTATAAGGACTTGTGAAGGAGGCACACATGATTTGGTTTGTTCTGGTCAATGAAGCCTGGAGGTTGTTCCAAATAGACAGTCTCTGTAAGGGTTCCATGGAGAAACGCATTCTGAACATCGAGCTGCCGAAGAGACCAACCTTGGGTAACGGCAAGGGAGAGAACTACGCGGATAGTGGTGGCCTTGACGACCAGGCTGAATGTCTCTTGATAGTCAATGTCGGGTTGCTGCCGAAAACCTTTGGCGACCAGGCGGGCCTTGTAGCGTTGGATCTTACCAGTTTGGTCCTTCTTTAGCCGGTAGACCCACTTACAGTCAACAACATTAGACTTCGGACGGGGAACTAGCGACAACGTACCATTCCGTATTAGGGTCGAGTACTCTTCAGACATAGCGTGACGCCACCGAGGATCTTTGTTAGCAACGGAAAAAAGGCGTGGTTCGATATCGGTGTGGGTTGTGTGAAAAGAGGAGGCATTATAGGGTTTGGTTTGCTTGGGTTTGGGATGTAAGTTGGCTGGACGAGTACGGGTAGAGGGAGGGGCAGTAGTAGGAGTGGGTGATTGGGTAGATCTGGGGCGACGGTGATATGTGTGAATGAGGGGAGGTGGGTCTGTAGGTGTAGGTGTAGGAGAGGTAGGCGGGTCGGAAGGCGAAGGTAGGTTAGTAGGTGTGGTGAGTAGGGTGGGGTGTGGATTAGGGTAGGTAGAAGTGTATGGGTCAGGAGGGGGTGTAGGAGAGGGAGCGGTGGAGGTTTGGTGAAAGGGAAACGACTGCTCATTAAAACGAACATGGGGGGCTATGTAAAGGCGATTGGACTGTGTGTCCAAACAACGGTAGCCATGATGGGTTGGACTGTAGCCAAGAAAGACACAGGGAGTAGAACGGAAGTCCATTTTGTGATTGTTGTATGGACGGAGATGAGGGAAGCACCGACACCCAAAGACTCGAAGGAAAGAGAAATCTGGTGGATGTTTGAACAAGAGTTCAAATGGGGAGACATCGGAGTTTGTCCTAGACGGCATGCGGTTGATGAGATATACAGCAGTGTCAAAAGCGAATTGCCAAAAACGTTGAGGGACATGAGATGTGGCGAGTAAAGTGAGACCTGTTTCGACAACATGGCGGTGACGACGTTCAACAAGACCGTTTTGTTCACTCGTGTGAGGACAGGAAAGGCAGTGAAGGATGCCGAGTGAGGTGAAAAATTTGGAAAGATTCCGGAATTCCCCTCCCCAATCAGTTTGGATGGTTTTGAGTTTGGTTTGAAATTGACGTTCAACCATGACAAAAAAGCTTTTAAAGGTACCATACACATCAGACTTCAGTTTTAAAGGAAAAATCCACATGAAGCGAGAACAATGATCAACACATAATAAAAAATAAGTGTGGCCATGAAACGAAGTAACAGGAGCAGGCCCCCAAACATCACAAAAGACTAAATCCAGAACATGAGAACTTTTATAAGTAGATGGTAACAAATGCAGTTTTGACGACTTGCCTACTAAACATGAATCACACGAAAAACTACTAGAACTTTTGTTAAGCAAAGGTAAACTATACTTAGAAACCATTGAATTAAAAAGTTGTGGATGAGGGTGTCCGAGGCGATGATGCCAAATTGTGGAAGAAGTACGAGTAGCGGAGAAACCAACTTTGAGAATCGGTTGACTTCGAGGAAGGCTAAAGGAGTAAAGACCGCCATTACTTGGACCCGTGAGGAGGATAGTGTGTGTAGACTTGTCCTTCACAACAAAGAAAGAAGAGTGAAATTCAAAGAACACGTTATTGTCAAGACAGAATTGTTGAACAGAAAGAAGGTTTTGTTTAATTTCAGGCACATGGAGAATGTTTTTAAGGGAGAAAGTTTTGTCGGGTGAATATAGTGAAACACCCATTTCAACATAATATAATAATAATGGGGTTGTAGTAAATTAATGATAATTAACATGGATTTTAAAGAAAATTGGGCATCACCCGTTCGCACGGAGTCAATATCCCTGTTTGGTTATAAACCATGATTTGGAATGTAAAGTAATTTACAAAAAAATTCTAAATAGTTATAACAACTATCATCCATCAAAGACATTAGGTGTCTATATGTACACATCTAAATGGGTTGGTAGACAGACTACCCCAAAATATCACAATATTAAATTTACTTTTACCGAATGTCAAGACTTCAATTGTGGTCCGTTTAAACTTTAGGACCAGGGTCAGCAATCACCTTGCCTTTCCTAATCCACCTGAGGTATATAAAAGTGAGGGGTTAGCAAATAAAATTTGCTAAGTGAGTTACTAGATCGATATGGAGTGCAAAACATACAACATGTATAAATGATAAAATGATTATGAAATGACAAGTGCAATATCTTTTAATAAAAATGGTGTGGGCATAGCCCATTAATTTGCATAGGTTGCGGTACATGACCCGCTACCCGCCGTTGCCCCAGCTGTGAATCCATGTCCAGCTGCGCAACTCCAACCGGCTTCCATGTCCGGCCACCTACCCGCGAGCTCATTGCGGTATAGGAATTTATACGCACAAACACAAAGTAAGGCGTTAATAATAATAATAATGATCTGGATATCTAGTGAGGCCAATGATAAAATGAGCATAGCTCACAATGGGGTAATCAAGTGTAATCATATGAAGCATGAAATGAACGATCTTCAAGCATAGCATAAAGGTTAATATATGTAATGAAATGTATCAAACGAGGTATGCTGGCCATAGACCATGATCAAGTAATGAACCGCCGATAGGGCAGTATAATAAAACCAGTGCAATGCATCATATAAGAGGATGATGCCAATTAGATATGCACAATGTCATAAATAAAATAAACATGTAATTATGTATGCAACACACACATCAATGCTAGAACTCACAGTACAGTAGGCTATAATAGCCTTTAAGGCTCAAAACGGCCAATAAGTCCCTTAACGCCCCGAACCGATAACCGGCACTCCTTCAAGCTCCAAACCTATAAAATAATGATATTCAATGTATTTGTAAGCTTATAGTAGTATATCACAAGGTCTGGAAGTTATTTGAAGTGTTTAAGCGTTTTCGGTTTAAGATTCCGAATTATCGACACCGATACGAGTTATTAAGTTTTATAGACTTTTGGTCGATGTTAAACGTTAATTTAAATGTTATAAGATTATAAAATGATCTCATCATTTTATAGTATCATTATAGAGCTTAAAATAAGTGTTTCGGGTGAACCGGATTCGACTCATATTACTTTCGTATTTTGATCATAACTTTTTCATACGAACTCGGATTTAGGTGATTCAAAAGCCCAGACGAAGAGGACACATAGGGCTACAATTTTTATTTTGTAAAAAGTGGCCCATCTGGTGTTAAACTCGGCGAGTTCATAGGAGAACTCGGCGAGTTACTCAGCCCTGCACTGCAGAATGACGATTTTTCAGCCTCTGCTCCTGATAACTTCGCTCCAAACTCATTTTCAGCATACAAAAACACTTAGAAACCCACTTTTTCACCCTTGGTTGTTACTATAAACATATACAAACATTATTTGACACATACATATCCTTACATCATCATTTAATTTCTTGAATTTACATAAATGAAACCAAATCAAATTTTGATAATTTCCTTGGTTTCTCTTGTTCATAAATTTCAGAAACCACTTAAAATCTCACTTTTATGCCATATTCGATAAGTATAAATATATTTAAACTTGTTCTAACATCTATAACATATAAGCCTAATAACCATATTACTCACTTTTAAGTTAATCTTACCAAAGTTTAAACTCAACTTTTGATGAATTCTTTTGATATACTACTCTTGTAAATCTTAGAAATACTAACAATTGATCAAGGATCATGTACTCACTTTAACCCACCATACCATGGTTTCACATACATATACCATAGAGATGGTTATTTAGGAAGAAAGAAGAAGAAAAGTACATAAACATCTACACAACCAATTTAAATTACCTTTGATGGTTGTGGGGTTTTAGTGGCTTTAATTCCCTTAATCACCAAGCAAGAGCATCCAACCCTAACTTCCTTTTACTATCTAGCAGAATTGAAATGAAGAAGAGAAAGAATGGGGGATAGCACCGATTGGGGAAAATTAAAACCCTCAATTGGTCATTTGGTTTTACACATGCACCCCTTCTAAATCTTGCTACTTCTCAATTCCAACCCTCCTCTTAGTCCATTGCATTTTAAATTCATAGATGCTCAAGAGACTTGTACATCTAACATGGAGTTTTGTACATAAAGTATAGCTTCCAAGTTTAATGCAAGTAACTAAAACTTGGGACCAAACTTTTTAATTTTACTCTTAATCAAATATAAAGATACAATTCATTTAGAAATTTAATTGGTACCTTTATTATAAGTATATTATAGCAATGTATGAATTAACCGGACTCAAATATACATAAAAGTCCACTTTACATATTTATAAGTTGGTAATTTAACATTGACATATATTCTCATAAATGATAAAAATTTCAATCTTTACATATTAATTAACAAAATAAATCACTTAATTCATTAGTTAAGTGTATAATTAGTAGTTTAGTTATTATATCAAATTTGAGGATGTTACAACTCCTCCCCCCTTGAAAAGGATTCCGCCCACGGAATCAATTCAGAATTTTCAAGAGACTTTTAATAAATATTTAGTATGCATGTTATGTGCAATCATAAGTAGGCTATGTCTGGTTTGTAGCGTCGGATCACCCGACCCTGACATATAGATAGCAACATTGCTATGTAAATATCGGGTTAAATAACCCATTAATAGCATATTAGTGACATAGTCACTATTACCATTTCGATAACGATCTATAGGCTTACTCCTTATGCATGAAATTTCATATTCATAGCAATGTTCAGTTCATTGCACGATTGCATATTAGAGATTTATATTCTCGCTGATTATAATATCCCTTCAGTTGGGAAACAATCAGACGTGATGTTGGATTAAATTTTAGTGACTTTCATAACTAGCCACACTTTATATGTTCCTCTCTTATTGAACCTTTTATAATCATAGGTTCATCATAAGGTCAAGTATATAATACTTATTGGGATTCAACGTAATTAATTACTTATTTAACTTATATGAAATAGGTTCAATTTATTATTAACAACAATTTTATCTTTATTCAATTAGTATATGATTATCAGTTTTGACTAACACCTTATAATATTTCTCAGATGATAAACATACTTGATATTACAAGTTTTCTTTCAGTAGTATATTATGGAACCGCTATACTTAAGGACCTATATGTGATCCTTAAACAATTTCAATTTTTGAGGATTACCCAGAAGAAGGTAAGCTCAACTAATGAGACACTCAAGTCTAAGTATAGATTAGACCCCTCGGTCAATCTCCAAAATTCTCATTTCAGTCGCATTAATAGCAACTATCATAACAATTAACCTCCATTTTAAAGGGATATGTAAGTACTCCCTCTATGGAGATAATATGGCCAAGAATTAGACCTATTTAAGTTTAGGTTCAACTTTTAGCAGATTAATTATATTAAAAATATCTGACATTAATTTTAGTAATTATGTCGAGTTATAATATATATACGTGTTTGCATTTAAGCTTATAAAAATATAGCTTGAAATTTGTACCTAAAAATAGCATTTAGAAAGTTTCACATAAACTTCTCTTGCATAGTATTTTCAGCATTACTCAAGGATGTATATTATATTCAAATTCTATTTCTGAATAAATTAGGATATTATCGGTAAACGATAACTGATTTATCAAACATATGTCGGCATATTAGGATTATTAGATCCATAGATGCAACTAGTGCATTCTGAGTTCAAACGGCTCCACCAAAATTTATATTGACCACCTCTAACATGAAATGAGGTCCTTGGTACACCTCCTCACGAATCTTTTAGTTAACAATATTAAATTTGCAGATCAATGTCTGAGAAGCATAAAGTATCTTGTCATCGGTCAACTGATCATTACTTTAAGGCAAAAATACTTAATTTGGATTACTATCCTGTCAGTTCACGGTAACTTATGCACCTTTACAAGTGACATCCTTCTTTTAACAATTAGATACAGAGTACCCAAAACGGAGAACTCTATATAATAAATCCATTATCTCACAGTCTTTAATCAACTGTATGATACTTAACTTGGAATTCGTTAAATTATTGATAAGTAGTAAAATTAGTAGAACTCCACTTGAGTCCTAGCTGGGACTATTAATAGAGTCATTATAATTTGATTTGAGGGTGTAATACCTCCCATATTTCTCATATACGTATGTAACTTCAGTCTCAATATAATTATCTTATTTATGGACTATTTAGATCTTGGGATATTTCATTACTTGTATAATTAACATAAAAGTGTAATTTCATGACTTTTTCCCACAAGGGACTTCTCCTTTATTATCATAGTTATGGGTATGCATTTTACCCTTCTTTATAATTAATTTTCACATTATCAATATACATCGACCCTTAGGTCTTACAACCTATTTTGGTCTTGGTTGCAGATGCGTATGTATATACATATTTGAAATTCATCATTTACTTCTACTTATGATCTTTCTAACTGTTAGGCACTTAGCGGCCTTTAATACAAGAATGGATTACTTAGATTTAACGTCATTATTTATTCATTGAATTGATAATGGTTATTACCAACCGTCTTCTTATAAAAATTAAAAGAAGCGACGGGGAGGACAATTCACCCACGTCTATTTCCCAAAGAGGGTCGTAGTGGTCACATATTAAGTGACAATTGCTACATAGTAGCATTTATTATAATCCCATCCCAAGTTATAAATTGAGATTATAATTATGGCTGTAATGTGTTTGGGAAATAATTTCACTTTAGTTTGAGGTATATATCAAAATTTACTTGTGCTCCAACATCATCATGGATGTAGTCCATCATCATCAGATAATTTCCTCAAGGAGTTATAGAGATTTAGTGCTAATAAATAGCATTCGGAATTGTTTCGTAAGATACCATTACCCTGGGTGCTTATAACCTTTAATGTACAAGGTATTTAAATTTCTCACTTGAGAATTAGTATCGTGAGGCATTAATAATACCTTCATTAGGCACTCTTCAATGTATGCCTCTTTTCATAATTAGAATCAATTCCCACATTGGGAATTAGTTCAATATGTCCAGCCATCAAGCTGTATGAAATTAAGCGTATATACACGCATTAAGTATACGGTTGATATAATTATCATCCTAACCCATACCCGTCCTAGGCCAAATCATAACTTAGCTTATGTTATAATAGTGTTGCCTAGGCGGCCAATACAAGCATCTGAAACCGAGCTCATAGTAGAGTATCGTCGACTATACTCATGCAATGAACATCGGCTCTGATACCAAATTGAAACACCCATTTCAACATAATATAATAATAATGGGGTTGTAGTAAATTAATGATAATTAACATGGATTTTAAAGAAAATTGGGCATCACCCGTTCGCACGGAGTCAATATCCCTGTTTGGTTATAAACCATGATTTGGAATGTAAAGTAATTTACAAAAAAAATTCTAAATAGTTATAACAACTATCATCCATCAAAGACATTAGGTGTCTATATGTACACATCTAAATGGGTTGGTAGACAGACTACCCCAAAATATCACAATATTAAATTTACTTTTACCGAATGTCAAGACTTCAATTGTGGTCCGTTTAAACTTTAGGACCAGGGTCAGCAATCACCTTGCCTTTACTAATCCACCTGAGGTATATAAAAGTGAGGGGTTAGCAAATAAAATTTGCTAAGTGAGTTACTAGATCGATATGGAGTGCAAAACATACAACATGTATAAATGATAAAATGATTATGAAATGACAAGTGCAATATCTTTTAATAAAAATGGTGTGGGCATAGCCCATTAATTTGCATAGGTTGCGGTACATGACCCGCTACCCGCCGTTGCCCCAGCTGTGAATCCATGTCCAGCTGCGCAACTCCAACCGGCTTCCATGTCCGGCCACCTACCCGCGAGCTCATTGCGGTATAGGAACTTATACGCGCAAACACAAAGTAAGGCGTTAATAATAATAATAATGATCTGGGCCAATGATAAAATGAGCATAGCTCACAATGGGGTAATCAAGTGTAATCATATGAAGCATGAAATGAACGATCTTCAAGCATAGCATAAAGGTTAATATGTGTAATGAAATGTATCAAACGAGGTATGCTGGCCATAGACCATGATCAAGTAATGAACCGCCGATAGGGCAGTATAATAAAACCAGTGCAATGCATCATATAAGAGGATGATGCCAATTAGATATGCACAATGTCATAAATAAAATAAACATGTAATTATGTATGCAACACACACATCAATGCTAGAACTCACAGTACAGTAGGCTATAATAGCCTTTAAGGCTCAAAACGGCCAATAAGTCCCTTAACGCCCCGAACCGATAACCGGCACTCCTTCAAGCTCCAAACCTATAAAATAATGATATTCAATGTATTTGTAAGCTTATAGTAGTATATCACAAGGTCTGGAAGTTATTTGAAGTGTTTAAGCGTTTTCGGTTTAAGATTCCGAATTATCGACACCGATACGAGTTATTAAGTTTTATAGACTTTTGGTCGATGTTAAACGTTAATTTAAATGTTATAAGATTATAAAATGATCTCATCATTTTATAGTATCATTATAGAGCTTAAAATAAGTGTTTCGGGTGAACCGGATTCGACTCGTATTACTTTCGTATTTTGATCATAACTTTTTCATACGAACTCGGATTTAGGTGATTCAAAAGCCCAGACGAAGAGGACACATAGGGCTACAATTTTTATTTTGTAAAAAGTGGCCCATCTGGTGTTAAACTCGGCGAGTTCATAGGAGAACTCGGCGAGTTACTCAGCCCTGCACTGCAGAATGACGATTTTTCAGCCTCTGCTCCTGATAACTTCGCTCCAAACTCATTTTCAGCATACAAAAACACTTAGAAACCCACTTTTTCACCCTTGGTTGTTACTATAAACATATACAAACATTATTTGACACATACATATCCTTACATCATCATTTAATTTCTTGAATTTACATAAATGAAACCAAATCAAATTTTGATAATTTCCTTGGTTTCTCTTGTTCATAAATTTCAGAAACCACTTAAAAACTCACTTTTATGCCATATTCGATAAGTATAAATATATTTAAACTTGTTCTAACATCTATAACATATAAGCCTAATAACCATATTACTCACTTTTAAGTTAATCTTACCAAAGTTTAAACTCAACTTTTGATGAATTCTTTTGATATACTACTCTTGTAAATCTTAGAAATACTAACAATTGATCAAGGATCATGTACTCACTTTAACCCACCATACCATGGTTTCACATACATATACCATAGAGATGGTTATTTAGGAAGAAAGAAGAAGAAAAGTACATAAACATCTACACAACCAATTTAAATTACCTTTGATGGTTGTGGGGTTTTAGTGGCTTTAATTCCCTTAATCACCAAGCAAGAGCATCCAACCCTAACTTCCTTTTACTATCTAGCAGAATTGAAATGAATAAGAGAAAGAATGGGGGATAGCACCGATTGGGGAAAATTAAAACCCTCAATTGGTCATTTGGTTTTACACATGCACCCCTTCTAAATCTTGCTACTTCTCAATTCCAACCCTCCTCTTAGTCCATTGCATTTTAAATTCATAGATGCTCAAGAGACTTGTACATCTAACATGGAGTTTTGTACATAAAGTATAGGTTCCAAGTTTAATGCAAGTAACTAAAACTTGGGACCAAACTTTTTAATTTTACTCTTAATCAAATATAAAGATACAATTCATTTAGAAATTTAATTGGTACCTTTATTATAAGTATATTATAGCAATGTATGAATTAACCGGACTCAAATATATATAAAAGTCCACTTTACATATTTATAAGTTGGTAATTTAACATTGACATATATTCTCATAAATGATAAAAATTTCAATCTTTACATATTAATTAACAAAATAAATCACTTAATTCATTAGTTAAGTGTATAATTAGTAGTTTAGTTATTATATCAAATTTGAGGATGTTACATATAGGTTTGTGGAGCCAATATGGAGAATGGGTAAGCCCTTACCGTTGCCAACATGTAGATTATCGGTACCGTAGAAAGCCTCAGAGTGATCGAAACTAGAAAGGTCCGGTGTAACGTGATGATTATAACCTGTGTCCGGAAGCCAGGACGTTGATGAGGTGGCACGGGAGTCTGTGAAATTGGCTAAAGGAGGCTGTCGTGGCCGTATAGTAGCAGGGTCACGGTTGGGGCACTGTGACGGAATATGACCAATTCCACACCTGTTGCATGTACCAAATATTGTATTCTGAGTAGAAGCCCAGCTGAACTGTTCACGAGTACCACCTTGATTCCGGTTGTAGAATTTCCGCGGCCACGACTGGAGTCACGACCACGACCCCGAGAGTTACCTGATCGATTGGTGTAGTGGGCTTGTGCAGGCTGAGCAGTAAGTGGTTGAACTTGAAGACCGAGCTGAGATAAAGCTTGCTGGAGAGCGTGAAGTTGATCGGGAGTTGGAGTGGCGGTGGGAGTCACGGGAGTGCGACTCTGAATAGTGGCCAGGAAGGCCTAAGTTGGGGAAACATCGGGTGTAGACTTCTTGATCATGTAGTCGTGATCGAAAAGTAAACCATGAAGTTCTGAAAAGGCAACAGGGAACTGACGACCGATAATGGTGGATTTTAAGCCGTTGTATTCTTCTCGAAGGCCTGAGATAACCAACATGACTAAATCTTTCTCTTTTGGGGGTTCTCCAATATTGGCTAAGGCAATGGAGTATTCTTGGGCGCGAGTCAAGTAAGCGGTGGTGGTTTCATCAGGGTTCATCTGGAGTTTGAGAAGCTCGGTTTTCAGAGTGTATTCCCTAGAAGAGGTGTGAGGGGCATATGCACGTTCAAGGGACAGCCACAAATCTTGAGAAGTGAGGCCTTGAACATGCTGGAAGGATGCTTCAGAGATGGTAGAAAGAATGAGCATGCGAACGTGAGCATCATTAGAGACCCAGGCAGTGTAACTAGGGTTCAATTGGGGTAGGGGTACTGTGGTACCGCCTTTGTCGGATGAGGATGGGGAGGCTATGGTTATCGGAGGGCAAGGTATAGTGCCATCAACATAGCCAAACAAATCGTTGGTGATAAGAAACGGCTGGAGCATTGTTTTCCAGTAACCATAGTTAGTTGGGGAAAGAGTAAAGCCAAACTTGTGGGAGTTATGAGTCGTTTTCTCAGCTGGGGTGAATGGTATAAGAGAAGTCATGGTGATTTGGTGGGCAATAGGGTGCTGATCGGTGGCAGTAATGGGCGATTTCTGGTGTGTGGGTTCTGGTCTGGGGATTTCTGGTTTGATGGTGTTTGGCTGTGAGTTAAGGGGTGTGTAGAATGCTGATCGGCGCTAGGCAGCAGGGTTGCTGGTCGCGGCAGGCTGTGGGGTTCTGGTTTGCAGCGGTTTGGGTGATAAGGTAGGCTGGTGGTGTTGTGGTGGCTGGTGGGCAGAAGGATGGCGGCTGCTAGGGTTTGAGGGGATCGCTGGTAGAGTAGTGGGTGGTGGCAGCAGGGGGGATCTGCAGTTTCAGGAGGTGATGGCCGGTGGTGGGGCTGTTGTATGGCAGGGGTGGTGGCCGGTTGCTACTAGGGTTGTGCCTGGTGTATGCCGGCGGCTGCTAGGGTTAGGAATCCTAGGCTCTGATACCAAGTTGAACTCAGTAATTGTTTGTATATTGCTGTGTATAAAACACTGATCACAAGGGTTTATATAAGAGATACATTTACACTCTAAACCCTATACTAGTTGCATTCTAATCCCTCTAATATAAGGAAACGTATAATATATGGAAATACATAATAAGGAAACATATGATATAAGGAAATACATATGTGTCTAATAGGTAATAAATTCCATTACCTCATATTTCTCGATTCATCTAATGGAGTCATTTGCATCTAATAAGTCACCTGTATAAACCCATATAAACAATGGCAATCAATTGCTCAAAAATGATTTTGTACAAGCCTTTACTTCTCACAATAAAGCTGAAATCATCTTCTGTATAAAACAATTAGCATCAATTTAATGTAGATAATGGCAAGGAAAAGCATGGGGTTTTATTGTATACAGGATTTTATGAAGCACGACTTGTGTTTCAATTGGGTTTTACATAAAGAGATCGAGCCCCTACGAGAAACATCATTCAAGTCACGTTGAAGCAAGGCGTGTTATGGGATGGCCACACATACAACGTAGTGCATTGAGACATTACAAGACAAAAAAAATCAAGGGATCAAACCCAAGTGGTGTGGTGGCATTAGTCTAGATTGTATAAACAATCAGTTAACTTAAACAACTACAAAATGTTCAAAATGGTAGAATAAATAGACAAAGAACATGAAGAATGCCACAAAAACGATGATTATATCATTTATATATAATGTCATAATGCCAATGAATATATGAACATGTAAGATGGAATATACTACGATGAAAAAAAAGCATAAATGGTAGAGATTACACAATTAAGGTTGTGTATCGAATCTGGCTAACAAGACTATCAAAACAAATAAGATAAACAGAGAAGGTCGTTATTTAAGTGGCAGCATTTCAGCCGTAATAAAACAACCAAGCGGTAACAAATATAGCATCGAAACCAGTACTTAAAATTTGTTGCCCCAACCCAAACAACATCAGATTAATTAGGCCTTTTAAATGATGAAAAAATGGTAGAGATTGCAACCTAAGATACTTCTACAGGAATTGTCAGAATCTATAACAAAATCATTTAAAACATGTCCCAAACTGATGCTAAAATAGTTGTCTGGTGGCTCATTTATGCATCTAAATGACATTTAGAAAAGGTTATTAAAACCCCTAATACTTCTGACATAGAAGACTTTTTTTTGTCCAATTCAAGACCACAACGTTTGAAAAGCATAGTTTTTATGCTTTAAATTTTATTAAATATGTTTTAAGAATCAACTCTATGTCTAATTCAATCGTGGTTTAGAAATGAGAGTGTTGTAAACCAAAATCAAAATAGTTCGAAAAGAATATAATTTTGTTAAAGAAAATATGTTAAGAATCAATCCTTTTTCCGATATACTTGATGGTTTATTAACGAAAGCATTGTAAACCAAAATCAAAATGGTTCGAAAAGTAATATTGATCAAATTTAGCTTGGAAAATTGAAAGTAGGAAACGTGGACTAATGGACTGGTGGTGATCTTCCCAAAACCCATCAATACATAAATGGGAATAACCACAAGTTGTATAATGACATTGAACAATTTAGCATAGTAAAAAGGGGTGTTGAAATTTACCTGAAATAGACCGAAGATTGATTCATAGATGCAGAGAATGCTTTGCTACAATCAACGAAGCTATAAAATAGTAAGCATAAGTAACGAATACGAACTTTCATAAGTTATCCCATAAGAAGATCCACTACCTTAGAGAATCTTAATAACGTAAACACACTTGATAAATTGAAACAAAATTTGGAACTCTAACGAGAAACTTCAATCGCGCACTAAAAAGAGCAAAGCCATAATCAATGAGATCGATGGTGAAGTTAGCCCCAACTCCCAAGCATACAATAATGAAGTTTGCATAGTCAACTAAACACTTTGAACAAATTATGATAGACAATTGTATACACTTGTAAATGTCAAGATTACCTCATGTGGCATTGTAAAGAGTTGACACTTTCACCCTTTCATCCCAACCTCTGTTTGTACTTTGTAATCTCAATTAACCTGACACACACAATAGAAATGGAAATAAAACAAATCAAATAGAAATAAAAATAGACAAATTCGAATTGATATAAAAAATTAAAGAAATTAATTGAAGCAACCCGTTGAAGAATTGCAGTTGCAATCAATCTCCAAATAAATCGAAGCACAAGACAGGAGAGCGAGAAGAAATATGAGCACATGATGGTCGTCGATGAAGTGAAAGGAAGAAGAGTTCACCGTATTCTGAAGAAACTGAAATCTGTGGAAATAAATTGGTATGGAATCATGAGGTAAGTGGAAACGTATTGCAGAAGAAAATAAAAGAAAAAGATCGGTTGCACATGATTGAAGAAAATAAAAAAAATATAGATTTGTAAAGTAGAGGACAGATACCTTTGATGACGGTCCCTGCAATTTTGATGATATCAGATTGAAGATGAAACAGACAATTTTGATGATGGTCCTTACCATTTTGATGATGGTCCATCAGATTGAGGATGAAGCAAACAATTTTGATGATGGTCCTTACAATTTGTAAAGTAAAGGACACTTACCTTTGAAACCCATATGTCGAAATGGATGAGTTGAAGATGATTAAAGACAAAATCCATGAGATTGAAGATGAACAAAGTGATTTGCGACCTTCAGTCATGACTTTAATATGGGAGAAAACAAGATATAATGTAATAAACCCTAATATTTAATCACAACTGTAGTTGAGACTTAGAATGGGAGGGAGTGAGGCACCGGTTATGGTTGTTGGTGGTGGTCTGGTGCCATTGTTGGTGGATGTAGCGAGCGATGGAGACGGTGGATAGATTTGTGTTCGTTCTCTCAGTTTCACCTGATATATGCACGTCAAAACTGTTTCAATTGCAGAAGCCAAAAAGAGGTTTGTTCAGAATTTTCAACATTAACCGTTGTGGGAAAGGTAACCGTTTTAGCTCCTTTATTATATAGTAATATATATATATATATATACATAGAGGTTCTATGGGGCACCATATGCATCGGGAACCAAATGGGAACCAAAAATGCATTAAGTGCATTTTAGAAATGCTAAACTTGTAATTTATATTTAATTATAATTAAAATATATTTTAGAAACATTTAAAATAGAAGGAATTAATTTAGGTAATTAAATCATTAAATTAACAAAATAACAAACATTCCATTTATCCCTCCCACATTTCCTCCCTCACCCTTATCTCTCTAAATCCGGCGGCCGACCACCACCCCCTCTCCCGGCGGCCACCACCCCATTGCCACACCTCTATCTAAAGTCGGCGACCACCACCCGATGCATAGCAGCCGGTTCACGGTGCAGTTTAATGAAGATGATGATCACCCTTATCTCTCTCCTCCTTTCTCTAAAGCCGGCGGCCACCACCCCTTCTCTCAGTGGCCGCCACCCCATTGGCATCCCTCTCTCTAAAGTCGGCGGCCACCGCCCCATACATAGCAGTCGGTTCATGGTGCCATTTTAATGAAGATGATGATGATTTCACAATGATGATGATGGAATAATATCGTTTAAAGGTATAGTTGTTTTTTTATGCATTTTCTTTATGGAAATTTTTGAAAGATTAATCATGTTTATCCTTTTTATGGAAGACGAATCTCATGCATCATGATTTTTTATGCATCCGATGAAGATGCATTATCTTGGATGAATATGGCCGAGATGCATCACGAATGAAGATGCATCGTGTTTTTTATGGCCGAGATGCAATACGATGAAGATGCATCGTGTTTTTTATGAATCAAATGAAGATGCATCGTGATATTGATGAATCAAATGAAGATGCATCGTGTTTTGAAGATAAATCCGATGAAAATGCATCACCATTTTGATGATGCATGATGGTGGAACGAAGAAGATGTTGAATATGACCGAAAATGAGGATGAAGAAACCGAGATGCATCACGAATTGAAGGATAAATATTAGATGCATCGACATCACATCTTTTTTTTTTAATTTGTTTAGATTTTGTAATTTTGGAAGTGTATCAATTAATATTAATTAGCATTTATTGTTTAGGTATTGATTGAATATTTAATTAATATAAAATTAAATTTTATTTGACTAGCTATATTTATTCTTCCCAAAATACCCCTATGCATACCAAATACATGCATCGCGTGATACATCAATGATCATTTAATTTAAAGGTTGTGGTTGGTTCTTTGTTTGGTTCCCGATGCATATGGTGCCCCATATATATATAAACACACACACATACACACACATATATACATACATACATACATACATACATACATACATACATACATACATACATACATACATACATATATATATATATATATATATATATATATATGTATATATGTGTGTGTGTACACATATATATGTATAGATATACATATGTATCTATATATATATATATATAGATATACATACGTGTGTGTGTATACACGTGTGTGTAGATTGAGGTTCAATTGAGAACTTTTACGCATTAAAGAACCTCTGGGAACTTTTATAAACCGTAAATCTACTAAGGGTGCATTAAAGGTAGTTATGGAATAATTTAATTTGATTTTTAAAAATATTTAAAAGATAATTAAGAGTCAAATATGGAAGGTAAATCACCACATTAAGTACCTTCCACATATTTCTTCCCTTTTCTCTCCCTCCCTCCCTCCCCCCCTCTCCATGTCTCTCGGCGCCTCTCTCCCTCTCCTCTCTCTCGGCGATCACCACCATCGACCACCGCACCACTGTCGTTGCACCACTGCCATAGTCCTCTTTAGATGTTTGAAGGTCTTTGGATAAACACGTTGTTGTTGCACATTAGTTTAAGATTTTTGGATGTTGTTGCATCACGTTAGATTAATGTTTTTGGATAAACATGTTATTGGATCACGTTAGATTAATGTTTTTAGATAAACACATTCCATGCATCACGAAGGATGAATATGAACATGATGGACACGAAGATGATGAATGAAGATGACGAACAACAACGATGATGCATCACAATCTTCATCATTTTATTTGAATTTGTATTATTTTTGTTAATTTTGGAAGTGTAGT
>JAANYP010002258.1:0-17270 GCA_020465985.1 Centrapalus pauciflorus
ACTTGGATCAACATTTGGAAGCGTGCTTGGTTGTTTTGCGAACAAACGGGAGCTTGATTCCGACAATATTTAATCATTCCATTGAGAGCATCCTGGAACATCTTGGATTTTGATCTTGTGATAGGTCCGATCTTCCACCTTAACGGATCTTCGTCATCTCGGTCCCTGGACAGGTTCTCATCATTCCCCTCTTGAAAGTGATTTGTCCTCAAATCTTCACCTGCATCAAACAGAGTCAAGTCAGTTACATTAAAAACATCATGAACATTATACTCATCTGGAAGATCAAGTTTGTAAGCATTGTCATTGATTTTCTGCAACACTTGAAATGGTCCATCTCCTCTTGGCATTAACTTTGACTTCCGTTTTGTTGGAAACCGTTCCTTCCGCAAATGAAGCCACACCCAATCTCCTGGTACAAAAATAATCTTTCTTTTTCCCTTGTTTGCTTGTTGTTCATACTTCTTGGTGCGCTCTTCAATGTTGGGTTTTGCCTGCTCATGGATTTGCTTGACAAATTCCGCCTTCTTCCTACCATCTAAATTCAAATACTCATTCACAGGTAAAGGAGTTAAATCCATAGGAGTTAATGGCTTAAATCCATACACAATCTCGAAAGGTGAAAACTTAGTAGCAGAATGCACATTTCGATTATATGCAAACTCAACATGGGGTAAGCATTGCTCCCAAGTTTTCACATTTCTCCCCACTATTGATCTTAATAAAGTACCAAGTGTACGATTCACAACTTCAGTTTTTCCATCCGTTTGGGGATGACAAGTTGTAGAAAACAAAAGCTTTGTTCCCAATTTTCCCCACAACGTTTTCCAAAAGTAACTTAAAAACTTTGTGTCCCGATCCGAGACGATAGTTCTTGGCATGCCATGCAATCTAACCACTTCTTTGAAAAACAAATCTGAAATATGTGAGGCATCATTGGTTCGATTGCATGGAATGAAATGCGCCATTTTCGAAAACCGATCAACAACCACAAATATCGAATCTTTGCCATTTTTAGTTCTTGGCAATCCCAACACAAAATCCATAGAAAGATCAACCCATGGTTCACTTGGTATAGGCAGAAAAGTGTATAAACCATGAGGTTGAACCTTTGATTTGGCTTGTTTACAAACAATGCACTTTTCACAAACTTTTCCAACATAAACTTTCATTTTTGGCCAAAAGAAATGTTCCTGCAAAATATTCAATGTTTTTGCCACACCAAAATGACCCATAAGACCTCCACTATGTGCCTCCCAAACCAAAAGTTCACGTAAAGAAGTGTTTGGAATGCAAAGCTTTGATTCTTTGAACAAAAATCCATCATGTATGAAAAACTTTTCAAAAGAGCCCTTTTCACAACTTTGAAAAATCATACCAAAATCCACATCTTCAAGATACAACTCTTTGATTTGTTCAAAACCTAGAATTTTAGAGTCAAGAGAAGAGAGTAAAGAGTACCTTCGTGAAAGTGCATCAGCCACAATATTTTCCTTACCTTTCTTGAATCGGATGACATATGGAAATGTCTCAAGAAACTCCATCCCCCTAGCATGTCTCTTGTTGAGCTTTTGTTGTCCTTTTAGAAACTTCAAGGACTCATGATCAGAATGAATGACAAACTCCTTGGTCCACAAATAGTGTTGCCAAGTTTTTAGTGCTCGAACCAAGGCATACATCTCTTTGACATATGTGGGATAGTTTAAAGTTGCACCACTTAACTTTTCACTAAAATATGCCAATGGTTTTCCTTCTTGCATTAAAACCGCACCAATTCCAACACCCGATGCATCACACTCATTCTCAAAAGTTTTATCAAAATTTGGCAAAGAAAGCAAAGGAGCATGAGTTAAATGAAACTTCAGTTTTTCAAAAGCTTGCTCTTGCTCTTTGCCCCATTTAAAACCAAAATTCTTTTTAATCACTTCGGTGAGTGGTGATGCCAAGGTGCTAAAGTTTTTCACAAATCGACGATAAAAACTTGCAAGACCATGAAAACTCCTCACATCACTTACGCTCTTTGGAGTTGGCCAATCTTGAATAGCCTTTACCTTTTCTTCATCAACAGATATTCCATGAGAACTAACCACATATCCAAGAAATACAATGTGGTCGGTACAAAAAGTGCACTTCTTCCAGTTCGCATAAAGCTGTTCCTTCCTAAGCACACTCAAAACACACGTTAGATGCTCAAGATGATCATTCAAACTCTTAGAATAAATCAAAATATCATAAAAGTAAACGACCACAAATTTCCCAATAAAATCACGCAAAACATGGTTCATTAATCTCATGAACGTACTTGGAGCATTAGTTAACCCAAAAGGCATAACTAACCATTCATATAAACCATGCTTTGTTTTGAAAGCTGTTTTCCATTCGTCACCATCATTCATTCGAATTTGATGATACCCGCTCTTTAGATCAATCTTTGAAAACAACTTTGAGCCATACAATTCATCAAGCATATCATCTAATCGAGGGATTGGATGGCGATACTTTACCGTGATATTGTTGATGGCACGACAATCTACACACATCCTCCATGATCCATCCTTCTTAGGTACCAGCAATACGGGAACCGCACACGGACTCATGCTTTCTCGAATCCATCCTTTCTCAAGTAATTCCTTAACTTGCCTTTGCAACTCTTTGGTTTCTTCCGGATTTGTTCTATACGCCGGCTTGTTTGGAATGGAAGATCCTGGAACAAAGTCAATTTGGTGTTCGATCCCGCGAATTGGTGGCAATCCTTTGGGAATTTCCTCGGGAAACAAGTCTTCAAATTCTTGCAAAAGAGATTTAATTTTGCTCGAGAGAATACCGGCCAAATCATTTGTGATTAAATAAGCTTCTTTGATCAAAAGAAGCACAAAAGACATCTCCGAATTCAAGGCTTCCTTTATTTCACTCCTTCTTGCAAATGCACAATATTGACTTTCCTTTTCACCCACAAATATTTTCTTATCTTTTTGTTTTTCATTTGAACCTTTTTTGTGTTCATTATTTTCATTAGGCTCACCTTCTTTGTTTTTCACATCCTTTTGAAGTCGGACTTGATCTTCATAAACTTGACTCGGTGACATCGACACAAGAGTTATGGCTTTGGTTTTATGAACAAGAGTGTACTTGTTGGTGAAGCCATCATGTTTCACATGCCAATCGTATTGTCATGGCCTACCAAGTAGCAAATGACTTGCTTGCATAGGTACCACATCACACAACACCTCGTCTTCATACTTACCAATGCGAAATGACACCAACACTTGTTTCGTCACACGCACCTCACCACTATCATTAAGCCATTGGAGTTTATATGGCTTTTGATGCTTCATCGTCGGCAATCCTAGCTTTTCAACCAGGGAAACACTAGCCACATTAGTACAACTCCCACCATCAATGATAACACTACATACCTTGCCTTGAACATAACACCGAGTGTGAAAGAGGTTTTCCCTTTGTGCATCATCTTCTTCCTTGGAATGAGTGCTTACGGCTCGCCTTGCAACCAACAATTCTCCTTCTACAGCCATCTCTTCTTCACCATCCGTGTCTTCTTGTGATGATTCGGAAGAATCTGTTTCAATTTCTCCATTTTCTCTAAGCACCATTACAAGCTTATTTGGACATTGACTTGAAATGTGACCCCTGCCAAGACATTTAAAACATTTTATGTCACGAGTTTTAGGAGCATCAGAATTACCTTTCTCCTTGGAAGGGCTTGTTGGTTTTGGACCAGATTTGGGATTAAAAGATGATGAACTTTCAGGCCTTTTGTAGCTACCCGCCTTCCAGGTATTCGTTCTTGATCCACCCCCTCTCTTGAGTTGCTTTTCAATTTTAACCGCCATGTGGACCATGTCTTCAATCTCCACATAATGGTGCATCTCAACACGATCACGAATTTCATAATTGAGGCCATTTAACAACCTGGCCATGGTAGCTTCTCGATCCTCTAGAATGTTGGCTCGGATCATGGTAACCTCCATTCCCTTGAAATAATCATCAACAGACTTACTTCCTTGCTTCAACCCTTGGAGCTTATTGTGAAGGTCACGATAATAGTGACTTGGTACAAAACGTCGTCTCATGACCCTTTTCATTTCTTCCCATGTATCAATGGGTCTTTCTTCGTTTCTTCGCCTACTAATCACAAGTTGATCCCACCATGTTAGTGCATAATCAGAAAATTCAACAACGGCGAGTTTTAATTTTTTACGATTGGAGTAGTCATGGCAATCAAAGATGAACTCCATTTTAGTTTCCCAATCGATGTAGGCTTCCGGATCTGACTTTCCTTGAAACGATGGAATTTTCATCTTGATAGAATTCAAATTGCTGTCTATTCGGGGCCTTCGTCGAGGAGCTCTTCTTTCAGATTCCCATCCGTCACTTCCTCCATCGTCGTCATGATTTTCATAAGAAACTTGTGATGGCGTGCGGATACGTTGTGGTCTTTCAGTCTCCAATCGGTCCATTCTTTCATGAATTTGGTTGAATTCCGTTCTCATCAATCGTCGCATTTCCTCCATCCTGGCTTGAACTTGAAGATTAGGAGGAGGTTGCTCATCCGTCATTTTTTTTGCTACAAAATAGAAGACAAAAAGTAATAACAATAAAAATATTATTTCCTCCCCGCACTCCCTTACGTGTTTCACTCAAAATTATGTTCACTCGATTCTCGTGTATGTTGTGTTTGGCTTTTAACCTCTAATGATCTTACCACACCGCCTTTTACCACTCTTTTTAACTCTTAAAGTTCAAAACAAACTAAAAGAAATCAAAATCAAGTGGGCTTGTGGCCTTGAGGAATTCAAAACATACCAAACAACTTTAAGAAGAGATTTGACAAAACCAAATATAACAAGATGAACAATGCTAGTAGTACGTAAATAGAAAAGGAAATGAAAATAAAGAAAACTAACAAGAATTATAATTTACTTTGCGTTCCTTTTTTTTGTCTTTTCTTTTGCGCTTTTTTTTACCCTTTTTTTTATCTTTTTTTGTACTTTTTTTTTTTTTTTTTTTTTTTTTTTTTTTTTTTTTTTTTTTTTTTTTTTTTTTTTTTTTTTTTTTTTTTTTTTTTTTTTTTTTTTTTTTTGCTTGTGTTTTTGCTTCCTTTTGTTTTTAGGAACAAATGATGCAAAGTATGAATAAACAGAAAAAAAAACTAAAGAACTCGTATGATCCCCTAAAAAATCAATTAGTAGCAACCAAGTCAATTTTTGACAGGATCCACTACAAACATGAACCATAATGCAATGATGAAGAGAAGAAATTAAAATGAAAGGACGAATAGAAAGAAAGTAAAAGATGATACGAATGAAATATAAAGTAGAAAACAAACCAATAGAACCTGGCTCTGATACCAAATGATGTGATCTCACCCGAGGAATGTGTGATAGATCACGATTGCCCGATCGTTCTAATGGTTGTTTCAAGTAACTTGGATAGGACCGCGACCCATTGTCTATAAACAAGACAAGAACCTTGGTATAAGTGGAACCGCGACCCGTTGCCTATATACGAGGCAAGAACTTTGGTATAGAGAACGCCACAATCAACCCCACCAAGTTGATTGATAAGTTTCGAACGCCACAAGCTAAAACACTCGATAAGTTCTAAAAGTTCGTAAGGAACAATAAGAGTTAAAAACTCACAATTTTACTCAAAAATGAAGGATGATTGAAATGGTTACATTGAGTGCCTATTTATAGGAGAAAATATAAGACCAACTACTTATCTAGATAAGTTGCACAAGCTATCACGATAAGCTATCAAATAAGCAAGACTACTTATCAAAAGGGCATTATTGACATTTCACCACTTGAAGCTTCTAGTAGGTATTAATCATGCAAGTAACTTCTATCTCTTTATCTCCTCCAAGTAAATGACCATAATGTTGAGAAAACCTTCAAAATGCCTTGAATTTAATCTTTGACAAGTTCTTTAACATGGACACCTTTATGGGCAGATTCATGGATGTGGCTAAGGACATATTTTGGGCCCTTTTTATTCTTGAAAATATAGGAAAAAGGCTAAGGTTGAAGTGGGCTTTTATTTCACTCAAATTGGGCTTAAAATGAGGAAGTTATGGCCAAAACAATGCACATGGGTGGGCTTGGCCGAATTTTATTTATTTTTGGGCTTTTGTGGATTAAAGTGAGAACTTGGGCTCCAAAACTTGGACTAATATTAGTCTTCAACTTGGATCAACATTAGGAAGCGTGCTTGGTTGTTTTGCGAACAAACGGGAGCTTGATTCCGACAATATTTAATCATTCCATTGAGAGCATCCTGGAACATCTTGGATTTTGATCTTGTGATAGGTCCGATCTTCCACCTTAACGGATCTTCGTCATCTCGGTCCCTAGACAGGTTCTCATCAAGATGTTTCCATACAAGTCTGTAACAATCACCAATATGTACCGAAAAATATGCAAGTAAGTAATGCAATTTGTCACTCATAGCGGTCCTGAGCAATGCAAGTAATCAAGGAACATGCTCAACTCAGTAACAATCACCAATAGGTACCGAAATATATGCAAGTAAGTAATGCAATCTATCACTCACAGCGGTCCTGAGCAATGCAAGTAATCAAGGAACATGCATCAGTGGTTGTCCAGTTTCAGTAGTGTCTATCATACGTTCCTAACATACAATTAAGTAATCAAGGAACACGCAGCAGCAGATGTTTCCAAACAAGTCAGTCAGTAACAATCACCAATATGTACCGAAACATATGCAAGTAATGCAACATCCAATTTTCCACAAACAGTACACGACAAAATATTTCATTTCATAATAATATTAATTGTTTGATACCACAGGCCCATCAGCAAAAATACTTAATTACAACAATAATTTAAAGATCAAATTGTGGTCTAACTAGCTTCTAAATCTTCAATCAGAGTGCGGAAGACTGAACAAGCTACCCGAGACCGCATCGTCTTTACAAAATAGGCATCATCAAAAGTCCAAGGTCTGCTATTCATCAAAATCCAGATTCACTTAGCCTGGGATGAACTACCTGCTATGATCTTGCCTTTATCAGCTTTTCCTGAAAAGGAGTTGTCATGACAGAGTAAGCTAACAAAGCTTAGTGAGTTAACAGAGTTCCACTAAATACCACACACATATAACATACTATCAGATCCTGTCGGTCAACACGTCAGAGACGGCAATTAGGTTGGGAGACAACCCGGTCAGTATTCCCATATGTAAGGCCGAAGCCCTACGGGAAGAGTAAGGAAACAAGTCAGATAGGAAAGGAATCTGCAGAATTCCCTCCTGTGAATGGAGATCTCACATTCGGTCTTGTCGGATAATGCAGTATGCAGCGGCAATATATGAACAATCAAGTAAGCCGTAAGCATGGTAAGTGTTTACATAAAATGTAAAAGTGAACATGCAATCAGGGCAATTCAAGTGTCAAGCTTTAGTAATGTCAAATACGTCTCTATGATACAATATAGTATTAAAGAAACATGCAACAACAATCGAAAGTTTCCATACAGTCAATGACATTCACCAATAAGTATCGAAACATATGTAGGTAATAACGAAATCTGTCACTCACAGTAGTCCTTTGTCAGATAATAATGCTTAACGAATTAAGCTGTTCAGTTAACTCTGTCAAATCGGCGGTTTCCTGCAGTTTAGTTTCAAATCTGGCATATTAATGTCAAATCTGTAACATGATCTATATAACCCTAGTTTCAACTCAGGTTATTGTCATTTCTTACTATCAAATCGGAGGTAATTCCTATTGTCCCAAGGTGAGTCTATTCTTAACAGATTAATACGATTCATCTACTTATAGATGTGTGGCCTTGGAACAAAGCCAATCGTAATACTAGCAAGGTGAAACATGACATACAATTTCTAAGGGTTCATACAGAGTCAATTAATTAATTTGTGTATATAATAGGTATGCATCTTGAACTTGAGAGTTTTAGCATAATCAAACAATACTTTCAATTTCCTTAGGATGATTAATAATTTAATCTGATTTTGGAAATTAATCTTAGACTTGGAACAGGATCAGATTCGAATTTAAGGGAGACAGATTCGAATAGTGTATAATTCGAATCTATAGATTCGAAATACACATAGATTCGAAGGCAACATGCAGACTTCGAGACACACACTCAGATTCGAAACATACACACACAGATTCGAAACCTTATAGATTCGAAGGCAACATGCAGACTCGAGACACACACTCAGATTCGAAACATACACACACAGATTCGAAAACTTATAGATTCGAAGGCAACATGCAGACTCGAGACACACACTCAGATTCGAACCATACACACACACAGATTCGAAACACACACACAGATTCGAAACCTTATAGATTCGAATTTGTGGATTTCGAGTCTAAACAATGCTATTTCGAATCTGTTCTACATGTTCAACGATTTTCCAGGATTTATCAACTAAATATGAACATAAATGATAGAGAAATGGCTACTAACCTTCGTCCAAGATATATCCTTCAACTATGGATGATTTCCAAGCAAATACAAGTCCTAAACGGGAGCAAATCAGCCTCAAATGAAGGGAAAAAGAGCAAACTCGAATTTGTTCTTCAAAACCAAACTAAAAGTCAGAAAAAGGGCGATTTTTACCTTAAATCCGGACGAAATCAAACATGCTATGGTAGATTCGTGTAGGGCTCGACGATATCTAACCGATGGCGTATAAATCACGAGAATCCGACGGTTCGATTAAGAGAAATGCTAGAGAGAAGGTGGAATTCTTAGAGAGAGAAGGAGGAGAGCCAAAGTTCCAAACTTAAGATATGAGGAGGAAAGCTCATATTTATAGGAAAATGGGGAAATAATCAGATTTTCTACCGAATTTCCGGAATTGACCAACTTTTATTTATTTTTGTCCGTTTCGTCATTTTTAGTCTTAATTTGTCATTTTGCTGAATTTTAATTATTAACATTATTTTGGCAAATTTTGGGCAACTTTTCATAATTAATTATAACTTAACATAATTAATTATTTAAGATTCATGTTTTCGGTTAATTACTAATATTTGGATAAAATTGCTTTATTATCCAAAGTCGGATGCTGTAATTTATATTTAATAAATTACGGGCTGTTACAATCTTCCCCCGTTAAATTGATTCCGTCCTCGGAATCAACTAAGACAGAAATAATTTCGGATACTTTTGCCTAATCTCATCTTCTCGTTCCCAAGTTTGCGCAGATCCCTTGTGATATTTCCATTGAACTAACACCATTGGGATTTCCTTATTGCGCAATTTCGAAACTTTATGGTCAATTACACGTTCGGGCTCTTCTTCGTATCGCAACTGCTCGTCAATTTGCACTTCTTTCCAAGGAATCGCAGCTTCAGCATCAACTAAACACTTTCGCAGATTACTCACGTGAAATACATCATGAATTCCAGACATTTCAGCAGGCAACTTCAATCTGTAGGCTTGTAGCCCCACACGTTCGAGAATTTCGAAAGGGCCAACAAATCGAGGACTTAACTTCCCCCGTTTGCCGAACCTTACTATCCCTTTTCTTGGCAAAACTTTCAGCAACACTTTATCTCCAATTCCAAATTCAATTGGTTTCCGTCTTCTATCATGATACTTCTTTTGTCTGTCTTGGGAGGTCTGAATCCGCTGTCGAATCAACTGTAACTGGTCGTGAGCTTCTTGCAAAATAGCTGGTCCAGAGATCGGGCGTTCACCTGTTTCCCTCCAACAGGTTGGAGTTCGGCATCGACGTCCATACAAAAGCTGATAGGGAGGCATACCAATAGTCGAATGATAACTATTGTTATAAGCAAACTCCACAAACGGCAGGTGAGTATCCCAACTTCCACCGAGATCAATCACACAGGCACGTAACATATCTTCCAAGGTCAAAATCGTTCTTTCACTTTGCCCGTCCGTTTCGGGATGATAGGCGGTGCTCATCTTAAGTTCGGTACCTAGGCCATTCTGAAAAGCCTTCCAAAAACGAGAAGTAAATCTGCTGTCACGGTCAGATACTATAGACAAAGGCACACCATGTCTAGTCACGATTTCCTTCATGTACAATTCAGCTAGCTTTTCGAGGCGTTCATTTTCATGTATGGGTAGGAAATGAGCAGACTTAGTAAGTCGATCCACTATTACCCATATAGAGTCATGATTTCGCTTAGTCCTGGGCAGCTTCGTCACAAAGTCCATAGTTATGTGGTCCCACTTCCATTCCGGGATTGGCAATGGTTGAAGTTCCCCATACGGCTTCTGATGCTCAGATTTAACTTGTAAACAAGTCATACAATTTTCTACATATCGACCTACGTCTTTCTTCATTCCAGGCCACCAATATTCCGTCCTCAAGTCTTGATACATTTTAGTAGAACCAGGGTGAATCGAAAATTTTGACATATGAGCCTCCGACAGAATTTGATCACGAATACCTCCTAGTCTGGGAATCCATAATCTATCCATGAACCGCCTAAGACCACGATTATCAAAAGTCAGCTTGGTCACATATGTAACCATACGTTCAGATTTCAAGTTCTCATCCCGAATGGCTTCGGTTTGAACGGCAATAATCGACTCAGGCAAAGCAGACTCCAAAACAACAGAAGTCAAAGCATAACATCGGGTATAAATGTCTTGTCCGGTTTTGCGGCTTAGGGCATCTGCTACAATGTTTGCTTTACCAGGATGGTAAAGAATCTCACAGTCATAGTCTTTTATCAATTCCATAGATCGCCTTTGTCGTATATTCAACTCTTTTTGGTCAAATATATACTTCAGACTTTTGTGATCCGTATATAATTTACACCTGGTCCCATACAGATAATGTCGCCAAATCTTCAATGCAAAGGTTACGGCTGCAAGCTCCAAGTCATGCGTCGGATAATTCTTCTCGTGCGTCTTTAGCTGCCTTGATGCGTAGGCAATTACTTTATCCCTTTGCATCAGTACACAACCTAATCCCATCCTTGAAGCATCACTATAAACTACAAAATCATCATTTCCCTCGGGTAAGGCCAAAATCGGTGCTTCAATTAGCTTACGCTTCAGGGTCTCAAAAGCTCGATCTTGTGATTCATTCCATTCAAACTTAACTTCCTTTTTCGTCAGACTGGTTAAAGGCACCACAATCTTGGAGAAATCACGGATAAATCTTCGGTAATAGCCCGCTAAACCCAAGAAACTTCGAACTTCAGATACATTTTTCGGCGCTTCCCACTTCTGAACCGCATCAACCTTTGATGGATCTACGGCTATCCCCTCACCCGAGATAATATGTCCTAAAAATTGTACCTGGCGTAACCAGAATTCACATTTGGAGAATTTTGCGTAGAGTCGCTCCTTTCGTAACAATTCTAGCAATTCTCGCAAATGCATCGCATGGTCAGATTCAGACTTAGAGTAAATCAAGATGTCATCAATGAAGACTATCACTGATTTATCCAGCATTGGACTACATACTCTATTCATAAGGTCCATAAATGCAGCCGGGGCATTTGTGAGACCGAACGGCATTACTAGAAACTCAAAATGGCCGTAACGAGTACGAAAAGCAGTCTTCGGTACGTCAGACTCAAATACTTTGAGTTGATGATATCCAGATCGGAGATCAATCTTTGAGAAGTAGCTAGCCCCTTGCAGTTGATCAAACAAGTCGTCAATTCTAGGCAGAGGGTATCGGTTCTTAATAGTTACTTTATTTAACTCCCGATAATCGATACACATGCGGAAGGTACCATCCTTCTTCTTAACGAAAAGAACCGGAGCACCCCAAGGAGAAGTACTCGGACGAATAAATCCTTTTTCCAATAGTTCCTGCAACTGACTCATCATCTCCTTCATTTCATTCGGAGCAAGACGATAAGGAGCCTTCGCGATAGGAGCAGCACCCGGTACGAGGTCAATGTGGAATTCGATTTGACGATCTGGTGGCAAACCAGAGATGTCATCCGGGAATACATCAGGGAATTCTTGAACTACGGGTACATCAGACATGGTCTTTTTAACTTCTCTAGCATCTATGGCATATGCTAAATAGGCGGAACAACCTTTGGTTAGGCACTTTCGGGCTTTCATTACAGAAATGAGACCTAATTCTCGGGTTCTTCTTTCGCCATAAACGTAACGTTCACTTCCTTCGGGGGTTCTAATTCTAATTATCCTTTTAGCACAAATGATTTCAGCATTGTTCATCATTAGCCAGTCCATTCCTATAATAACATCGAACTCTCTAATCCACATCGGTATCAGGTCAATGTCCGAGGAGAGGTCATCGATTACTAGCTTACAGGAACGAAAGACTCTATTCACAGTCACAAATTTCGAGCTAGCAGTTTCTATGTCTAAGGGCACAGGCAACATTTCAGGGGCAAAATCAAACTGTTTAGCAAACTTTTCAGACACATACGACAGATTAGAGCCAGAGTCAAATAGGATCAAAGCAGGCATATCATTAACAAGAAATGTACCAGTGACGACATCAGCAGTCTCTTTTGCCTCTTCGGCTGTCATCTGGAAGGCTCTCGGTTGATTTCTCGGAGCAGAGGAACCCTTGACTGATTGTTGCGGTGAAGATGCAGGCGGTGGAACAAATCGGGGTCGGGTACAGTCTTTAGCATGGTGCCCCAACGTAATGCAGTTTCGGCAAGCTTCACTGCGCTTGGGACATTCCGATCGGTCGTGACCATTCTGCCTACAGCAATAGCGCTTAACGAATGCAGGATCACACTTTCCTTCATGAATCTGCTTGCAGCGAGGACAAGCAGGCTTTGGCGCCGAGGTCACAGCATATGACTTTGCTTTCTTGGAAAATTGCTTATCTCCCTTCTTCGAACTTTCATACTTCCTTTCAGCTTTCTCAGATTTCTCCTTCTTATTAGATTTGGCAATGAAAGGACATGCGCGCTCAGGATAGATTTCAAGCTCACCTACCCTAGCAATTTCCACTGCCTCAATATAACTTTTCGGTCTGCCGGACTTCACAAACTTCCGGATTTCTCGATCCAGACCATCCACAAACAAATCCCTTCTCCTTTCGTCGGTATCAACAGGGTGATCAGATAATAGCGAGAGCCTGGTAAATTCCAGCTCATAATCTGTTACGGACTTTGTACCTTGCTGAAACGATAGCAGGGTTTTCTCCATCTGGCGCTTAACATCCTGGGGGCAGTATTTCTCCTTCAAATGAATCTTAAATTGTTCCCAAGTAATGGATTTCTCCATTGCTTCAGACATGGGATTCGTAATCGACTTCCACCAACGGCCAGCTCCATCTTCCAACATTCCTGTTGCAAACGTCACCTTGTCTTCCTCATTACACTTGGAGAGTTTGAACGCTTTCTCCACATTCGCGACCCAGTCCATAGCCTTAACAGGATCAGATGACCCCGCAAACGCACGAGCTCCACACTTTTTGAAATCAACAAACGTACACTCACGTCCTACCTTAACGTGATGGTCAGAAGAGTCAGTCTCACTTTCATCAGAGGACACATGTCTATGCTTCCTCTTCCTGTCTTTCTTTGGCTTTGCTAACATTTCTTCCCTATGCTTCAGTTCTAATTCCTGTAACTTAAGTTCTCGCAACCTAAGTTCTTCCTCACGGCGCTTAAATTCCATTTCGCGCTGATTTGCTTCGTCAGTCTGCATCACTGCTTTACCCTTGGTCAGCAAGTCCTTAATCTCCTTAAATCGGTCTTCAACTGCCATATCAGTCTGCAGTCGGTTCCTATCCATCATAAGCTGCATCTGCCTACGGTTATCCTCATTCAACTTATGAACGAGGTCAATCAATTGAGCCTGCTGAGGAGGCACAGGGGTGGCAGTACTGCTTGAGTCATTAGCAGTATTTTCAGGGTCAGTGCCTAAATCCTCTACATGAACAGATTCTTTGTGTTGATCAACTGCAGCTTCAGCAGCTTTATCAACCCTTGAGGAACCGGCAACAGTCGGATTCTTATCAGCCATTGGCTGAAAATATAAAGGAAATAACTATTATTTCCTGATTCAAATAAACACGATTCAAGTCATAATTCCTACGTCAGATAATCACATCTAAATTCATAGATATGAAGGCAGTCAGTCAGGCTGGCACAAAGTCAAGTCAAAGTCAAGTCAGTCAGTCCCTTCCCCCATCCTATCAGTCATCATTCGCCTATCTTAGGTCAAGTTTTATGGGTAGTCCTTTACTAATTAGGTTACCCTAGGCCTCGGTGACTTGTTCGGGAATTCAGAGTCACATAGTCCATACCATACCAGTAGTTTAAGTATCGGGTGGCCAATCCGATGATTAAACTGCTGCTCTGATACCAACTTTGTAACATCCAATTTTCCACAAACAGTACACGACAAAATATTTCATTTCATAATAATATTAATTGTTTGATACCACAGGCCCATCAGCAAAAATACTTAATTACAACAATAATTTAAAGATCAAATGGTGGTCTAACTAGTTCTAAATCTTCAATCAGAGTGCGGAAGACTGAACAAGCTACCCGAGACCGCATCGTCTTTACAAAATAGGCATCATCAAAAGTCCAAGGTCTGCTATTCATCAAAATCCAGATTCACTTAGCCTGGGATGAACTACCTGCTATGATCTTGCCTTTATCAGCTTTTCCTGAAAAGGAGTTGTCATGACAGAGTAAGCTAACAAAGCTTAGTGAGTTAACAGAGTTCCACTAAATACCACACACATATAACATACTATCAGATCCTGTCGGTCAACACGTCAGAGACGGCAATTAGGTTGGGAGACAACCCGGTCAGTATTCCCATATGTAAGGCCGAAGCCCTACGGGAAGAGTAAGGAAACAAGTCAGATAGGAAAGGAATCTGCAGAATTCCCTCCTGTGAATGGAGATCTCACATTCGGTCTTGTCGGATAATGCAGTATGCAGCGGCAATATATGAACAATCAAGTAAGCCGTAAGCATGGTAAGTGTTTACATAAAATGTAAAAGTGAACATGCAATCAGGGCAATTCAAGTGTCAAGCTTTAGTAATGTCAAATACGTCTCTATGATACAATATAGTATTAAAGAAACATGCAACAACAATCGAAAGTTTCCATACAGTCAATGACATTCACCAATAAGTATCGAAACATATGTAGGTAATAACGAAATCTGTCACTCACAGTAGTCCTTTGTCAGATAATAATGCTTAACGAATTAAGCTGTTCAGTTAACTCTGTCAAATCGGCGGTTTCCTGCAGTTTAGTTTCAAATCTGGCATATTAATGTCAAATCTGTAACATGATCTATATAACCCTAGTTTCAACTCAGGTTATTGTCATTTCTTACTATCAAATCGGAGGTAATTCCTATTGTCCCAAGGTGAGTCTATTCTTAACAGATTAATACGATTCATCTACTTATAGATGTGTGGCCTTGGAACAAAGCCAATCGTAATACTAGCAAGGTGAAACATGACATACAATTTTTAAGGGTTCATACAGAGTCAATTAATTAATTTGTGTATATAATAGGTATGCATCTTGAACTTGAGAGTTTTAGCATAATCAAACAATACTTTCAATTTCCTTAGGATGATTAATAATTTAATCTGATTTTGGAAATTAATCTTAGACTTGGAACAGGATCAGATTCGAATTTAAGGGAGACAGATTCGAATAGTGTATAATTCGAATCTATAGATTCGAAATACACATAGATTCGAAGGCAACATGCAGACTTCGAGACACACACTCAGATTCGAAACATACACACACAGATTCGAAACCTTATAGATTCGAAGGCAACATGCAGACTCGAGACACTGTAACAGCCCGTAATTTATTAAATATAATAACAGCAGCAAACTTTGGATAATAAAGTAATTTTGTCCAATAATTAGTAATTAGCTGATAATGTGAATCTGAAATAATTAATTATATTAAGTTATAATTACATTATGCTAAGTTGCCAAAAATTTAGTGGAAATTAAGTTAATAATTAAAATTCAGCTAAATGACAACTTAATGTCTGAAGTTAGCGAAACTGACTAAAATGAGTTAAAAATGACTAAAAGACAATCGTAGCAGATCTAGAACTTCCTTGCTAATATTTGTATCTGAAATGCAAATTGGAGTATTGGGAAATAAAGTTGGTCAATTCCGGAAAATTCAGTAGAAAATCTGATTTTCCCTATTTTTCCTATAAATATGAGCTTTCCTCCTCATATCTTAAGTTTGGAACTTTGGCTCTCCTCCTTCTCTCTCTAAGAATTCCACCTTCTCTCTAGTTTTTCTTCAAATTGAACCGTCGGATTCTCGTGTTTCTTACGCCATTGGATAGAGATCGTCGAGTTCTTCGCAAATCTACCATCTCGTGTTTGTTTTCGTCCGAATTTGAGGTAAGATCAACCGTTTTTCTGACTTTTGGCTCGGTTTTAAAGGGCAATTTCGAATCTACTCACTCTTCCTTCATTTAAAGCTGATTTGCCCCCGTTTAGGAGCTGTTCTTGCCTGGAAATCATTCATAGTCGAAGGATATATCTTGGACGAAGGTTAGTAGCCATTTCTCTATCATTTATGTTCATATTTAGTTGTTAAATCCTGGAAAATCGTTGAACATGTTGAACAGACTCGAAATAGCAATGTTTAGACTCGAAATCCACAAATTCGAATCTATAAGGTTTCGAATCTGTGTGTGTGTGTTCGAATCTGTGTGTGTGTGTTCGAATCTGTGTGTGTGTTCGAATCTGTGTGTGTGTGTTCGAATCTGTGTATGTGTGTTCGAATCTGTGTGTGTGTGTGTTCGAATCTGTGTGTGTGTGTTCGAATCTGTATGATGCCTTCGAATCTATGAGTATTTCGAATCTATAGATTCGAATTATACTCTATTCGAATCTGTCTCCCTTAATTTCGAATCTGATCCTGTTCCAAGTCTAAGATTAATTTCCAAAATCAGATTAAATTATTAATCATCCTAAGGAAATTGAAAGTATTGTATGATTATGATAAAACTCACAAGTTCAAGTTGCATAACTATTTTATGCACAAATGAATTATCAGACCCTGTACGAACCCTTGGAATGTGTATGACCAGTTCAACTTGCTAAGAAATACGATTATTCAAGGCCACACATCTGTAATTAGATAAATCGTATTAATCTGATAAGAATAGACTCACCTTGGGACGATAGGAACTACCTCAGACTCGATAACTAGTAATGACAATAACCTGAATATATATATAACTAGGGTTATATAGATTATGACTCAGACTTGACATTAATATGTCAGACTTAAATCTGAAA
>JAANYP010002258.1:17894-36969 GCA_020465985.1 Centrapalus pauciflorus
AAGCTGATAAAGGCAAGATCATAGCAGGTAGTTCATCCCAGGCTAAGTGAATCTGGATTTTGATGAATAGCAGACCTTGGACTTTTGATGATGCCTATTTTGTAAAGACGATGCGGTCTCGGGTAGCTTGTTCAGTCTTCCGCACTCTGATCGAAGATTTAGAAGCTAGTTAGACCACCATTTGATCTTTAAATTATTGTTGTATTTAAGTATTTTGCTGATGGGCCTGTGGTATCAAACAATTAATATTATTTATGAAATGAAATATTATGACGTGTACTGTTTGTGGAAAATTGGATGTTACAAGTTGGTATCAGAGCAGCAGTTTAATCATCGGATTGGCCACCCGATACTTAAACTACTGGTATGATATGGACTATGTGACTCTGAATTCCCGAACAAGTCACCGAGGCCTAGGGTAACCTAATTAGTAAAGGACTACCCACACAACTTGACCTAAGATAGGCAAATGATGACTGATAGGATGGGGGAGGGATTGACTGCTTGATACTGACTTGACCTTGACTTGACATTGTATCTGCCTGACTAACTGACTGCCTTCATATCTATGAATTTAGATATGATTATCTGATGTAGGAATTATGACTTGAATTGTGCTTATTGAATCAGGAAATAATAGCTATTTCCTTTATATTTTTCAGCCAATGGCTGATAAGAATCCGACTGTTGCCGGTTCCTCAAGGGGTGATAAAGCTGCTGATGCTGCAGCTGATCAACACAAAGAATCTGTTCACGTAGAAGACTTAGGCACTGACCCTGAGAACACTGCTAATGACTCAAGCAGTACTGCCACCCCTGTGCCTCCCCAGCAGGCTCAATTGATTGACCTCGTTCATAAGTTGAATGAGGATAACCGTAGGCAAATGCAGCTTATGATGGATAGGAACCGACTGCAGACTGATATGGCAGTTGAAGACAGATTTAGGGAGATTAAGGATCTGTTGACCAAGGGTAAAGCAGTGATGCAGACTGATGAAGTTAACCAGCGTGAAATGGAATTTAAGCACCGTGAAGAAGAACTTAGGTTGCGGGAACTTAAGTTACAAGAATTAGAACTGAAGCATAAGGAAGAAATGTTAGCAAAGCCAAAGAAAGACAGGAAGAGGAAGCATAGACGTGTGTCCTCTGATGAAAGTGAGACTGACTCTTCTGACCATCACGTTAAGGTAGGACGTGAGTGTACGTTTGTTGATTTCAAAAAGTGTGGAGCTCGTACGTTTGCGGGGTAATTTGATCCTGTTAAGGCTATGGACTGGGTCGCGAATGTGGAGAAAGCGTTTAAACTCTCCAAGTGTAATGAGGAAGACAAGGTGACGTTTGCAACAGGAATGTTGGAAGATGGAGCTGGCCGTTGGTGGAAGTCGATTACGAATCCCATGTCTGAAGCAATGGAGAAATCCATTACTTGGGATCAATTTAAGATTCATCTGAAGGAGAAATACTGCCCTCAGGATGTTAAGCGCCAGATGGAGAAAACCCTGCTATCGTTTCAGCAAGGTACAAAGTCCGTAACAGATTATGAGCTGGAATTTACCAGGCTCTCGCTATTATCTGATCACCCTGTAGATACCGACGAAAGGAGAAGGGATTTGTTTGTGGATGGTCTGGATCGAGAAATCCGGAAGTTTGTGAAGTCCGGCAGACCGAAAAGTTATATTGAGGCAGTGGAAATTGCTAGGGTAGGTGAGCTTGAAATCTATCCTGAGCGCGCATGTCCTTTCATTGCCAAATCTAATAAGAAGGAAAAATCTGAGAAAGTTGAAAGGAAGTATGAAAGTTCGAAGAAGGGAGATAAGCAGTCTTCCAAGAAAGCTAAGTCGTATGCTGTGACCTCGACGCCAAAACCTGCTTGTCCTCGCTGCAAGCAAATTCACGAAGGGAAATGCGATCCTGCGTTCGTTAAGTGTTACTGCTGTAAACAGAATGGTCATGATCGATCAGAATGTCCCAGACGCAATGAGGCTTGTCGAAACTGCATTACGTTGGGGCACCATGCTAAAGACTGTACCCGACCCCGATTTGTTCCACCGCCTGCATCTTCACCTCAGCAATCAGTTAAGGGTTCCTCTGCTCCGAGGAATCAACCGAGAGCCTTCCAGATGACAGCCGAAGAGGCAAAAGAGACTGCTGATGTCGTCACTGGTACATTTCTTGTTAATGATATGCCTGCTTTGATCCTATTTGACTCTGGCTCTAATCTGTCGTATGTGTCTGAAAAGTTTGCTAAACAGTTTGATTTTGCCCCTGAAATGTTGCCTATGCCCTTAGACATAGAAACTGCTAGCTCGAACTTTGTGACTGTGAATAGAGTATTTCGTTCCTGTAAGCTAGTAATTGATGACTTTTCCTCGGACGTCGACCTGATACCGATGTGGATTAGGGAGTTCGATGTTATTATAGGAATGGACTGGCTAATGATGAATAACGCTGAAATCCTTTGTGCAAAAAGGATAATTAGAATTAGAACCCCCGAAGGAAGTGAACGTTATGTTTATGGCGATAGAAAGACTCGAGATTTAGGTCTCATTTCTGTAATGAAAGCCCGGAAGTGCCTAATCAAAGGTTGTGCCGCCTATTTAGCATATGCCTTAGATGATAAGGAAGTTAAAAAGACCGTGTCCGATGTTCCTGTAGTTCGAGATTTCCCTGACGTGTTCCCGGATGACATCTCTGGTTTGCCACCAGATCGTCAAATTGAATTCCATATTGACCTTGTACCGGGTGCTGCTCCTATCGCGAAAGCCCCTTACCGTCTCGCTCCGAATGAAATGAAGGAAATGATGAGTCAGTTGCAGGAATTACTGGAAAAAGGGTTTATTCGTCCGAGTACTTCTCCTTGGGGTGCTCCGGTCCTTTTCGTTAAGAAGAAGGACGGTACCTTTCGCATGTGTATAGATTATCGGGAGCTGAATAAAGTAACAATCAAGAACCGATACCCTCTGCCAAGAATTGACGACTTGTTTGATCAACTGCAAGGGGCTAGCTACTTCTCAAAGATCGATCTCCGATCTGGTTACCATCAACTCAAAGTGTTTGAGTCTGACGTACCGAAGACTGCATTTCGTACTCGTTACGGTCATTTTGAGTTTCTGGTAATGCCGTTTGGTCTCACAAATGCCCCGGCAGCATTTATGGACCTTATGAATAGGGTATGTAGGCCAATGCTGGATAAATCAGTGATAGTCTTCATTGATGACATCTTGATTTACTCCAAATCTGAATCTGATCATGCGATGCATTTGCGAGAATTGCTAGAATTGTTACGAAAGGAACGACTCTATGCAAAATTCTCCAAATGTGAATTTTGGTTACGCCAAGTGCAGTTTTTAGGGTATATTGTCTCCGGTGAGGGAATAGCCGTAGATCCGTCAAAGGTTGAGGCGGTTCAGAAGTGGGAAGCGCCGAAAAATGTATCTGAAGTTCGGAGTTTCTTGGGTCTTGCGGGTTATTACAGAAGATTTATCCGTGATTTCTCCAAGATTGCGGTGCCTTTAACCAGCCTGACGAAGAAAGAAGTCAAGTTTGAATGGAATGAACCTCAAGATCGAGCCTTTGAGACTCTGAAATGTAAGCTAGTAGAAGCGCCGATTTTGGCCTTACCTGAGGGTAATGATGATTTTGTAGTCTATAGTGATGCATCTAAGATGGGATTAGGCTGTGTATTGATGCAAAGGGATAAAGTAATTGCCTACGCATCAAGGCAGCTAAAGGCGCATGAAAAGAATTACCCAACGCATGACTTGGAGCTTGCAGCCGTGACTTTCGCACTGAAGATTTGGCGGCATTATCTGTATGGGACTAGATGCAAGTTATATACCGATCAAAAAATTCTGAAGTATATATTTGACCAGAAAGAGCTGAATATGCGACAAAGGCGATCTATGGAATTGATTAAAGACTATGACTGTGAAATCCTTTACCATCCTGGTAAAGCAAACATTGTAGCAGACGCCCTAAGTCGCAAAACCGGACAAGACCATTATTCCCGATGTTATGCCTTGACTCCTGTTGTATTGGAGTCTGCTTTGCCTGAATCGATTATTGCCGCTCAAACCGAAGCCATTCGGGATGAGAACTTGAAATCTGAACGCATGGTTACTAATGTGACCCAGCTGACTCTTGATAATCGTGGTCTTAGACGGTTTTTGGATAGAATATGGGTTCCCAGACTAGGAGGTATTCGGGATCGAATTCTGTCGGAAGCTCATATGTCGAAATTCTCGATACACCCTGGTTCTACCAAAATGTATCAAGATTTGAGGGCGGAATATTGGTGGCCTGGAATGAAGAAGGACGTGGGGCGATATGTAGAAAATTGCATGACTTGCTTACAAGTCAAATCTGAACATCAGAAGCCGTATGGGGAACTACAACCATTGCCAATCCCGGAATGGAAGTGGGACCACATAACCATGGACTTTGTGACGAAGCTGCCAAGGACAAAGCGGAATCATGACTCTATATGGGTAATAGTGGATCGACTTACTAAGTCAGCCCATTTCCTACCTATACGAGAAGATGAACGCCTCGAAAAGTTAGCTGAATTGTACATAAAAGAAATCGTGACTAGACATGGTGTGCCATTGTCTATAGTATCTGACCGTGACAGCAGATTTACTTCTCGCTTTTGGAAGGCTTTTCAGATTGGACTAGGATCTGAACTTAAGATGAGCACCGCTTACCATCCAGAAACTGATGGGCAAAGCGAGAGGACAATTTTGACATTAGAAGATATGTTGCGGGCCTGTGTGATTGATCTCGGTGGGAGTTGGGATACCCACTTGCCGTTTGTGGAGTTTGCATATAACAATAGTTATCACTCGACTATTGGTATGCCTCCATATCAGCTTTTGTACGGACGTCGATGCAGAACTCCAACCTGTTGGAGGGAATCAGGTGAACGCCCGATCTCTGGACCAGCAATTCTGCAAGAAGCCCATGATCAGCTACAATTGATTCGGCAGCGGATACAGACTTCTCAAGACAGACAAAAGAAGTATCATGATAGAAGACGTAAGCCGATTGCGTTTGAAGTTGGAGATAAAGTGTTGTTGAAAGTTTCGCCAAGAAAAGGAATAGTAAGGTTCGGCAAACGGGGGAAGTTGAGCCCTCGATTTGTGGGTCCTTTTGAAATTCTCAAGCGTATAGGGTTGCAAGCCTACAGACTAAAGCTGCCTGCCGAAATGATTGGGATTCATGATGTATTTCATGTGAGTAACCTTCGAAAGTGTCTAGCTGACGCTGAAGCCGTGATTCCTTGGAAAGACGTGCAATTAGATGAGCAGTTGCGGTACGAAGAAGAGCCTGAGCGTATAATCGACCATAAAGTTTCGAAATTGCGTAGCAAGGAAATCCCAATGGTGTTAGTTCAATGGAAATATCATAAGGGATCTGCGCAAACTTGGGAACGAGAAGACGAGATTAGGCAGAAGTATCCGAAGTTATTTCTGTCCTAGTTAATTCCGAGGACGGAATTAATTTAACGGGGGAAGATTGTAACGGCCCGAAATTATTAAATATGTATTTCAGCATCAGACTTTGGATAATAAAGCAAATTTTATCAAATTATTAGTAAATAGCTGATAATGTGAATCTGAAATAATTAATTATATTAAGTTATAATTAATTATGATAAGTTGCCCAAAAATTTAGTTGAAATTAAGTTAATAATTAAAATTCAGCTAAATGACAATTTAATGACTGAAAATAGCGAAACTGACTAAAATGAGTTAAAATTGACTAAAAGACAATTGTTGCAGATCTAGAACTTCTTTGCTAATATTTGTATCTGAAATGCAAATCGGAGTATTGGGAATAAAAGTTGGACAATTCCGGAAAATTCAGTAGAATATCTGATTTTCCCTATTTCCCTATAAATAGGAGCTACACTCCTCACTTTTTGAAGTTTGGAAAGTTGCTTCTCCTTCTCTCTCTCTACACTCTCCTCCTTCTCTCTAGCTTTTCTTCAAATCGAACCGTCGGATTCTCGTGTTTTATACGCCATTGAATAGAGATCGTCGAGTTCTTCGCGAATCTACCATTTCGTGTTTGATTTCGTCCGAATTTGAGGTAAGATCGACCGTTTTTCTGACTTTTGGCTCGGTTTTGAAGAGCATTTTCGAATCTGTTCATTTTTCCTTCATTTGAAGCTGATTTGCCCTCGTTTAGGACCTATTCTTGCTTGGGAATCATTCATAGTCGAAGAATATAGCTTGGACGAAGGTTAGTGGCTATTTTTCCCTCATTTTTGTTCAAGTTTCGTAGTTAAAACCTGGAAAACTTTTGAACTCGTAGAACAGACTCGAGACCTTCTTATATAGACTCGAATGGTGATTGAATTCGAATCTAATCCTTAGATTCGAAGGGATGAGGATTCGAATCTAATCTCCTTAGAGTTTATTATGTGTAATTCGAATCTAATCTCCTTAGAGTTTATTATGTGTAATTCGAATCTAGTGTGTTGTTCCAAATCTGTGTGGGTTCGAGTCTATTGCTTCGAATCTATACATATATCTTCGAGTCTATGAGCTTCAAATCTATTTTAGAATCTATTTGCTTCGAATCTAATCCATAGAATCGAATTGGTTGCTTCGAATCTGCTTAGGCCTCGAGTCTACACATGGTTCGAATCTATTCTTCTTGTGTGTGTGTCTCGAATCTACCTATTAGATTCGAAGGCCCTATTTCGAATCTGGCCACTAAATAAGCTTATCTAGTTCGAAACTGTCCTTATAAATTCGAATTTGGTTCTTGTTCCAAGTATAAGTTAAATCCCTAAAATCAGATTAAGTGATAAATCAACCTATTGTAATTAAAAGTATTAATCTGATAAGAATAGACTCACCTTGGGACGATAGGAACTACCTCGGACTCGACAGCCAAAATTGACAAAAACCTGAACATGTAACTAGGGTTATTTAGATTATGACTCAGACTTGACATTAATATGCCAGACTTGAAACTGAAATGCAGGAACCCGTCGTCTTGACAGAGTAAACTGAACTGCTTAACTCGTTAAGCATTATCTGACTTCGGACCACAGTGAGTGACAGATTTCATTTATTACTTGCATATATTTCGATACTTATCGGTGAATGTATTGACTGTATGGAAACTACTGATTGATTGCTGCATGTTTCTTTAATACTATATTGTATCATAGAAATGTATGTTGCCATTACTGAAATAGACACTTGCAATGCCTTGATTGCATGTTCACTTTTACATTTTTATGTAAATACGCAACATGCTTACTGCTTACTTGACTGTTTATATACTTGCCGTTGCATATTGCATCATCCGACCGGACCGAATGTGAGATCTCCATTCACATGGGGGAATTCTGCAGATTCCTTTCCCATCTGACTTGTTTCCATACACTTCCCGTAGGGCTTTGGCCTTACATATGGGAATACTGACCGGGTTGTCTCCCAACCTAATTGCCGTCTCTGACGTGTTGACCGACAGGATCTGATAGTATGTTATATGTGTGTGGTATTTAGTGGAACTCTGTTAACTCACTAAGCTTTGTTAGCTTACTCTGTCATGACAACTCCTTTTCAGGAAAAGCTGATAAAGGCAAGATCATAGCAGGTAGTTCATCCCAGGCTAAGTGAATCTGGATTTTGATGAATAGCAGACATTGGACTTTTGATGATGCCTATTTTGTAAAGACGATGCGGTCTCGGGTAGCTTGTTCAGTCTTCCGCACTCTGATTGAAGATTTAGAAGCTAGTTAGACCACCATTTGATCTTTAAATTATTGTTGTATTTAAGTATTTTGCTGATGGGCCTGTGGTATCAAACAATTAATATTATTTATGAAATGAAATATTATGACGTGTACTGTTTGAGGAAAATTGGATGTTACACAGCAGCAGGTGTTTCCATACAAGTCAGTAACAATCACCAATAAGTACCGAAAGATATGCAAGTAAGTAATGCAATTTGTCACTCACAGCGGTCCTGAGCAGTGTGAGTAATCAAGGAACATGCAGCAGCAATTGTCCGTTTCAGCAGTGTCTATCATACGTTACTAGCATACAATTATGTAATCAAGGTTCAAGTAGCAGCAGATGATTCCATACAAGTCAGTATCAATCACCAATAAGTACCGAAACATTTGTAAGTAAGTAATGCAATCTGTCACTCACAGCGGTCCTGAGCAATGCAAGTAACAAGGAACATTCACCAGCAGTTGTCCACTTACAGCAGTGTCTATCATTTGTTACTAGCATACAATTAAGTAATTAAGGAACAAACAGCTTCAGATGTTTCCATACAAGTCAGTAACAATCACCAATAAGTACCGAAAGATATGCAAGTAAGTAATGAATCTGTCACTCACAGCGGTCCTGAGCAATGCAAGTAACAAGGAACATTCACCAGCAGTTGTCCACTTACAGTAGTGTCTATCATATGTTACTAGCATACAATTAAGTAATCATTGAACAAACTGCATTAGATGTTTCATACAAGTCAGTAACAATCACCAATTAGTACCAAAACATATGCAAGTAAGTAATGCAATCTGTCACTCATAGCGGTCCTGAGCAATGCAAGTAATCAAGGAACATGCAACGACAGTTGTCCTGTTTCAGCAGTGTCTATCATACGTTCCTAGCATACAATTAAGTAATCAAGGAACAAGCAGCAACAGATGTTTCCATACAAGTCAGTAACAATCACCAATAACTACCGAAACATATGCAAGTAAGTAATGCAATATGTCACTCATAGCGGTCCTGAGCAATGCAAGATATCAGGGAACATGCAGCAACAGATGTCCAGTTTCAGCAGTGTTTATCATACGTTCCTAGCATACAATTAAGTAATCAAGGAACAACCAGCAGCAGATGTTTCCATACAAGTCAGTAACAATCACCAATAAGTACCGAAACATATGCAATTAAGTAATGCAATCTGTCACTCACAACGGTCCTGAGCATTGCAAGTAATCAAGGAACATGCAGCAGCAGTTGTTCAGTTTCAGTAGTGTCTATCATACGTTCCTAGCATACAACTAAGTAATCAAGGAACAAGCCACAACAGATGTTTCCATACAAGTCAGTATCAACCACCAATAAGTACCGAAACATATGTAAGTAAGTAATGCAATCTATCACTCACAACGAACCTGAGCAATGCAAGTAACAAGGAACATGCAGCAGCAGTTGTCCACTTACAGCAGTGTCTATCATACGTTATTAGCATACAATTAAGTAATCAAAGAACAAACTGCATTAGATGTATCATACAAGTCAGTAACAATCACCAATAAGTACCGAAACATATGCAAGTAAGTAATGTAATTTGTCACTCACTGCGGTGCTGAGCAATACAAGTAATCAAGGAACATGCAACAACAGTTGTCTAGTTTCAGCAGTGTCTATCATACGTTCCTAGCATAAAATTAAGTTATCAAGGAACAAGCAGCAACAGATGTTTCCATACAAGTCAGTAACAATCACCAATAAGTACCTAAACATATCCAAGTAAGTAATGCAATCTATCACTCACAGCGGTCCTGAGTAATGCAAGTAATCAAGGAACATGCTGTAGCAGTTGTCCAGTTTCAGTAGTGTCTATCATCCGTTCCTAACATACAAATAAGTAATCAAGGAACAAGCAGCAGCAGGTGTTTCCATACAAGTCAGTAACAATCACCAATAAGTACCGAAAGATATGCAAGTAAGTAATGCAATTTGTCACTCACAGCGGTCCTGAGCAGTGCGAGTAATCAAGGAACATGCAGCAGCAATTGTCCAGTTTCAGCAGTGTCTATCATACGTTACTAGCATACAATTATGTAATCAAGGTTCAAGTAGCAGCAGATGATTCCATACAAGTCAGTATCAATCACCAATAAGTACCGAAACATTTGTAAGTAAGTAATGCAATCTGTCACTCACAGCGGTCCTGAGCAGTGCAAGTAACAAGGAACATTCACCAGCAGTTGTCCACTTACAGCAGTGTCTATCATATGTTACTAGCATACAATTAAGTAATTAAGGAACAAACAGCTTCAGATGTTTCCATACAAGTCAGTAACAATCACCAATAAGTACCGAAATATATGCAAGTAAGTAATGAATCTGTCGCTCACAGCGGTCCTGAGCAATGCAAGTAACAAGGAACATTCACCAGCAGTTGTCCACTCACAGTAGTGTCTATCATATGTTACTAGCATACAATTAAGTAATCATGGAACAAACTGCATTAGATGTTTCATACAAGTCAGTAACAATCACCAATTAGTACCAAAACATATGCAAGTAAGTAATGCAATCTGTCACTCATAGCGGTCCTGAGCAATGCAAGTAATCAAGGAACATGCAACGACAGTTGTCCTGTTTCAGCAGTGTCGTTCATACGTTCCTAGCATACAATTAAGTAATCAAGGAACAAGCAGCAGCAGATGTTTCCATACAAGTCAGTAACAATCACCAATAACTACCGAAACATATGCAAGTAAGTAATGCAATATGTCACTCATAGCGGTCCTGAGCAATGCAAGAAATCAGGGAACATGCAGCAACAGATCTCCAGTTTCAGCAGTGTCAATCATACGTTCCTAGCATACAATTAAGTAATCAAGGAACAACCAGCACCAGATGTTTCCATACAAGTCAGTAACAATCACCAATAAGTACCGAAACATATGCAAGTAAGTAATGCAATCTGTCACTCACAACGGTCCTGAGCATTGCAAGTAATCAAGGAACATGCAGCAGCAGTTGTTCAGTTTCAGTAGTGTCTATCATACGTTCCTAGCATACAACTAAGTAATATAGGAACAAGCCACAGCAGATGTTTCCATACAAGTCAGTATCAACCACCAATAAGTACCGAAACATATGTAAGTAAGTAATGCAATCTGTCACTCACAACGGTCCTGAGCAATGCAAGTAATCAAGGAACATGCAGCAGCATTTGTTCAGTTTCAGCAGTGTCTATCATACCTTCCTAGCATACAACTAAGTAATCAAGGAACAAGCCACATCAGATGTTTCCATACAAGTCAGTATCAACCACCAATAAGTACCGAAACATATGTAAGTAAGAAATGCAATCTATCACTCACAACGAACCTGAGAAATGCAAGTAACAAGGAACATGCAACAGCAGTTGTCCACTTACAGTAGTGTCTATCATACGTTATTAGCATACAATTAAGTAATCAAAGAACAAACTGCATTAGATGTATCATACAAGTCAGTAACAATCACCAATAAGTACCGAAACATATGCAAGTAAGTAATGTAATTTGTCACTCACTGCGGTCCTGAGCAATACAAGTAATCAAGGAACATGCAACAACAGTTGTCTAGTTTCAGCAGTGTCTATCATACGTTCCTAGCATAAAATTAAGTTATCAAGCAACAAGCAGCAACAGATGTTTCCATACAAGTCAGTAACAATCACCAATAAGTACCTAAACATATCCAAGTAAGTAATGCAATCTATCACTCACAGCGGTCCTGAGTAATGCAAGTAATCAAGGAACATGCTGTAGCAGTTGTCCAGTTTCAGTAGTGTCTATCATCCGTTCCTAACATACAATTAAGTAATCAAGGAACAAGCAGCAGCAGGTGTTTCCATACAAGTCACTAACAATCACCAATAAGTACCGAAAGATATGCAAGTAAGTAATGCAATTTGTCACTCACAGCGGTCCTGAGCAGTGCGAGTAATCAAGGAACATGCAGCAGCAATTGTCCAGTTTCAGCAGTGTCTATCATACGTTACTAGCATACAATTATGTAATCAAGGTTCAAGCAGCAGTAGATGATTCCACACAAGTCAGTATCAATCACCAATAAGTACCGAAACATTTGTAAGTAAGTAATGCAATCTGTCACTCACAGCGGTCCTGAGCAATGCAAGTAACAAGGAACATTCACCAGTAGTTGTCCACTTACAGCAGTGTCTATCATATGTTACTAGCATACAATTAAGTAATCAAGGAACAAACTGCATCAGATGTTTCATACAAGTCAGTAACTATCACCAATAAGTAGCAAAACATATGCAAGTAAGTAATGCAATCTATCACTCACAGCGGTCCTGAGCAATGCAAGTAATCAAGGAACATGTAGCAGCAGTTGTCCAGTTTCAGCAGTGTCCATCATACGTTCCTAACATACAATTGAGTAATCATGGAACAAGCAGCAACAGATGTTTCCTTACAAGTCAGTAACAATCACCAATAAGTACCGAAACATATGCAAGTAAGTAATGTAATTTGTCACTCACTGCGGTCCTGAGCAATACAAGTAATCAAGGAACATGCAACAACAGTTGTCTAGTTTCAGCAGTGTCTATCATACGTTGCTAGCATAAAATTAAGTTATCAAGGTACAAGCAGCAACAGATGTTTCCATACAAGTCAGTAACAATCACCAATAAGTACCTAAACATATCCAAGTAAGTAATGCAATCTATCACTCACAGCGGTCCTGAGTAATGCAAGTAATCAAGGAACATGCTGTAGCAGTTGTCCAGTTTCAGTAGTGTCTATCATCCGTTCCTAACATACAATTAAGTAATCAAGGAACAAGCAGCAGCAGGTGTTTCCATACAAGTCAGTAACAATCACCAATAAGTACCGAAAGATATGCAAGTAAGTAATGCAATTTGTCACTCACAGCGGTCCTGAGCAGTGCGAGTAATCAAGGAACATGCAGCAGCAATTGTCCAGTTTCAGCAGTGTCTATCATACGTTACTAGCATACAATTATGTAATCAAGGTTCAAGCAGCAGCAGATGATTCCATACAAGTCAGTATCAATCACCAATAAGTACCGAAACATTTGTAAGTAAGTAATGCAATCTGTCACTCACAGCGGTCCTGAGCAATGCAAGTAACAAGGAACATTCACCAGTAGTTGTCCACTTACAGCAGTGTCTATCATATGTTACTAGCATACAATTAAGTAATCAAGGAACAAACTGCATCAGATGTTTCATACAAGTCAGTAACTATCACCAATAAGTAGCAAAACATATGCAAGTAAGTAATGCAATCTATCACTCACAGCGGTCCTGAGCAATGCAAGTAATCAAGGAACATGCAGCAGCAGTTGTCTAGTTTCAGCAGTGTCTATCATACGTTCCTAACATACAATTAAGTAATCATGGAACAAGCAGCAACAGATGTTTCCTTACAAGTCAGTAACAATCACCAATTAGTACCGAAACATATGCTAGTAAGTAATGCAATCTGTCACTCATAGCGGTCCTGAGCAATGCAAGTAATCAAGGAACATGCAACAACAGTTGTCCAGTTTCAGCAGTGTCTATCATACGTTCCTAGCATAGAATTAAGTAATCAAGGAAGAAGCAGTAGCAGATGTTTCCATACAAGTCGGTAACAATCACCAATAAGTACCGAAACATATGCAAGTAAGTAATGCAATATGTCACTCATAGCGGTCCTGAGCAATGCAAGAAATCAGGGAACATGCAGCAACAGATGTCCAGTTTCAGCAGTGTCTATCATACGTTCCTAGCATACAATTAAGTAATCAAGGAACAACCAGCAGCAGATGGTTCCATACAAGTCAGTAACAATCACCAATAAGTACCGAAACATATGCAAGTAAGTAATGCAATCTGTCACTCACAACGGTCCTGAGCATTGCAAGTAATCAAGGAACATGCAGCAGCAGTTGTTCAGTTTCAGTAGTGTCTATCATACGTTCCTAGCATACAACTAAGTAATCAAGGAACAAGCCACAGAAGATGTTTCATACAAGTCAGTAACAATCACCAATAAGTACCGAAACATATGCAAGTAAGTAATGTAATTTGTCACTCACAGCGGTCCTGAGCAAGACAAGTAATCAAGAGGAACATGCAACAACAATTGTCTAGTTTCAGCAGTGTCTATCATACGTTCCTAGCATAAAATTAAGTTATCAAGGAACAAGCAGCACCAGATGTTTCCATACAAGTCAGTAACAATCACCAATATGTACCGAAACATATGCAAGTAAGTAATGCAATCTATCACTGACAGCGGTCCTGAGCAATGCAAGTAATCAAGGAACATGCTGTAGCAGTTTTCCAGTTTCAGCAGTGTCTATCATCCGTTCCTAACATACAATTAAGTAATCAAGGAACAAGCAGCAGCAGGTGTTTCCAAACAAGTCAGTAACAATCACCAATAAGTACCGAAAGATATGCAAGTAAGTAATGCAATCTGTCATTCACAGCGGTCCTGAGCAGTGCAAGTAACCAAGGAACATGCAGCAGCAATTGTCCAGTTTCAGCAGTGTCTATCATACGTTACTAGCATTCTATTATGTAATCAAGGTTCGAGCAGCAGCAGATGATACCATACAAGTCAGTATAAATCACCAATATGTACCGAAACATTTCTAAGTAAGTAATGCAATCTGTCACTCACAGCGGTCCTGAGCAATGCAAGTAACAAGGAACATTCACCAGCAGTTGTCCACTTTCAGCAGTGTCTATCATATGTTACTAGCATACAACTAAGTAATCAAGGAACAAACTGCATCAGATGTTTCATACAAGTCAGTAACTAACACCAAAAAGTAGCAAAACATATGCAAGTAAGTAATGCAATCTATCACTCACAGCGGTCCTGAGCAATGCAAGTAATCAAGGAACATGCAGCAGCAGTTGTCTAGTTTCAGCAGTGTCTATCATACGTTACTAGTATACAATTAAGTAATCAAAGAACAAACTGCATTAGATGTTTCATACAAGTCAGTAACAATCACCAATAAGTACCGAAACTTATGCAAGTAAGTAATGTAATTTGTCACTCACAGCGGTCCTGAGCAATACAAGTAATCAAGGAACATGTAACAACAGTTGTCTAGTTTCAAGTGTCTATCATACGTTCCTAGCATAAAATTAAGTTATCAAGGAACAAGCAGCACCAGATGTTTCCATAAAAGTCAGTAACAATCACCAATAAGTACCGAAACATATGCAAGTAAGTAATGCAATCTATCACTCACAGTGGTCCTGAGCAATGCAAGTAATCGAGGAACATGCAGCAGCAGTTGTCCAGTAATAGCAGTGTCTATCATATGTTCCTAACATACAATTAAGTAATCATGTAACAAGCAGCAACAGATGTTTCCATACAAGTCAGTAACAATCACCAATAAGTACCGAAACATATGCAAGTAAGTAATGCAATCTGTCACTCATAGCGGTCCTGAGCAATGCAAGTAATCAAGGAACATGCAACGACAGTTGTCCTGTTTCAGCAATGTCTATTATATGTTCCTAGCATACAATTAAGTAATCAAGGAACAAGCAGCAGCAGATGTTTCCATACAAGTCAGTAACAATCACTAATAAGTACCGAAAGATATGCAAGTAAGTAATGCAATATGTCTCTCATAGCGGTCCTGAGCAATGCAAGAAATCAGGGAACATGCAGCAACAAATGTCCAGTTTCAGCAGTGTCTATCATACGTTCCTAGCATACAATTAAGTAATCAAGGAACAACCAGCAGCAGATGTTTCCATACAAGTCAGTAACAATCACCAATAAGTACCGAAACATATGCAAGTAAGTAATGCAATCTGTCACTCACAACGGTCCTGAGCATTGCAAGTAATCAAGGAACATGCAGCAGCAGTTGTTCAGTTTCAGTAGTGTCTATCATACGTTCCTAGCATACAACTAAGTAATCAAGGAACAAGCCACAGCAGATGTTTCCATACAAGTCATTATCAACCACCAATAAGTACCGAAACATATATAAGTAAGTAATCCAATTTGTCACTCACAACGGTCCTGAGCAATGCAAGTAACAAGGAAAATGCAGCAGCAGTTGTCCACTTACAGCACTGTCTATCATACGTTATTAGCATACAATTAAGTAATCAAAGAACAAACTGCATTAGATGTTTCATACAAGTCAGTAACAATCACCAATAAGTACCGAAACATATGCAAGTAAGTAATGTAATTTGTCACTCACAGCGGTCCTGAGCAATACAAGTAATCAAGAGGAACATGCAACAACAATTGTCTAGTTTCAGCAGTGCATATCATACGTTCCTAGCATAAAATTAAGTTATCAAGGAACAAGCAGCACCAGATGTTTCCATACAAGTCAGTAACAATCACCAATAAGTACCGAAACATATGCAAGTAAGTAGTGCAATCTATCACTGACAGCGGTCCTGAGCAATGCAAGTAATCTTGCTGTAGCAGTTGTCCAGTTTCAGCAGTGTCTATCATCCGTTCCTAACATACAATTAAGTAATCAAGGAACAAGCAGCAGCATGTGTTTCCAAACAAGTCAGTAACAATCACCAATAAGTACCGAAAGATATGCAAGTAAGTAATGCAATCTGTCACTCACAGCGGTCCTGAGCAGTGCAAGTAACCAAGGAACATGCAGCAGCAATTGTCCAGTTTCAGCAGTGTCTATCATACGTTACTAGCATTCTATTATGTAATCAAGGTTCGAGCAGCAGCAGATGATACCATACAAGTCAGTATAAATCACCAATATGTACCGAAACATTTCTAAGTAAGTAATGCAATCTGTCACTCACAGCGGTCCTGAGCAATGCAAGTAACAAGGAACATTCACCAGCAGTTGTCCACTTTCAGCAGTGTCTATCATATGTTACTAGCATACAACTAAGTAATCAAGGAACAAACTGCATCAGATGTTTCATACAAGTCAGTAACTATCACCAATAAGTAGCAAAACATATGCAAGTAAGTAATGCAATCTATCACTCACAGCGGTCCTGAGCAATGCAAGTAATCAAGGAACATGCAGCAGCAGTTGTCCAGTTTCAGCAGTGTCTATCATACGTTACTAGTATACAATTAAGTAATCAAAGAACAAACTGCATTAGATGTTTCATACAAGTCAGTAACAATCACCAATAAGTACCGAAACTTATGCAAGTAAGTAATGTAATTTGTCACCCACAGCGGTCCTGAGCAATACAAATAATCAAGGAACATGTAACAACAGTTGTCTAGTTTCAAGTGTCTATCATACGTTCCTAGCATATAATTAAGTTATCAAGGAACAAGCAACACCAGATGTTTCCATACAAGTCGGTAACAATCACCAATAAGTACCGAAACATATGCAAGTAAGTAATGCAATCTATCACTCACAGCGGTCCTGAGCAATGCAAGTAATCGAGGAACATGCAACAGCAGTTGTCCAGTAATAGCAGTGTCTATCATATCTTCCTAACATACAATTAAGTAATCATGTAACAAGCAGCAACAGATGTTTCCATACAAGTCAGTAACAATCACCAATAAGTACCGAAACATATGCAAGTAAGTAATGCAATCTGTCACTCATAGCGGTCTTGAGCAATGCAAGTAATCAAGGAACATGCAACGACAGTTGTCCTGTTTCAGCAGTGTCTATTATACGTTCCTAGCATACAATTAAGTAATCAAGGAACAAGCAGCAGCAGATGTTTCCATACAAGTTAGTAACAATCACTAATAAGTACCGAAACATATGCAAGTAAGTAATGCAGTATGTCTCTCATAGCGGTCCTGAGTTATGCAAGAAATCAGGGAACATGCAGCAACAGATGTCCAGTTTCAGCAGTGTCTATCATACGTTCCTAGCATACAATTAAGTAATCAAGGAACAACCAGCAGCAGATGTTTCCATACAAGTCAGTAACAATCACCAATAAGTACCGAAACATATGCAAGTAAGTAATGCAATCTGTCACTCACAACGGTCCTGAGCATTGCAAGTAATCAAGGAACATGCAGCAGCAGTTGTTCAGTTTCAGTAGTGTCTTTCATACGTTCCTAGCATACAACTAAGTAATCAAGGAACAAGCCACAGCAGATGTTTCCATACAAGTCATTATCAACCACCAATATGTACCGAAACATATGTAAGTAAGTAATCCAATTTGTCACTCACAACGGTCCTGAGTAATGCAAGTAACAAGGAACATGCAGCAGCAGTTGTCCACTTACAGCACTGTCTATCATACGTTATTAGCAGTTATTAGCATACAATTAAGTAATCAAAGAACAAACTGCATTAGATGTTTCATACAAGTCAGTAACAATCACCAATAAGTACCGAAACATATGCAAGTAAGTAATGCAATCTATCACTCACAGCGGTCCTGAGCAATGCAAGTAATCAAGGAACATGTTGTAGCAGTTGTCCAGTTTCAGCAGTGTCTATCATCCGTTCCTAACATACAATTAAGTAATCAAGGAACAAGCAGCAGCAGGTGTTTCCAAACAAGTCAGTAACAATCACCAATAAGTACTGAAAGATATACAAGTAAGTAATGCAATCTGTCACTCACAGCGGTCCTGAGCAGTGCAAGTAACCAAGGAACATGCAGCAGCAATTGTCCAGTTTCAGCAGTGTCTATCATACGTTACTAGCATTCTATTATGTAATCAAGGTTCGAGCAGCAGCAGATGATACCATACAAGTCAGTATAAATCACCAATATGTACCGAAACATTTCTAAGTAAGTAATGCAATCTGTCACTCACAGCGGTCCTGAGCAATGCAAGTAACAAGGAACATTCACCAGCAGTTGTCCACTTTCAGCAGTGTCTATCATATGTTACTAGCATACAACTAAGTAATCAAGGAACAAACTGCATCAGATGTTTCATACAAGTCAGTAACTATCACCAATAAGTAGCAAAACATATGCAAGTAAGTAATGCAATCTATCACTCACAGCGGTCCTGAGCAATGCAAGTAATCAAGGAACATGCAGCAGCAGTTGTCCAGTTTCAGCAGTGTCTATCATACGTTACTAGTATACAATTAAGTAATCAAAGAACAAACTGCATTAGATGTTTCATACAAGTCAGTAACAATCACCAATAAGTACCGAAACTTATGCAAGTAAGTAATGTAATTTGTCACCCACAGCGGTCCTGAGCAATACAAATAATCAAGGAACATGTAACAACAGTTGTCTAGTTTCAAGTGTCTATCATACGTTCCTAGCATATAATTAAGTTATCAAGGAACAAGCAACACCAGATGTTTCCATACAAGTCGGTAACAATCACCAA
>JAANYP010002258.1:40593-60558 GCA_020465985.1 Centrapalus pauciflorus
GAACATGCAGCAGCAGTTGTCCAGTTTCAGCAGTGTTTATCATAATTCCTAACATAGAATTAAGTAATCAAGGAACAGCAGCATCAGATGTTTCCATACAAGTCAGTAACAATCACCAATAAGTACCAAAACATATGAAAGTAAGTAATGCAATTTGTCACTCACAACGGTCCTGAGCAATTCAACTAATCAAGGAACATGCAGCAACAGTTGTCCAGTTTCAGCAGTCTCTATCATACGTTCCTAACATACAACTAACTAATAAAGGAACAAGCAGCAACAAATGTTTCCATACATGTAAGTAACAATCACCAATATGTACCGAAACATATGCAAGTAAGTAATGCAATCTGTCACTGACAGCGGTCCTGAGCAATGCATGTAATCAAGGAACATGCAGCTACAGTTGTCTAGTTTCAGTTGTGTCTATCATACGTTCCTAACATACAACTAAGTAATCAAGGAACAAGCAGCAGCAGATGATTCCATACAAGTCAGTATAAATCACCAATAAGTTCCGAAACAAATGCAAGTAAGTAATGCAATCTGTCACTCACCGCGATCTTGAATAATGCAAGTAATCAAGGAACATGCAACAGCAGTTGTCTAGTTTCAGTAGTGTTTATCATAGTTCCTAACACAGAATTAAGTAATCAAGGAAGAGGCAACATCAGATGTTTCCATACAAGTCAGTAACAATCACCAATAAGTACCGAATCATATGCAAGTAAGTAATGCAATCTGTCACTCACAGCGGTCCAGAGCAATGCAAGTAGTCATGGAACATGCAGCACAAGTTGTCCAGTTTCAGCAGTGTCTATCATACGTTCCTAACATACAATTAAGTAATCAAGGAACAAGCAGCAGCAGATGTTTCCATACAAGTCAGGAACAATCACCAATAAGTACCGAAACATATGCAAGTAAGTAATGCAATTTGTCACTCCCAACGGTCCTGAGCAATGCAAGTAATCAAAGAACATGCAGCAACAGTTGTCCAGTTTCAACAGTCTCTATCATACGTTCCTAACATACAACTAACTAATAATGGAACAAGCAGCAACAGATGTTTCCATACATGTAAGTAACAATCACCAATATGTACCGAAACATATGCAAGTAAGTAATGCAATCTGTCACTGACAGCGGTCCTGAGCAATTCATGTAATCAAGGAACATGCAGCAACAGTTGTCTAGTTTCAGTTGTGTCTATCATACGTTCCTAACATACAACTAAGTAATCAAGGAACAAGCAGCAGCAGATGATTCCATACAAGTCAGTATAAATCACCAATAAGTACCGAAACATATGCAAGTAAGTAATGCAATCTGTCACTCACCGCGATCTTGAACAACGCAAGTAATCCAGGAACATGCAGCAGCAGTTGTCCAGTTTCAGCAGTGTTTAACATAGTTCCTAACATAGAATTAAGTAAACAAGGAACAGGCAGCATCAGATGTTTCCAAACAAGTCAGTAACAATCACCAATAAGTACCGAAACATATGCAAGTAAGTAATGCAATCTGTCACTCACAGCGGTCCAGAGCAATGCAAGTAGTCATGGAACATGCAGCACCAGTTGTCCAGTTTCAGCAGTGTCTATCATACGTTCCTAACATCCAATTAAGTAATCAAGGAACAAGCAGCAGCAGATGTTTCCATACAAGTTAGTAATAATCACCAATAAGTACCGAAACATATGCAAATAAGTAATGCAATTTGTCACTCACAACGGTCCTGAGCAGTGTAAGTAATCAAGGAACATGCAGCAACAGTTGTAACATCCGGCACTAAACCAGGTTAGCAATGATGCGCTAATCTGTATTTAATAGCCAATTATAGCCTAATCAGTGGTCATTAGAAATTAATCAAGTGATTAACAAGGTTTATTAGAAAATTCAACTCAATTTGAATCAAATTCATCGGTGCGATTAATCGGGAAATCAATTAATCCGATCGATTTACGATATGAGGGATTAATTCATCTAAGTACATAACTAAATTATGATTAGTGACACTAATCATACACTAATACAATTACTTAACATTAATTATGCAAGACTAAAACAATTCATCCATAAGTATTTATAAAATTTCAAAAAAAAAAGGAAAATCTAAGAATACATTTCTAAATACATTTATACAAAAAAAAATATAAATACATGTATATAACATGTATATGGCCGGCCTTAAGGCAATAGGCATGTGCCAAATTAGAGTTTGACTTTTATTTAAATAATATTACTTTAAACACCATCATTTTGTTAAAAAGTGCACTCAACTTTTGTCTCCCATGCCTTTCATCATTTGAAAGACCAAATGTCCTCTATAAATAGAGAAGTCTTTCATTCATTTTAAACACACCAAAAACCTCTCATTTCTCTCCCAAAAATCCGGCCAACATACACACAACCCACAAAAATTCTTCATTCAAGTGTCCTTCAAGTGTTCTTGGTGTTCTTCAAGAGTTTTGGTGCATACCTTGCAAGAATTTAAATTTCTACTCAAAACCATCTTCCAAATACATCAAAGTAAGTAAATACTAACTTATTTCATCATACATTTATGTTTATATAAGTCTTGCATAATATATATAATCACCAACAACAACAAGTTACATAAAAACTCAAGTTTATAAGTTTCTAGTTTTTATTTTAAGTTATTTCTTTACATGTGTTTATGAATATGTAAACACATTATAAAGGGGTTAATATTATGAAAACATGTGATATATATATGTGTTTTTATAACTATTATGGCTTTTATACAAGTTGTCTTTAAATAAACAACAAGAATCATAAGTTGTTTTAAGTTTATAAACTACGGATTTTCGGCAGAAAATTTATATCGACTTTGAAAAATCATAACTAATTCATAACTCAACGAAATGAGTTGATTTTTGTCTCAAAAGTTAGATCTATGTCTTAACTATAGATCTGCAATTTTTCATAATTTATTTTGAAGTTTAAGACCTCCAGAAATTATTTGAGAAACCGAAAGTTTGACAGCTCAAAAATGGCCAACATAGCGTTTTTAACAAGATTTTTCACCAACCTAAACAACTCGAAAAATGGCCGTTCTTGATTCTAAAAATCCTTTGTATATAGTAGTTTAATGTCCTAGAAAACCAAAGTCTAAAACATTTTGGAGCTTGGTCAAAAACAGCCTCAAAGTATGCCGAAAAACCTCCGAAAAAGCTGGAAATATATATATATATATATATATATATATATATATATATATATATATATATATATATATATATATATATATATATATATATATATATATATATAAACTTGACGTTTTAAGCAAATCTTATTTATAAACTTGTAATGTTGGGTGATTTAAGACATAAAAATCTATAAATATACCTATTATCATATATTAGTGATATTAAGTCCTTATTATCATTTAGGACTCGGTTAAACACCTCCGGTTTCATCACCCATCAAACAACGCACATTTGCATTTTTGCGCATATTTTGCCTTCGCAATTCCGGTGAGTCTTCATAGCCCCTATTTTCACTATCTATTGGGGTGGAAATACATGCACTGTTTTCATATGGACATCTAAACTGTATATTTCTTATATGTATTACATATGGTCCCATTAGCCCTTATATCATGAACCGTTAATTGCATTTATTTGTAAGCGCGAATATATTGTGGATAGATCTGTCGGGAGTCATGTCCCCCATTCGGGTTAGCTCGGTTCGGCTAACAACGAGTGCATATATATTCAACACACGGTATTACGTATGGGAATATTGCACAGGGCAAACTCATTCTAATTAAGCTTCGGTTGCATGATGGTTTATGTAATACATACGCGGAATTTATGATTTTATAAATTCAACTCATCTGATAATGTCCATACAACTGGTCTTTTCGCGTAAACCTATGAGCTCACCAACAATTTTTGTTGACGTATTTTAGCATGTATTTTCAGGTAATTAAGGCACGTATGCCTCAGACGTATTTTACTTTCAAGCTTCCGCATCCATGGAGTCGCATGCATATTCAAATTAACCGAGATTTAGCTGCATTATTTTGGATACTTTAATTATGTAATTAAATCTCTGTATTTTGCGAACTCCTTTACTCATATCAGTCTATGTAAAACATTGCTATATTTTCAAGTTTCAATGATGTATTTTAAAAACGTCCATATAGTGGTCGTTCATTATGATTATGGTTACGCTTCCGCACTCGTCACGCCTCGCTGCCAACCGGGGTAGCAGGGTGTGACAACAGTTGTCTAGTTTCAGTTGTGTCTATCATACGTTCCTAACATACAATTAAGTAATCAAGGAACAAGCAGCAACAGATGATTCCATACAAGTCAGTATAAATCACCAATAAGTACCGAAACATATGCAAGTAAGTAATGCAATCTGTCACTCACCGCGATCTTGAACAATGCAAGTAATCAAAGAACATGCAGCGGCAGTTGTCCAGTTTCAGCAGTGTTTATCATAGTTCCTAACATAGAATTAAGTAATCAAGGAACAGGCAGCATCAGATGTTTCCATACAAGTCAGTAACAATCACCAATAAGTACCGAAACATATGCAAGTAAGTAATGCAATCTGTCACTCACCGCGATCTTGAACAATGCAAGTAATCAAGGAACATGCAGCAGCAGTTGTCCAGTTTCAGCAGTGTTTATCATAGTTCCTAACATAGAATTAAGTAATCAAGGAACAGGCAGCATCAGATGTTTCCATACAAGTCAGTAACAATCACCAATAAGTACCGAAACATATGCAAGTAAGTAATGCAATCTGTCACTCACAGCAGTCCAGAGCAATGCAAGTAGTCATGGAACATGCAGCAACAGTTGTCTAGTTTCAGTTTTGTCTATCATACGTTCCTAACATACAACTAAGTAATCAAGGAACAAGCAGCAGCAGATGATTCCATACAAGTCAGTATAAATCACCAATAAGTAACGAAACATATTCAAGTAAGTAATGCAATCTGTCACTCACTGCGATCTTGAACAATGCAAGTAATCAAGGAACATGCAGCAACAGTTGTCCAGTTTCAGCAATGTTTATCATAGTTCCTAACATAGAATTAAGTAATCAAGGAACAGGCAGCATCAGATGTTTCCATACAAGTCAGTAACAATCCCCAATAAGTACCGAAACATATGCAAGTAAGTAATGCAATCTGTCACTCACAGCGGTCCAGAGCAATGCAAGTAGTCATGGAACATGCAACAGCAGTTGTCCAGTTTCAGCAGTGTTTATCATAGTTCCTAACATAGAATTAAGTAATCAAGGAACAGGCAGCATCAGATGTTTCCATTCAAGTCAGTAACAATCACCAATAAGTACCGAAACATATGGAAGTAAGTAATGCAATCTGTCACTCACCGCGGTCCAGAGCAATGCAAGTAGTCAGGGAACATGCAGCACCAGTTGTCCAGTTTCAGCAGTGTCACTCACAGCGGTCCAGAGCAATGCAAGTAGTCATGGAACATGCAGCACCATACCCTAACAGCCCCAAAATGCTGTACACACCCCGAAAGCGGGTTAACCCACCAAGAAGGGAGTCTATTCCTGTCCCGACTCCCCAGCCCAATCCCCCGACACCACACCGACGGGTAGACGCCCGACGATGGACCTGTATACCGGAGACCCTCCGCGAATGGAGGCAGATGGAGGGAGTTCCTCAAAACTTCGAGATTGGAGGACCATCCTCGGCACCTGTCCCGACCCTCACCCAAGAGCCTACCGAGCAAACCATACCACTTCTGATAGCATGGTCGACCAGGCATGATCACCAAATCCGATCACTTAACCTAGATATCGGTGGGATGACCGCTCGTCTAGAGCGGGAGGAGTTACAAAACTCCAACATCTACTGGGCTAACCAGCATGCTCTCACCATCCAACAGGATGGCCTGAATGAGCTTCGGCAGCAACTAGCCGAAAGCCAAGCTCGGATCGAGGAGCTAACTCAGCGCCTCAACGCGATGGAAAAGGGAGAGACCCCCGATCACTCCCACACTTAGGGCACTTCTATCTATCTTTGTAATAGTAGGAAAAATATCATGTAATAGTATATGACAAAATTTTCGGGTACTAACCCGCCCCTAATGTAAGGAAACTGTGTTTGATGATTATAGTATTGTGCTTTAAGGGAAATTTACCTCTTTAAGATTCAATTTCTTATACTATGCTTTTTCTTTAAAATTTTATGATAATGCCGCCGAAACGAGCAATGAACGCTGCTGACATTGAAGAGCTAGTCGCACAAAGAGTGGCTGCCGCTATAGCCACGTATGAGGCAAATAGGAATAGCTCAGCAAATGGATATGGTGGTGCTAGCCGCACCACGGGAGGAACGGAAATCCACGCAAAAGGTTGTGGAATTAATGGATTTTTAAGTTGCAAACCCCGATATTTCAACGGAACTGAAGGAGCCGTTGGCTTGATACGATTGTTTGAGAAGTTAGAATCTGTCTTTCGCGTCAGCGGATGTGCTGAGGGAGATAAGGTGAAGTTTGCTACTCACACCCTACAAGATAGCGCCCTCACATGGTGGAATTCCTATGTCCAGTCTGTAAGTATCGATGAAGCTTACCAGCTCACATGGTCTGCGTTGAAGCAAATGATGACGGACGAGTACTGTTCGAGGAATGAACTCCCAAAAATGGAATCGGAGTTCTGGAACCTGTCGATGAAGGGAACAGATGTGACGGGGTACACCAACCGATTTCATGAGCTAAGCATCCTGTGACTTCAAATGGTGACCCCGGAGTACAAAAAGATTGAACGTTACATTTGGGGACTCGCTCCTCAAATTCAAGGTAATGTGACTGCCTCAAACCCATCCACCCTGCAGGATGCCATCAGGATGGCCAATAATCTTATGGACCAAGTAGCCCGGAGAAATGAAGCCAAGGCTGGGGAGAACAAAAGAAAGTGGGAAGACAAGACGGGGAAGAATGCGGGTTCACAATCCAAAAAGCCCGAGACCATTAAGGCTTACGCAGCTGGAGCTGAGCCAAGAAGAGGTTATACCGGTACCAAGCCTTTCTGCACTAAATGCACCTTCCATCACAACCAGGGTCCCTGTCCAACCCACTGTGAGAAATGCAAACGTTTGGGGCATATGGCCAAGGACTGTAAAACTGGAGCCCCGGGAACCAGTGGCAGCAATCAAAAAGGCTGCTTTGAATGTGGAGTTACTGGGCACTTCAAGAGTGAGTGCCCGAAGCTGAGGAATGGTGAAGGAGCTCAGGGGAGAGCTTTTGTGTTGGGAGCAGGTGACGCTCGCCAAGATCCCCACGTGGTATCAGGTACGTTTCTTTTAAATGACATTTATGCTTACGTACTCTTTGATACTGGGGCTGATAGGAGCTTTATATCTGATAAGTTTAGTAAGCAATTGAATGCCGCTCCTTTTCCCTTAGACAACTCTTATACTATAGAACTGGCTGACGGTAAAATAATAGAGGCAAGTAGTATCATTAAGGAATGCACACTGAAGCTGGCAGATCATCCCTTTAAAATAGACTTGATGCCTATAGAACTCGGAAGTTTCGACGTAGTAGTTGGTATGGATTGGTTGTCACACAATCATGCCGAGATTTTGTGTGGTAAGAAAGTGGTACGGATACCACTCCAGAAGAAGAAGTTCCTAACAGTCCAAGGAGAAAGAAAGAACCGACAGTTGAATGTCATATCCGGCCTAAGAACATTAAAGTGCCTTAGGAAAGGTTGTCATGCAGTACTGGTGCAAATTGTAGAAAAAGAGTCGGAGGAGAAGCGACTCGAGGATATTCCGGTAGTTTGTGACTATCCGAAGGTCTTCCCGGAAGATTTGCCTGGACTTCCGCCAACTAGGCAAGTAGAGTTTCAAATCGATTTGGTGCCGGGAGCTGCACCGGTCGCAAGAGCCCCATATAGACTAGCCCCTTCTGAGATGCAAGAGCTATCCAACCAATTACAAGAGTTGATGGATAAAGGATTCATTCGACCAAGTTCCTTACCTTGGGGAGCTCCAGTCTTGTTCGTGAAAAAGAAAGACGGATCCTTCAGAATGTGCATAGACTACCGAGAGCTAAACAAGTTAACGATAAAGAACTGCTACCCTCTCCCCAGAATTGATGACCTGTTTGACCAGCTACAGGGATCTAGCTTCTACTCTAAGATTGATCTGCGATCCGGTTATCATCAAGTAAAGGTTCGGGAAGAAGACATTCCCAAGACAGCATTCAGGACTCGTTATGGACATTACGAATTCAAGGTAATGCCATTCGGTTTGACTAACGCACCAGCCATATTCATGGACCTCATGAATCGAGTGTGTAAACCGTATCTGGACAAATTTGTAATAGTGTTCATAGACGATATTCTCATCTATTCCAGAAATAAGGAGGAGCATGAACACCACCTCAAACTGATCTTGGAGTTGTTAGAGAAGGAACAGTTATACGCCAAATTTTCAAAATGTGAATTTTGGTTGCGAGAAGTTAAATTCATTGGACATGTGATCAACAGCCAGGGAATCCAAGTTGATCCATCAAAAATCGAGGCCATAAAGAACTGGGCGACTCCTAGAACCCCCACGGAAATCCGCCAATTTCTAGGACTTGCCGGTTATTATAGGCGATTTATCAAAAACTTCTCAAAGATAGCAGGTTCCTTAACAGAATTGACTCAGAAGGATGTGAAGTATATATCTGGGGTGAAGAGCAAGAAAAGGCGTTTCAGCAGTTAAAGCAAAGGTTGTGTAGTGCACCAATTTTATCCTTACCCGAAGGGACTGAAAATTTTGTGGTCTACTGTGATGCCTCACACAATGGATTAGGTTGTGTGCTCATGCAAAGGGATAAAGTCATTGCTTACGCATCACGACAGCTCAAAATTCACGAGGTGAATTATACGACTCACGACTTAGAGCTTGGAGCAGTGGTGTTTGCCCTCAAAATATGGAGGCACTACCTGTATGGAACTAAGTGAACGGTGTTCACAGACCATAAAAGCCTTCAGCATATTCTAAATCAGAAAGAGCTAAATATGAGATAGCGTCGTTGGGTTGAACTACTTAGCGTTTATGACTGCGAAATTCGTTATCATCCGGGGAAGGCAAATGTCGTGGCTGATGCCCTAAGCCGAAAGGAACTAGTTAAGCCATTAAGAGTTCGAGCTTTGGTCATGACTATACAGTCAAACCTAAACTCTCAAGTCTGCAAGGCACAAGAAGAAGCAGTTAAGGAGGGTAATCTACTGGATGAAGCCTTGAGAGGGATGGATAAGCAGTTTGAAATCAAGTCAGATGGATGTCGATACTTCATGGGCAGAATTTGGTTACCAAAACTCGGGGGAGTAAGGAAGCTGATCATGGATGAAGGACATAAGACAAGATATGCTATTCATCCAGGGTCAGATAAGATGTATCACGACTTGAAAGGAATGTACTGGTGGCCAAATATGAAGGCTGACATTGCTACCTACGTCAGCAAATGCTTAACATGTTTGAAGGTTAAGGCTGAGCACCAGAAACCATCAGGATTATTGGTTCAACTAGAAATACCCCAGTGGAAGTGGGAAAACATCACCATGGATTTCATCACCAAGTTGCCAAAAACTTCTGGAGGTTATGACACCATTTGGGTGATTGTGGATCGACTTACCAAAACCGCACATTTCCTGCCCATCAAGGAGACTGATAAGATGGATAAGTTAACACGAATCTATATTAAAGAAGTCGTCTCAAGGCATGGAGTGCCAGTATCAATTATATCAGACAGGGACAGCCGGTTCACATCAAGATTTTGGCAATCATTGCAAGAAGCACTGGGTACACGCCTAGATATGAGCACAGCCTATCATCCGCAAACGGATGGTCAGAGTGAAAGAATGATTCAGACTTTGGAAGACATGTTGAGGGCATGTGTCATCGATTTTGGCAAAAGTTGGGACAGGCACCTGCCATTAGTCGAGTTTTCCTATAACAACAGCTATCACTCGAGCATTAAGACCGCCCCATTCGAGGCACTCTACGGGCGAAAGTGTCGATCACCTCTTTGTTGGGCTGAAGTAGGAGATAGTCAGATTACTGGACCTGAGATCATCCAAGAGACTACAGAAAAGATAGCCCAGATTCGTAACCGATTAAAGATCGCGCGGGATCGACAGAAAAGTTATGCAGACATTCGACGGAAGGATTTGGAGTTCCAAGAGGGAGATCAAGTAATGTTAAAAGTCTCACCTTGGAAGGGCGTAATCCGTTTTGGGAAATGAGGAAAACTCAATCCTCGTTATATCGGACCATTCAAGATCACAAAAAGAATTGGCCTGGTAGCTTACCGACTCGATCTACCCCCAGAACTTAGTAACGTTCATAACACCTTCCACGTGTCCAATCTTAAGAAGTGCCTGGCTGATGAATCACTCGTTATACCCATGGACCAGTTGGAAATAGATTATAAGCTGAACTTCATTGAACAACCCGTAGAAATAATGGACCGAGAAGTCAAGAAACTAAAGCACAGCCGGATCCCGATAATAAAAGTCAGATGGAACTCTAAGCGAGGTCCTGAGTTTACGTGGGAACGCGAGGATCAGTTCCGGGAAAAATACCCTCACCTGTTCTCAAGTACTGAAGAAGTGGAGAACACGATCTAATTTCGGGACGAAATTCCCTTAACAGGGGGAGACTGTAACATCCGACACTAAACCAGGTTAGCAATGATGCCCTAATCTGTATTTAATAGCCAATTATAGCCTAATCAGTTGTCATTAGAAATTAATCAAGTGATTAACAAGGTTTATTAGAAAATTCAACTCAATTTGAATCAAATTCATCGGTGCGATGAATCGGGAAATCAATTAATCCGATCGATTTACGATATGAGGGATTAATTCATCTAAGTACATAACTAAATTATGATTAGTGACACTAATCATACACTAATACAATTACTTAACATTAATTATGCAAGACTAAAACAATTCATTAAAACAATTCATCCATAAGTATTTATAAAATTTCAAAAAAAAAAGGAAAATACAAGAATACATTTCTAAATACATTTATACAAAAAAAAATATAAATACATGTATATAACATGTATATGGCCGGCCTTAAGGCCATAGGCATGTGCCAAATTAGAGTTTGACTTTTATTTAAATAATATTAAACACCATCATTTTGTTAAAAAGTGCACTCAACTTTTGTCTCCCATGCCTTTCATCATTTGAAAGACCAAATTTCCTCTATAAATAGAGAAGTCTTTCATTCATTTTAAACACACCAAAAACCTCTCATTTCTCTCCCAAAAATCCGGCCAACATACACACAACCCATAAAAATTCATCATTCAAGTGTCCTTCAAGTGTTCTTGGTGTTCTTCAAGAGTTTTGGTGCATAATATATATAATCACCAACAACAACAAGTTACATAAAAACTCAAGTTTATAAGTTTCTAGTTTTTATTTTAAGTTATTTCTTTACATGTGTTTATGAATATGTAAACACATTATAAAAGTGTTAATATTATGAAAACATGTGATATATATGTGTTTTTATAACTATTATGGCTTTTATACAAATTGTCTATAAATAAACAACAAGAATCATAAGTTGTTTTAACTTTATAAACTACGGATTTTCGGCAGAAAATTTATATCGACTTTGAAAAATATAACTAATTCATAACTCAACGAAATGAGTTGATTCTTGTCTCAAAAGTGAGATCTATGTCTTAACTATAGATCTGCAATTTTTCATAATTTATTTTGAAGTTTAAGACCTCCAGAAATTATTTGAGAAACCGAAAGTTTGACAGCTCAAAAATGGCCAACATAGCGTTTTTAACGAGCTTTTTCACCAACCTAAACAACTCGAAAAATGGCCGTTCTTGATTCTAAAAATCCTTTGTATATAGTAGTTTAATGTCCTAGAAAACCAAAGTCTAAAACATTTTGGAGCTTGGTCAAAAACAGCCTCAAAGTAGGCCGAAAAACCTCCGAAAAAGCTGGAAAATTATATATATATAAACTTGACGTTTTAAGCATATCTTATTTATAAACTTGTAATGTTGGGTGATTTAAGACATAAAAATCTATAAATATACCTATTATCATATATTAGTGATATTAAGTCCTTATTATCATTTAGGACTCGGTTAAACACCTCCGGTTTCATCACCCATCAAACAACGCACATTTGCATTTTTGCGCATATTTTGCCTTCGCAATTCCGGTGAGTCTTCATAGCCCCTATTTTCACTATCTATTGGGGTGGAAATACATGCACTGTTTTCATATGGACATCTAAACTGTATATTTCTTATATGTATTACATATGGTCCCATTAGCCCTTATATCATGAACTGTTAATTGCATTTATTTGTAAGCGCGAATATATTGTGGATAGATCTGTCGGGAGTCATGTCCCCCATTCGGGTTAGCTCGGTTCGGCTAACAGCGAGTGCATATATATTCAACACACGGCATTACTTATGGGAATACTGCACAGGGCAAACTCATTCTAATTAAGCTTCGGTTGCATGATGGTTTTTGTAATACATACGTGGAATTTATGATTTTATAAATTCAACTCATCTGATAATGTCCATACAACTGGTCTTTTCGCGTAAACCTATGAGCTCACCAACGATTTTTGTTGACGTATTTTAGCATGTATTTTCAGGTAATTAAGGCACGTATGCCTCAGACATATTTTACTTTCAAGCGTCCGCATCCATGGAGTCGCATGCATATTCAAATTAACGGAGATTTAGCTGCATTATTTTGGATACTTTAATTATGTAATTAAATCTCTGTATTTTGCGAACTCCTTTACTCATATCAGTCTATGTAAAACATTGCTATATTTTCAAGTTTCAATGATGTATTTTAAAAACGTCCATATAGTGGTCGTTCATTATGATTATGGTTACGCTTCCGCACTCGTCACGCCTCGCTGCCAACCGGGGTAGCAGGGTGTGACAACAGTTGTCTAGTTTCAGTTGTGTCTATCATACGTTCCTAACATACAATTAAGTAATCAAGGAACAAGCAACAGCAGATGATTCCATACAAGTCAGTATAAATCACCAATAAGTACCGAAACATATGCAAGTAAGTAATGCAATCTGTCACTCACCGCGATCTTGAACAATGCAAGTAATCAAGGAACATGCAGCGGCAGTTGTCCAGTTTCAGCAGTGTTTATCATAGTTCCTAACATAGAATTAAGTAATCAAGGAACAGGCAGCATCAGATGTTTCCATACAAGTCAGTAACAATCACCAATATGTACCGAAACATATGCAAGTAAGTAATGCAATCTGTCACTCACCGCGATCTTGAACAATGCAAGTAATCAAGGAACATGCAGCAGCAGTTGTCCAGTTTCAGCAGTGTTTATCATAGTTCCTAACATAGAATTAAGTAATCAAGGAACAGGGAGCATCAGATGTTTCCATACAAGTCAGTAACAATCACCAATAAGTACCGAAACATATGCAAGTAAGTAATGCAATCTGTCACTCACAGCAATACAGAGCAATGCAAGTAGTCATGGAACATGCAGCAACAGTTGTCTAGTTTCAGTTGTGTCTATCATACGTTCCTAACATACAACTAAGTAATCAAGGAACAAGCAGCAGCAGATGATTCCATACAAGTCAGTATAAATCACCGATAAGTACCGAAACATACGCAAGTAAGTAATGCAATCTGTCACTCACTGCGATCTTGAACAATGCAAGTAATCAAGGAACATGCAGCAACAGTTGTCCAGTTTCAGCAATGTTTATCATAGTTCCTAACATAGAATTAAGTAATCAAGGAACAGGCAGCATCAGATGTTTCCATACAAGTCAGTAACAATCCACAATAAGTACCAAAACATATGCAAGTAAGTAATGCAATCTGTCACTCACAGCGGTCCAGAGCAATGCAAGTAGTCATGGAACATGCAACAGCAGTTGTCCAGTTTCAGCAGTGTTTATCATAGTTCCTAACATAGAATTAAGTAATCAAGGAACAGGTAGCATCAGATGTTTCAATACAAGTCAGTAACAATCACCAATAAGTACCGAAACATATGCAAGTAAGTAATGCAATCTGTCACTCACAGCGGTCCAGAGCAATGCAAGTAGTCATGGAACATGCAGCACCAGTTGTCCAGTTTCAGCAGTGTCTATCATACGTTCCTAACATACAATTAAGTAATCAAGGAACAAGCAGCAGCAGATGTTTCCATATAAGTCAGTAACAATCAACAATAAGTACCGAAACGTATGCAGGTAAGTAATGCAATTTGTCACTCACAACGGTCCTGAGCAATGCAAGTAATCAAGGAACATGCAGCAACAGTTGTCCAGTTTCAGCAGTCTCTATCATACGTTCCTAACATACAACTAACTAATAAAGGAACAAGCAGCAGCAGATGTTTCCAAACATGTAAGTAACAATCACCAATATGTACCGAAACATATGCAAGTAAGTAATGCAATCTGTCACTTACAGCGGTCCTGAGCAATGCATGTATTCAAGGAACATGCAGCAACAGTTGTCTAGTTTCAGTTGTGTCTATCATACGTTCCTAACATACAACTAAGTAATCAAGGAACAAGCAGCAGCAGATGATTCCATACAAGTCAGTATAAATCACCAATAAGTACCGAAACATATGCAAGTAAGTAATGCAATATGTCACTCACCGCGATCTTGAACAATGCAAGTAATCAAGGAACATGCAGCAGCAGTTGTCCAGTTTCAGCAGTGTTTAACATAGTTCCTAACATAGAATTAAGTAAACAAGGAACAGGCAGCATCAGATGTTTCCAAACAAGTCAGTAACAATCACCAATAAGTACCGAAACATATGCAAGCAAGTAATGCAATCTGTCACTCACAGCGGTCCAGAGCAATGCAAGTAGTCATGGAACATGCAGCACCAGTTGTCCAGTTTCAGCAGTGTCTATCATACGTTCCTAACATACAATTAAGTAATCAATGAACAAGCAGCAGCAGATGTTTCCATACAAGTTAGTAACACTCACCAATAAGTACCGAAACATATGCAAGTAAGTAATGCAATTTGTCACTCACAACGGTCCTGAGCAATGTAAGTAATCAAGGAACATGCAGCAACAGTTGTCTAGTTTCAGTTGTGTCTATCATACTTTCCTAACATACAATTAAGTAATCAACGAACAAGCAGCAGCAGATGATTCCATACAAGTCAGTATAAATCACCAATAAGTACCGAAACATATGCAAGTAAGTAATGCAATCTGTCACTCACAGCGGTCCAGAGCAATACAAGTAATCATGGAACATGCAGCACCAGTTGTCCAGTTTCAGCAGTGTCTATCATACGTTCCTAACATACAATTAAGTAATCAAGGAACAAGCAGCAGCAGATGTTTCCATACAAGTCAGTAACGATCACCAATAAGTACCGAAACATATGCAAGTAAGTAATGCAATTTGTCACTCACAACGGTCCTGAGCAATGCAAGTAATCAAGGAACATGCAGCAACAGTTGTCCAGTTTCAGCAGTCTCTATCATACGTTCCTAACATACAACTAACTAATAAAGGAACAAGCAGCAGCAGATGTTTCCATACATGTAAGTAACAATCACCAATATGTACCGAAACATATGCAAGTAAGTAATGCAATCTGTCACTGACAGCGGTCCTGAGCAATGCATGTAATCAAGGAACATGCAGCAACAGTTGACTAGTTTCAGTTGTGTCTATCATACGTTCCTAACATACAACTAAGTAATCAAGTAACAAGCAGCAGCAGATGATTCCATACAAGTCAGTATAAATCACCAATAAGTACCGAAACATATGCAAGTAAGTAATGCAATCTGTCACTCACCGCGATCTTGAACAATGCAAGTAATCAAGGAACATGCAGAAGTAGTTGTCCAGTTTCAGCAGTGTTTAACATAGTTCCTACATAGAATTAAGTAAACAAGGAACAGGCAGCATCAGATGTTTCCAAACAAGTCAGTAACAATCACCAATAAGTACCGAAACATATGCAAGTAACTAATGCAATCTGTCACTCACAGCGGTCCAGAGCAATGCAAGTAGTCATGGAACATGCAGCACCAGTTGTCCAGTTTCGGCAGTGTCTGTCATACGTTCCTAACATACAGTTAAATAATCAAGGAACAAGCAGCAGCAGATGTTTCCATACAAGTCAGTAACAATCACCAATAAGTACCGAAACATATGCAAGTAAGTAATGCAATTTGTCACTCACAACGGTCCTGAGCAATGCAAGTAATCAAGGAACATGCAGCAACAGTTGTCCAGTTTCAGCAGTCTCTATCATACGTTCCTAACATACAACTAACTAATAAAGGAACAAGCAGCAGCAGATGTTTCCATACATGTAAGTAACAATCACCAATATGTACCGAAACATATGCAAGTAAGTAATGCAATCTGTCACTGAAAGCGGTCCTGAGCAATGCATGTTATCAAGGAACATGCAGTAACAGTTGTCTAGTTTCAGTTGTGTCTATCATACGTTCCTAACGTACAACTAAGTAATCAAGGAACAAGCAGCAGCAGATGATTCCATACAAGTCAGTATAAATCACCAATAAGTACCGAAACATATGCAAGTAAGTAATGCAATCTGTCACTCATCGCGATCTTGAACAATGCAGGTAATCAAGGAACATGCAGCACCACTTGTCCAGTTTCAGCAGTGTTTAACATAGTTCCTAACATAGAATTAAGTAAACAAGGAACAGGCAGCATCAGATGTTTCCAAACAAGTCAGTAACAATCACCAATAAGTACCGAAACATATGCAAGTAAGTAATGCAACCTGTCAGTCACAGCGGTCCAGAGCAATGCAAGTAGTCATGGAACATGCAGCACCAGTTGTCCAGTTTCAGCAGTGTCTATCATACGTTCCTAACATATAATTAAGTAATCAAGGAACAAGCAGCAGCAGATGTTTCCATACAAGTTAGTAACAATCACCAATAAGTACCGAAACATATGCAAGTAAGTAATGCAATTTGTCACTCACAACGGTCCTGAGCAATGTAAGTAATCAAGGAACATGCAGCAACAGTTGTCTAGTTTCAGTTGTGTCTATCATACGTTCCTAACATACAATTAAGTAATCAACGAACAAGCAGCAGCAGATGATTCCATACAAGTCAGTATAAATCACCAATAAGTACCGAAACATATGCAAGTAAGTAATGCAATCTGTCACTCACAGCGGTCCAGAGCAATGCAAGTAGTCATGGAACATGCAGCACCAGTTGTCCAGTTTCAGCAGTGTCTATCATACGTTCCTAACATACAATTAAGTAATCAAGGAACAAGCAGCAGCAGATGTTTCCATACAAGTCAGTAACAATCACCAATAAGTACCGAAACATATGCAAGTAAGTAATGGAATTTGTCACTCACAACGGTCCTGAGCAATGCAAGTAATCAAGGAACATGCAGCAACAGCTGTCCAGTTTCAGCAGTCTCTATCATACGTTCCTAACATACAACTAACTAATAAAGGAACAAGCAGCAGCAGATGTTTCCAAACATGTAAGTAACAATCACCAATATGTAACGAAACATATGCAAGTAAGTAATGCAATCTGTCACTTACAGCGGTCCTGAGCAATGCATGTAATCAAGGAACATGCAGCAACAGTTGTCTAGTTTCAGTTGTGTCTATCATACGTTCCTAACATACAACTAAGTAATCAAGGAACAAGCAGCAGCAGATGATTCCATACAAGTCAGTATAAATCACCAATAAGTACCGAAACATATGCAAGTAAGTAATGCAATCTGTCACTCACCGCGATCTTGAACAATGCAAGTAATCAAGGAACATGCAGCAGCAGTTGTACAGTTTCAGTAGTGTTTATCATAGTTCCTAACATAGAATTATGTAATCAAGGAACATGCAGCATCAGATGTTTCCATACAAGTCAGTAACAATCACCAATAAGTACCGAAACATATGCAAGTAAGTAATGCAATCTGTCACTCACAGCGGTCCAGAGCAATGCAAGTAGTCATGGAACATGCAGCACCAGTTGTCCAGTTTCAGCAGTGTCTATCATACGTTCCTAACATACAATTAAGTAATCAAGGAACAAGCAGCAGCAGATGTTTCCATACAAGTTAGTAACACTCACCAATAAGTACCGAAACATATGCAAGTAAGTAATGCAATTTGTCACTCACAACGGTCCTGAGCAATGTAAGTAATCAAGGAACATGCAGCAACAGTTGTCCAGTTTCAGCAGTCTCTATCATACGTTCCTAATGTACAACTAAGTAATCAAGGAACAAGCAGCAGCAGATGATTCCATACAAGTCAGTATAAATCACCAATAAGTACCGAAACATATGCAAGTAAGTAATGCAATCTGTCACTCACCGCGATCTTGAACAATGCAGGTAATCAAGGAACATGCAGCAGCAGTTGTCCAGTTTCAGCAGTGTTTAACATAGTTCCTAACATAGAATTAAGTAAACAAGGAACAGGCAGCATCAGATGTTTCCAAACAAGTCAGTAACAATCACCAATAAGTACCGAAACATATGCAAGCAAGTAATGCAATCTGTCACTCACAGCGGTCCAGAGCAATGCAAGTAGTCATGGAACATGCAGCACCAGTTGTCCAGTTTCAGCAGTGTCTATCATACGTTCCTAACATACAATTAAGTAATCAATGAACAAGCAGCAGCAGATGTTTCCATACAAGTTAGTAACACTCACCAATAAGTACCGAAACATATGCAAGTAAGTAATGCAATTTGTCACTCACAACGGTCCTGAGCAATGTAAGTAATCAAGGAACATGCAGCAACAGTTGTCTAGTTTCAGTTGTGTCTATCATACGTTCCTAACATACAATTAAGTAATCAACGAACAAGCAGCAGCAGATGATTCCATACAAGTCAGTATAAATCACCAATAAGTACCGAAACATATGCAAGTAAGTAATGCAATCTGTCACTCACAGCGGTCCAGAGCAATGCAAGTAGTCATGGAACATGCAGCACCAGTTGTCCAGTTTCAGCAGTGTCTATCATACGTTCCTAACATACAATTAAGTAATCAAGGAACAAGCAGCAGCAGATGTTTCCATACAAGTCAGTAACAATCACCAATAAGTACCGAAACATATGCAAGTAAGTAATGGAATTTGTCACTCACAACGAGCCTGAGCAATGCAAGTAATCAAGGAACATGCAGCAACAGCTGTCCAGTTTCAGCAGTCTCTATCATACGTTCCTAACATACAACTAACTAATAAAGGAACAAGCAGCAGCAGATGTTTCCAAACATGTAAGTAACAATCACCAATATGTACCGAAACATATGCAAGTAAGTAATGCAATCTGTCACTTTCAGCGGTCCTGAGCAATGCATGTAATCAAGGAACATGCAGCAACAGTTGTCTAGTTTCAGTTGTGTCTATCATACTTTCCTAACATACAATTAAGTAATCAACGAACAAGCAGCAGCAGATGATTCCATACAAGTCAGTATAAATCACCAATAAGTACTGAAACATATGCAAGTAAGTAATGCTATCTGTCACTCACAGCGGTCCAGAGCAATGCAAGTAGTCATGGAACATGCAGCACCAGTTGTCCAGTTTCAGCAGTGTCTATCATACGTTCCTAACATACAATTAAGTAATCAAGGAACAAGCAGCAGCAGATGTTTCCATACAAGTCAGTAACAATCACCAATAAGTACCGAAACATATGCAAGTAAGTAATGCAATTTGTCACTCACAACGGTCCTGAGCAATGCAAGTAATCAAGGAACATGCAGCAACAGTTGTCCAGTTTCAACAGTCTCTATCATACGTTCCTAACATACAACTAACTAATAAAGGAACAAGCAGCAACAGATGTTTTCATACATGTAAGTACAATCACCAATATGTACCGAAACATATGCAAGTAAGT
>JAANYP010002259.1:0-15421 GCA_020465985.1 Centrapalus pauciflorus
CCGGGGAAATTCTCGCTTTTACAAACCTCGGAGTGGATGTAAACCACCGAAAAAGGTCTTTCCTCGAGTTTAGGAAAAACCTTCATTTCCATATACTTGTTCAACACGTCAACACTCAAAACCCTCGCTGCAACAACAACAACAACAAAATTTTTGAATTGAATTTTGATTCAAATTCAATGATCAATCAACAAGTACCAACGGAAAATTGAGAATTGAAAAGTTTACCTGGAAAGTATTTTCCGATAACTCGTAGAATTTTACGGCCGCGCTTGTCTCTGCCTTTGATTTTGAATATTTTGAGCTTATCGATGAGTTTTTCTTGCTCAGGTGAAAGTTCCTCCGACATGATCACCGGAAAATAAAGGGGAAATTGACGTGAGATTTGGGGGAATCTAGACAAAATTGATTCAGATAAGATGAAAATGGAGATAAGATGTATGATTTATTTATATCGGAAAAGATGATTCGAAAACGAAAAGGTGAAAAAGCGAAAGTAAATTGAGGATAAAATAATTGGAGATGGAGAAGAATGAATAATGGAGAAGTTTGATGATGACCGGTGATGGTGGCGTTTGGTGCTTGGGATGGATATGCAGAGGAATATTCTATTAATCGGACGGACGAGATGAAATGGGACAATTTGAGGTCAAGTTTAGGCCGTCGATGATTGTTCTGAAATCTGGACCGTTCAGGTAGGGGCATTGGCCATGATTGACGGTTCCGGTTTTGCAGCTTTTGCTTCATTGGCCCGTAGTTAATGTCGTCTTTGAAAACTAAATGATACCTGCGATGCATATAAATGTATAATCATTAAAAGTTAAGTATATGTATTTTCGAAAACAAATATATTTATAGGCAACGAAGTTTTGACATACACGATAATTTTATGACATTTTCTTTATACATCATACTCTAATTTCTCATGCATCATATCTTATAATTTTTGATCTATAATTTGACTAAATTGTTGTTTATGATTGAATGTATGGTTCCTTTTTTTCATTGAAAGTGATGTAGGTTAACTGACCTAAAGAATGATTGTTGTAAAGTATGGTAAATGAAGTAGACCCTAATTTTATATGTAAATTGATTGTTTTATTTTTATCATCGTCACATTTTATCCTTAAAAATAACGATAAAACAATAATTTTATATGAAATTATGTGTATGATTTAAGTTTCATTTTATTTTTATTTATGTTTGTATCTTTTTTATATTATTGTATTGTTACATTATTCATTTTGTTTCTATTTAATAGTTATATATTGTTTTCATCAGATAATTAATTTTAATCTTTGTTCCTACAAATGTTTTTTAACTTGTAAAAATCTTTTACATAACTATTTTATATTGATGTCATAAAAATTAAGAATGTGTAATACTCGAGACTGATAATATCTGTTCTAGTTCGATACAATTAATCGATCCAGTTATAAGTCATGCACATTTTAAAATTTCATAATATCAATATAAAGTATTAACGTAAGGATGTTTACCAGTTGTATGGTTGTTATAAGTTGAAAAACATTTATTAGATACAAAAAAAAATATAATAACCTAATAAAAACAATAATAAGATATAACTATAAATGGAAACATAAAAAAATACAATACATTAGTGAAAATAAAATTGAAAACATGCATCTACTGTATCCCTTGATAGATCCCTATAGAGCCTAGTAGATAAACTTAGGGGTGTAAACGAGCCGAGCCGAGTCGGAACCAGTTTAAGCTCGAGCTCGAGCGTGGCTCGTTTAAAACTATCAGACTCGAGCTCGGTTCGTTCGAGCTTTGTATGTAAAGCTCGAGTTCGGCTCGTGAATAATTTTCCAAACTCGAGCTCGGCTTGTTTATTACATATTTTAATTTTTAATTAATTTTTAATTAATTTTTTTTATAATATATATAGCTTGTTATTTTAATATATTTATATTTATTTAATCTATATATTATATATTTATTAATTTTAAGATATATTTATATATAGGCTAGATTAAGCTCGTTTAGGCTCGCGAACTCAATATGTGAAGCCGGGCTCGAGCTCGTTTAATTCGAGCTTTTAACGAGTCGAAATCGAGTGGCTCACGAGTAGCTCCGCTCATTTACACCCCTAGATAAAGTTTAACACATTATTTTAAAATTGACACAGTATAAAACATAATCTCATATTGTTAATAAATAAAGGATTAACCTCGTATTTATGCAATGATGTTTTCACATGTTATAAATTTAGGAAACAAATTTATTTTTGACATAAATTATGCAATGAATTTTAAAATTCTTAATAAAAAAATATGACATTTTTCTTCTTTTACCAATTTATGCAATGAAATTATTTTTAACATGATTTACGCAGAGATATTTGAACTTGTTACCAAAAGACACAACATTTAACCTACTTATTTATTTGATCATTTATTAATTTGTTATATGTGTGGATCGGTCAATACGTGTAATCGTGTCGTTTGTCGTGTCAGACACGAATTGTATACGACACGAATTTGTAATACACGAACACGACACGATTTTTAAAACGTGTCTAGATATGAAACACGAATACGACACGCAAAAATTTCGTGTTACACGTGACACGACACACATAAAACACGTGTCACACGACAACACAAATTTAATCCAAAATATATATAATTATAAATCGAAAACATGGTAATCCAAGTATCCAACAACACTTCAAAGGTATTTAAAACCACTATTAATGGTCGTAACCAAAGAGGAACTTTTGACCAAAATAGACTCCTTATTGATATCGAAGTCGACAATTGTATTTATCACATTATCAATGTAAGAGACAAACCCAAACTTTTTCAAATATTTCAAATTTAGTGGGACTCAAATTTTTTTAGTAATCTTGAAACCCTAGTTTATACTTGTCTTATACGTGTCTTATGTGTGTTATCGTGTAACACGATGTTTATATGTGTCTTACACGTGTTTATACAGGTAAATTCTTTACCTGTATAAGACACGAAACATGAATTTTAAATTTGTGTCAACACGAATTTAGACGAAACACGAATTTACAAAACCCATATACGAAAACTCGTGTCGTATAAGTGTCGTGTCTGTAGTGTAGTGTACCAAATTACCAGGTCTTTGTTACTCGTCTCCGGTTAAAAAACCACAAAGACTTAATGATGATTATCGTCAAATAACTGAAAATAAATGTGGGGATTCAAGATTAATCGTTTAATATAAATCATCAATTTTCAATATATTATTTTAATCATTGTTAAACATGAATGACTAATATTTACTACAATGGTTGAATCATTATTTAATATAATTGGTTAAAATTTAAGCATAGATTGATTGACTTTATAATACATTGTTATTTTCGAATCCGCATGGATTTATTCGACAGTGATCTCTATTTAACTCTTTACAATTTTAGTAGTCAGTATAGAATACGATATTTTAAAATTGGAACAAAAGGACAGGCTTCCAATCCGACGGGACGGAGATTGGTCATCCTGTCCCCTCTTAAAAAGACCACAGGACTTTAACGTAGATCCCTATCGGGTAGGTGGGGAAAACCATAGGGATTCGAGGAACCCGTTTATAACAAATGTTTAATTAAACATGAAATTTTATTATGAGATTATTGTTAAAATTAACATGTAAAATTTATAATGATTCAAACCATACACGGGTACAACAATTAATAAAATCATAAACAAAACAATTATAGATTAGACTAACAATTATATATATATGCATACAAATAGGGGTGGCAATTTGAGTCCATTCAAGCAAACGGGTCAAACGGGTTGACGACCAAAAGTTATAAATTTTACATAATTTTGAATTTTTTTTCAAAGAACAATTTTTTTTAATACATCGTTTTATAAATTTTCATTTTTAAATAAAAGTTATGTTCTATATTAGTTTTTTACAATGGATCCATTTAACTGTTCAGCCCGTTTGCCCCGTTGGGTCAAGATTGTCACCCCTATATACAAACAAATAAAATACTTATTATTGTATAACATAAATATAATAATAATTTACATATATAATCTAAAATATAAATAAATTACTTATTATTATGTAAAAAGTAAGAGATTATTTAACCAATATTTTAATCGGGTGGTTTATCGTGTTATCGGGACAAGTATCATAAATCCAGTGGCGGACCCAGCCACCAAAGGGACCCGTTGCACAATTTTTTTGTTGCGTTCACGTTTCAAATTTTCAAGTGATTATCTTGATCGGGTCGGATTAATAAATGAACATTTATAATTTAAAATAGTACATATTGTAACATCCTCGGATTTAATTTATTGTATTTTGAATTAATTAAGTGGAAAAATATATAATTAAGTTGAAATTTGAGCAATTATTATGTATTTGGGTTATTTAGAAGTTTGTTGTTATTTTAAGAAAATTTGAACTCTGAATCATTATTATGGAGTATTAAGATTTTAAAAGTTATTAATGATAATTTTAAGATTAAATTAGTATTTTACGGAACCGGTTAAGTCGAGGGAAGAAATGTACTAAATGGTGAAAATGGAAATAAAAAGGACAAAAATATTCATTTTCCATTTACATACTCTCTCACTACTCTCTCTCTCTAGAATTTTCTCTCTCTACATCTCTCTAAGATATCTCACAAACCGACCGTCAGATTATCGAGAATTATACGTCAACGGAAAGATCTCGTGGAGTACAACAACAATCTGCAAACGGATTTCTGATTTCGTACGAATTAAGGTAAGAATCGAATCTTTTAAGTTTATTGTTTCGGTTTTGAAGAACTAGACTTTCGAATCTGTCATTTTATGTAAATTGGAGCTTGTTTTGCTTGAAATATTGCTAGGATATGATCGTATATGCATAATAGAATCGAATCTAGGTATGATACTTGTTATATGCATGATTTTTTACTTAGAAATGAAGGATTTAAGCTGAAATGATGAACAGACTCGAATATGCCAAGAACAGAGTCGAAATGCAAGAACAAACTCGATTTTTTGTACTAGATTCGAGTGTGTAGCACTAGATTCGAATTAGGGGGTTCGAATCTATCCCCAGATTCGAAGGGGGGTTCGAATCTATGCATATGGTTCGAATCTATGCATATGGTTCGAATCTAGTGATCAGATTCGAAGGTAGACCCATTAAATTCGAGTTTAATGCCTAAAATTGAGAATGCTACACTCTAAACTCGAGTATTATGAATGAAACTCATAAACAACACATAAAATGATATGAAATATACAAAGGACAAGATGTAAACTTGAAATGGGTTCAAGCTTAATTATAGTATGAATTTAGACATGGACCCGAAATGGGGGAAAATATTGCAAAACTTACGAAACTTGGTTTTATGATTTAAACAGTTATTGATACGAGGTATTGTTGTAATTAATATAACAGGTCCCTTGTGGTGTTGTTTAACCCACAGTGGGGTACTTGGTGGATCCGGTTGAAAGCCCGAAGAGAAATAAAATTGGTTAAAGATTAATTACGCACCCACAGTGAGTACATATGATTTCGCATGTTTATATCTGCTTTATGATTGCTTTTGCTTACTGAGACATGTTGCTTCATTATTCGTTTGGAATTCTACTAACTTGCGTAAATTTGGATGCACATTCTTATTTGATGCATGTCCGTTCGTTTGTTGTGCATCTATGATGGACCTGCGGGTCGCATCTGTTACTCTGATGTTACTGCTCTATATGACGCTGGAGCTGATCCCTCCAGGTCCGTAGGCAGTATGTCATCCCCGATGTTATGTCTGTCTCAGTAGTGTATTTCAAAGGACGAGTTGCGGGCTCGTAGAGCGACGGCTCTTGTGTGGTCGTACTTTGTGTACGTGGAGAGTGCACGACGTGTGTCGTCGGTGCTACTCTTGTGGGCATCATAAGGATTTATAAAATGTGTAAATCTGTGTATTCACTAAGCATTCGCTTACCCCTCAGTTGATTTTATTTTACAGGAAAGGGTAAATCAGCTGCCGGACCTTCTAGTTAGGTCATTTGGAAGATTTAGAAGACTCGGCACTATTTAATCGGTAATTGTGATTTGGACAATGTTGTAATATATTCTGGATGATTGTAATAATTGTAATGGGTGTGTAGACTTAGACTTGGTACCCTATAGCACTGTAGGGTGTTTGACACTATTGCACTACTTTAATTATGTTTTAATGCTTCCGCACTTAATTTAGGTTATCAGATCATTATGTTATTGCATGTTGATGATTAATCCTGGGTGTATTGTAATTGGTGGTTGTTGTGGCAAGGGTGTCACACATATAATCTTAAATAACAAATAAACTAACAAATAGAATGATTCAAGATCAGTTTTGGGCGCGAGATGAGGCCAAAGCCAAAAGAAAAGAAGACAAGAGAAAAGAAAAGAGGGAACATGAAAGGAATTATGTCGTGGATAACATAAACCTTAGGAATAAAGCGAAACGTAAAAAAAAAAAGGGGCAAGGAAAAGATTGATTATGAAACCGGAATAGATGAGAATTACATGAAATATGTAATTAGATCATTCAAGGACTGGCAGCCTCCCACATCCTCTGGATCTCTGAGAATTGAGGAAGCAGAAATGTGGATTACAATTATGGAACAAATCTTTAGGGAGATGAATTGTAAAGATGAGTATAAGGTATTTTTAGCTAAGGATCAATTGATTGGACAAGCTAAGGAATGGTGGGACCGTTGGGAAAAAAAATTGGGATCCAAGTTGATTGCTGACAGGATCTAAAATATGAATTACCAAGACTAACTGATTTGAACTTATCAGAGTATAAATCAATAATCTTGCTTTGAATCAAAGTTTAATCAGGAAGTTTGCGGACTAACACTTAATTATTTTAACAAAAACTTTCAGAATCAATAATAAATAAACACACAGGAATTAATCAAGACTGTTTGTATTGCTGAATTCATCAATTACAATCACCTCTAATCTGTTTGATTAGACGAAGAACACAGACTGTTCTTAGGGTTTTACAACCTTAGAGGCTTAAGAAAACTTAATCAACAAAGCAATTACATACTCAAAATATGCAGAAACTCCTACACAATAGAACGACCTATTCTCTGTATTTATATTGCTTCTTGATATGTTTCCTTGACGAACTATGACTTCTCTGATAGTAGATATGCTGGAATCTTCATGTAGATATCGTTTCCTGAAAATCAGCACTTTCTGTTTCTGAAACTGTTGAGCAGCTTGAATCTCTTGACAGAATGAACTGAGCAGCTTGAGTTGTTTTGCTCTGGCAGCTTGAACTTTTACACTGGCAGCTCGAGTTTCTTCAACTAGCAGCATGAACTTTGTATTTACATGTAAAATCTACTAACAGTCTGAGAAGTCTAAACTAACAGCTTGAATGTACTTAAACTATTTCCCAACAATCTCCCCCTAACTTAAATTCTTTACAAGACTTTAAGTTCTATAAAAACATGGAAATAAATAAGTAAACTGTTATTTAAAAACCAAGGCTTTCAAAAACTCACAACTGTGCAAGCTTATGATCTATAGCCTTCAAAAATTCTCTCTTCATCTCTTCTTTATCACAAGATATTCTAGCTGATTTTACTTGCAGTAGCATATCTTTTGAAAAATTGAAATACTCAAGATTGAAGAAAATACCAGACCCATCTGTGAATTTGATTCTGAATGTCTTTGATTTGACAAACAGATCAATCTGCTTGATCTTTTTCCCTTTCTTTTCAGCATCTTCTATCTCTTGTCTTGCAAACTCAGAATCAACCACTGTACTTAGATCTTTGATGAGTTGCTTGACTTGTGGAAGAGCAGACCTTACTTGTGTAACTGACCCTATATTGTACATCTTTATTAATTCATCTCTGGTCAGCTTCTGTACTATCTGCCAAAAAGTGTCATACTCTTCTTCAGGTCCGGACTCTCTTCTGATTACAAACTTTACTCTCAAGTCACGGTCATCCAGTGACTTAGCAAAACAGTAGTTAATTTGAGGCTTTGTAAAATCATGCTGATCAATCAGCTTCTCTATCTCCATAGCCTTTTGTAGTTGTTGCTCAAAGAGCACTCTCTTAACCGATGAAGGAATAGGGACAGCTGCTTGATCAGTGGGAGTAGGTGCACTGGCACCAGCTTCAGTTTGGACTGATTGGGTTGTTGGTTGGACTTCTTGGGATGGTTAAGCTTCTGGAGAGACTGTTGTTCTCTGTCTTTTGTCCATCTCCTTATCATGAATCTCCTGCAGCCTTTCAGTAGACATGGACTGAGCCATTTTCTTTGGAATACCTGCTGCAAAGGCAAAATTGATAAGAAATCTTCTATGCTCAGCCTTGGAGTGCCCTGTTGGCATCTTTCTTTTCCTTGCTCCTTGCTTGGCCACAAACCCCTTTAAGTAATCACCTAAAGTCTCATCATCATCCATTGGGGTTTGGGCTTGCTGCTCTAATTCTTTGTCTTGTTCTTCTGCTATTCTTCTGGCAACTTCAGCATCAAAGGCAATTTTGGCTTCTTTTGAGGAAAATTTATGCTTTGGAGACTCAATGAGAATGCCCTTGCCCTTGTCTTTTGTAGCAGATGTTGTAGCTTGGACTGTGCTTGATGGAGCTTGAATTCCTTCTCTGATCACAACTCCAGTGGCTTTTGAAGGAACAGCTTGAGTTTCTAGGCTAACAGCTTGAGAAGCTGTTGGGATTGCTAGCCTAGAAATTGGAACTGTTGGTGCTGCTTGGACTGTTGTTGTTGGAGCTACTTGGACTGATGTGGGAACCTCCTGATTCTCCCCCTTTTTGGAAGCATTGGTTTGGTCAGAAGAAACCACAACCTTTGCCCCTTGGGTTTGAATCATCTGCTCTAACTTCATAATTTTATTTCCACAGAGTGTGAAGCCTCTGTGAAGATAATCCATTCGCTTATTTTGAGCAGCATCTGCCTGCTTGATAGCAAAAATTTGAGCCCCTTGTGCAGCAATGATGGACATTTGATGGTCCAACATAGCTACAACAGGTTTGAGTCTGGGATCCGTTAAGAGCATTTGTTGCAGACTAGCCTCAAGATCAGAGAACACCTGAGGTGCTTGTGATCTATCACTGACATTAAGACCAGAGGTAGAAACTTCTGGGCCCCTCTTTTCTTGGTTCTGGGGACTTCCAGCTTGTGTTTGCACAATTGCTGTTGCCATGGGCGTGGTCTTAGCTATGTTGGCATTGTCCTGTGCCTCTTGTGCAGAGACATCAGTAGTGCCAGCCACAGAACCCATATGAACCATCTCTGAAGAGATGTTCACCTCCTGAGAGAGGATGGGAGTTTCCTCAACTGGTTCCCTTTGGATATTCTGTGCAGAAGTATCCTCCTGCACAGGGATATATGGCTCTTGCTGATGGGAGGAGGAGGAAGGAGCTCCTGGTCCCCTTTTTCTTTTGTATAAGTATCTGAGTGGGCGTGTTGGCTGTACAAAAGGATCAGAGGGAGTTTGTGTATTGGGAGGAGGGGGTTGGGGTCCTGGGGGTGTAGCAGTGATGATAGGCTGAGCCTGCTCAGGACCCTCTCCTCTGTGTTGTGGAATAATGTTCATCATTGCAGAAGGCAATGGAACATCAACACTCAAAAAGTTGGCACTATGTTTCAAAAGTCTCTTAATAGAGGATAGTGAGTGCTTGTGGGAAACATGTATCCTTTTATGTGTATGAGAAGATGTGCAGGTGTGTGCAATGATTTCTGCTAAAAATCTAGGATACATCAAAAATTTCCCACTCTTTAGGGAATGATGCCTTAACATCCCCTGAAAAATCATGTTGGAAAAATTGAACCGTTGGCCTGTGGAAAAGCACACTAAGGCAGTGGCAATGTTAGATGAAAATTCAGACCAACCAGTTCTTTTGGGGCTTATGCACTGCTGATTGATATGTACAAGAAATTTCCATTTAGGAGAGAAATGGGCTTTTAAGAAAGTAAAACAATCAGCAGGACCCCTATAACCGATATTAAAAAGACCTGTATGTAAAGCATCAAGGGTTAGGTCAGTTATACCTGTGGCATCTTGAAGATGCAAGTGATGTCGGATGGATTCCTCAGTGATATGGATATCAGTTCCATCAATCTTGGAAAGGAGGGTAGGCACTCCATTGATGGTTTGAACAGATGCATGGTTCCAAAACTGTTCTATATGGGAGATGTATATAGTAGGGTTTATTGATAGTGCATGATGGATATGGGAGTGCCTGAGGAAATCCATCATTGCATGGAACGGTTGGAGTTCAGCGTGTTTCAGAGTGTATGGGAGGCAGTTGTGTTCTTTTACGAACTCCATAGATGAACAAACGATGGTTTTAGGGTTTGAAAGAAGAATGTGTGATTCGTTCAGAGAGAAAGCAGAAGGCCGTGGAAGAAGAATATGTAACTGGTAGTTACAACTGAACGAAACCGGGACCTTTAAAGGTTTTGAAAGGTTGGGTCCCGCGCACACATTTTGAAGATTACCCAAATACCCTGCACACTTTGACAGATCAAGTGAAAATAACTAGCAGTTCGAGAAGATGAACTAGCAGCATGAGAAAATACTCATGCTGTTAGTGTAAAATTGTGCAACTTTTCAATGGAACAGTGTCTCCCCCTTAAATTAGCATACTGAGTCGATAATAATGAAAACCAATTAATCCATGTTTACCATACCAATATTTGATATTAGGAAAGTGAACTTTCCCACATCAAAAGGTTTTGTAAATAGATCAGCTAGCTGATCATCTGTATGTATTTTGGTAACTTGGATTAACTTCTTTTCATTACAATCTCTGATGAAGTGAAACCTGATTTCTATATGCTTGGTTTTTTGGGAATTTCACTGGGTTTTGCACAATGCTAATTGCACTTGAATTGTCAATATAAATAGGAGTGGATAAGAAATTCATACCATAGTCTCTTAGCTGATTTTGAATCCACATTACCTGGGAGCAGCAGCTTGCAGCTGCTACGTATTCTGCTTCAGTGGATGATGTGGAGACAGCTGTTTGCTTTTTGCATTGCCAAGAGACCAGTCTTGCTCCTAAGTATTGACATCCACCAGTTGTGGATTTTCTGTCAATGTTGCATCCACCATAGTCACTGTCAGAATAAGCAGTTAGTTCAAAAGGAGAGTCTTTGGGATACCATAGACCTAAATGTGGTTGGCCTTTGAGGTATCTGAAGATTCTCTTAACAGCAACCAAGTGAGAATCCTTTGGTGAACATTGAAACCTGGCACATACACAAACAGCAAACATTATATCAGGTCTAGAAGATGTTAGATACATGAGAGATCCTATAAGGGATCTGTATAGATGAATATCCACATCTATGCCATCTTTGTCTGTATGGAGCTGTTTATGAGGATCCATTGGAGTGCTTGCCACCTTTGTGTCTTGATAGCCAAACTTTTCCAATATGTCTTTGACATACTTTGATTGACTTATGAATAGACCAGTAGGCTTCTGTTTAACCTGCAGCCCTAGAAAGAATGTGAGTTCCCCCATTGAACTCATTTGAAACTTTTTGTGCATTAGGGCCTCAAATTCTTTGCACAACCTATCATTAGTTGAGCCAAAGATGATGTCATCAACATAGATTTGGACAAGTAGAATCTCAGCTTTGATGGATTTAGTGAAGAGTGTTTTGTCCAGAGTGCCTCTCTTGAATCCATTCTGTAGAAGATATGATGACAGTGTGTCATACCATGCTCTGGGGGTTGGTGAAGACCATAGAGAGCTTTGTCTAGCTTGTACACCCTGTCTGGATACTTGTAGTCTTCAAAACCAGGAGGTTGACACACATATACTTCCTCTTCAATTATCCCATACAGGAAAGCAGACTTAACATCCATTTGATACACTGTAAATCCTTTGAAACTTGCATATGCTAGAAATAGTCTGATGGCTTCAATTCTTGCTACTGGAGCAAAGACATCATCATAATCTATTCCCTCTTATTGAGTGTACCGTTGTGCTACTAGTCTTGCTTTGTTCTTGATGACTATCCCTCTCTCATCCTTCTTGTTTCTGAACACCCATCTTGTACCTATTGCTCTTTTTCCTTTAGGAAGATCCACCAGAGTCCATACATTCTGAATTTTGAACTGTAAAAGCTCTTCTTGCATGGCTTCAATCCAGGATGAATCTTTTAGTGCTTCTGATGCCTTTTTGGGTTCTAGTTGAGACATAAAATAGGCATGTTCAAAAGCAGCTAGACTGAATTCAGAAACTGCTTGTTCAGCAGCAGCAGTCTCATTGTGAACCATTTTCCTTGTTTGAACAGGAGTGCTTGGATCACCCAGTATTTGATTGAGAGGGTGATACTTGTGAACTCTTAGTGTGGGCTCTCTCTTTGTTTGAAAAGAAGTTCCAAGGTTTGTATCATCTCCATCAGAACCAGTGAATGGTTCAGTTTCTGGAACAGCATGAGTTTCTAGGCTAACAGCTTGAGAAGCTGTTGGGACTGCTAGCCTAGAATCTGGGACTGTTTCCTTTTGTGTTGGAGCTGTACTGTCAGGACTTGGGAATGGCACTTCAGTGTCTGGATTTGCATTAAGTGGAGCATTCAGGACCCCTGGAGGATCACATGACAGAAGTGGTAGAGTGGTGAAATCATTCCAACTTGTTGAATCTGCAGCAGTCTGAAACTTTGTGCCAACAGCATGAGAAATTGTATTGGCAGCATGAGAATTCGTGTTAGCAGCTTCAACCCTGTATGCATCAGCTTCTGCAGTATACTCAACAAAGCTCAGAGAATTTGTTAGTGAATCTAAATCAAACAACCAATCAGGGCCAGTGCCTTTGATATTAGCAGTATTTTCATTAAACTCAACATTGGCACTTTTTTCAATTGTTTTAGACACACTGTTGTATACTCTATAGGCTTTGCTTTGAGTTGAGTATCCTACAAAGAATCCTTCTTCTGCCTTACTTTCAAACTTCCCTAAGTGAGTCTTAGTGTGAAGGATAGTACATGGGCATCCAAAGGGCTTGAAGAAAGCTATTAGGGGACTTCTGTTATGGAATAACTCATAGGGAGTTTTCCCTTGTGATTGAACTACTTGAAACCTATTTAGAACATAACAGGCTGTATTAACAGCTTCTGCCCAGAAAGTCATTGGCAGATTTGAATCAGCTAGCATTGTTCTAGCAGCCTCAATTAATGTTCTGTTCTTTCTTTCAGCTACACCATTTTGCTGTGGTGTTCTTGGTGCACTATATTGTCTAGCAATGCCTTTGGACTCACAAAAACTGTTTAGAATGTGATTTTTAAATTCAGTTCCATTGTCTGATCTTATCACCTTAACTTTGGAATTGGATTGGTTTTCTATCTTAAGGACAAAAGACTTAACTAGCTCATCAGTTTCATCTTTAGACCTAAGAAAGTATACCCAAGTAAATCTGGTGAAATCATCAACAATGACTAAACAGTATGCCCTTTTATTCAAACTCAAAACAGATGTTGGACCAAATAGATCCATATGTAGCAACTGAAGAACAGATGAAATTGAATTTACTTCTTTGGTCTTATGAGAAGTTTTGTGTTGCTTACCTTTAAGACATGCTACACAATGATCATCACAAATGAACTCCTTTTGTGGTAATCCTCTTACCAGATTCTTTTTAACTAAAGCATTCATGGACTTGAAGTTCATGTGACACATCCTTCTATGCCAAAGAGCAGACTCATTTGATGATGCTCTGGATATTAAACAGCTTAAAGTATTTGACTTAGGTAAAAGATCTGTGTCCAGGCAGTAAACATTGTCCTTTCTTGGTTTTCTAAGTAAGACAAGATTTTCAGGAACTTTGAAATCCTTTGAAAGAACAATGCACTCAGAATCTGTGAACAGAACAATGTTTTGTTTGTCACAGATTTGAGAGACACTCAATAAATTGTACTTAAGCTGTTCAACATACAGAACAACATGGAATGTCATGTTGCCTGCATTAACAGTACCTTTACCTGTAACCTTACCTCCTTTTGAGTTGCCTCCAAATGCAACAAAACCTCCATCAAAACCTTTGAAATTTGACAAGCATTCAGAATTGCCTGTCATGTGCCTAGAGCATCCACTGTCCAGATGCCATCTTGATCTATGAGGAGACCTGTGGTTGCCCTGCACAAATAACAGCTTAGTTAGTAGTGGAGTAAACCCAAACCAAATTGGTTGTGGGTTGGCCTTGTACATTGACATAACTAAAAACTGTTTTTGACTTCTTATATTTAGTGAGATCAACTGATGGAGTCTTTGGAGAGTATTTAGTGATAATATGAGGTATCCAACTATTTTGATCATCTTTTCTTCTGACAGTCTCAGATAATTCACTAGCAGCTCCAGATTGATGCCCAGCAGCTTGAGCTGTGTTTGTAGTGCTAACAGTTTCAGTTTTTGCACTAACAACATCAGATTTTGACTTAGCAGTCTGATCTTTTGCATTAGCAGTTTGAGCAACAGATTTGTCCTTGACACACCACATTTGTTTAAAACTTGATTTAGGCTTTGCCAAAACTTGTTTTTGATGTGTGGACTGTTTTTTATTAACTTTTGAGAATCTGTGATCAACTGTTTTCTTTGGAGCTGCTGTGGAAGGTTTCACTTTTGAGTGCTTTGCCTGATTTGGATTTGATTTTGTGTGATGCACAGTCTGTTTTGCAACAACTGGTTTGTAAAAAACAATCCTTGGCTAAGTGATTCTTCCTTCCACAGTGAAAGCATCTTTTGACAGTTTGAATTGGAACACCAGACTTTTCTGTCAATTTCTGGTTCTTGTTTCTCTGGTTTCCTCTTACCTGCTGTTGTTTAGGAAACTTTTGAACACCATGTTTTTGGCATGTGCAGATAGAAACAGTTTTACCTCTTTTAGTTCCTTTTGATGAAGATGCAGTGTTACAGTTAGAATGTACAGAAACTTGTGAAGTAGCATTGCATACACTCATCTTCTCTTTTCCTTTCTTACTGGGAGCTTGGACTTCTATGGATGCACTCTTTGTGTCACAGTCTCTATTTTGACTCTTATCTTCTTTTAATTCAGGACTGTTATCAAGAATAGGATCTACAATAGTCATAGACTCATCTAGTGGTTCATTGACAAGTCTATCAACAACCTCACTCATTGGATGAATGTACTTGTTATTGTATGGAGGTGGAGTAGCTTTATATCCTATTCCTTCTTTGGGATTGACCTGAGATTTCACTGTATCTTTGAATTGAACTTCCATTAGGTGTTCTAGCTTTTGATTTGCTAACTTGAAGTTTCCTAGATCTATGTTAACAGATTCTAGCTTCTTATTAGCCTCAAACACCTTTTGTTCAGTCTCTTCTACCTTTTTATTTAGAGATTCTATTTTCTTATTTAGCTCCTTCTTCTCCCACTCATGATAGGTTCTATCATACCCCATTTGAATCTCATTGTCCTTATAATCA
>JAANYP010002259.1:16019-122826 GCA_020465985.1 Centrapalus pauciflorus
GCTGAGCCTCAAATTACTCAAAGGTCTGGAATGGTTATTCATGAAGCGTGGAATCCTGAACACACTAAGCAGGTAGTTACTGACAAAGGCTTAATGTTCAGTCTGGAAAACGTAGAGTCAATTGATGAGGAAGAGGATGCAACTCTAGTCATTGAACAATTGTTGGCAATTGGCCAAGGAATGTCAGAAAAGGAGGACACTAAAAAGAGACAAAGATTGATTGATTGGCATGTTAACTCTGGCAAATCAAAGGCTGTAATCACTGGTTGCTCAACTGAAAGGTTGCAACAGATGTATGACAAAGAAAATGCCAAAGTTGAGGAGGAGAAAGCTCAGAAAGAGAAGGTAATGGATGATCTGACCAAAGAAAGGGCAGCTGAACTGATAATGAAATTTTCATATGATAAAGTTATGGGGGAAATGTGGAGTGAAGAGGTAAAGAGGACAGATGCTTTAATCAGAAATACAAACAAAGGCTTCAAAACTGTTTTTAAGAAGCCAAAGATCATATCCTGAAGAGCAGTGCCTAACCCTGTTAGTGGAGGAATTACTTTGTATAACATTCATGTACAAAGGGATGAGGGACGTGCTGAGGAGATCTATAAACATGTGAATCCAATCTTCAAAAGCATGATTCGAGAAGATCTGGAGGACATGTACAGAATTGGTAAAGATCGTTTTGCTGACTCTGAGATCATAATTGTCAAGCAACTGATGAGAGAGCTTACAAGTGTGTTGGATCCTGCTTCCATTAAGGGGGAGCTTGATTCAATGAGACATACAAACATCAAAGAGAGATCAGATACTTACAGAGATCTAAAGCGTCTTCATTATCTAATCAAGTTACTACTTCCATTTGTTAAACAAATTCATGAAGAACAAGAGGAGGAGATAGTCGTGGAAGCAGGTGCTCATGGAGGTAATCAACTTACTACTTCCGCTTTTAAAAAATGGCATTCTTATTAATCGAGTTAACGCTCTCTTTTTAGGTCTACTGCAGATTGTTTTAATTATAAAAAAACATGTAAATGTATAGAATTGACATCTCAATCCTTCTTCTTCACCATGATTTTAGAATTGATATCAATTCTAGAAGTTTGTAATACAATGTCATAAACACAATACATACTCAATATTATCTAAAAGTTTGTACCCCATGTTAGGATTGATATCAATTCTTTATGGATTAATATAAATCCCTACATCAATTTAAAATCATGTTTGGATTGATATCAATTCGTTATAGGAATTTATATCAATTCTCACATGAAATTTCATACATGGAGGACTTCCGCTTATAAAAAATGGCATTCTTATTAATTAGTTAACACTCTCTTTTCCTGTCTAGGGATACCAAAGTCTTCAGTAAAAATAGAGCGCCTTGAGGATACTGGTGAACGCATTATTTGGTAATTTTCTTATTAGTACCTTTGTATGCTAATTGCATCACTTTCAATATCCTATTATATTTCCATATTTCTATTTGGACAGTGACCGCTGCTTAACATCAATCTTTGGACTTCATCGGTACTGTCCAAGATGCAAATATGAAATCTGTCTCACCTGTTCCAAGGAAATACGGAGCAATAGTCGGAAAAGCAGAACTTCAACTACCCAATCTGGTCCCAATCTGGTAGCTGAAAACAATGGGAGTTTATTTTGTGTTAGTAAATGTGGAAGAACATTAATGTGTCTCAGGGATATCTTAGAAGAAACATGGATCTCAAATCTGGGAATAAGAGCAAAAAAAAATAAATAACATACTCAAAATCAAATTGTCACCCGATTGTGACTTGTTCATTCCAGAAACTAGTGGTGAATATTACCTCAGAGCAGCTGATAGGAAAGGATCAAATGATAATGACCTCTATTGTCGTTCATCCAAAGATGCAGAAAATGACGTGATCCGCTTTCGTAACCATTTGAGTAAAGGTGAACCAGTAATTATCAAGGATGTTTTACCTCAAATTCACAGAATAAGTTGGGAGCCGATGGTGATGTCACGTGCATTGTGTGAACATGTGAATTTAGATGTTTTTGATTGCTCGAATGGGCATGTGGTAATTCTGTTTCTTTAATGTTAAACTTCAACTTCATAGTTTATAATTGTATATTGTCATTTGCATAATTAGTCACCATGATATGCAGGTCGAAATTAATACTAAAGAGTTCTTCAAAGGTTCCACTGAAGGATTTTTTCATGAATCAAGGCTACATATGCTCAAATTAAAAGACTTTCCTCCATTTGAAAAGTTTGAAAAAGTTCTTCCACGACATTATGATGAATTCATCAAAGCATTGCCTTTCAGAGAATACACTGATCCAAAAGTGGGTTTTCTGAATCTTGCTGTGAAATTACCGCCAACTGTTCCAATTCCTGATTTGGGTCCGAAAGCATATATAGCATATGGAACTGCTCAAGAACTTGGAAAAGGTGATTCAGTAACCAACCTTCATTGGGATATGACAGATGCGGTATTAGTTCAACCCTGAATATATTGAGATATCAAAGCATATTATTATACAATCGGTATTAATTTTGATGAGTGTAAATGGTCAGGTGAATATCTTGACACACGCCACAGAAGTGTCGGCATTTGATGAAATAAAGATAAGACGCAGGAGTAAAAGAGATAGAGATGGTAAATCCTTAAAGAAGTGTAGAGGACACAGACGAGATACAAGGGAAGCAGTTGGTGCTCTTTGGTACATATTTCGTAGGGAAGATGTTAAATCCTTAATGAAGTATCTATCGAAGTACTCAAAAGAATTTCACAAGGATTTCTCCGTTGTGAAGGTATGTTTACTATTGTACTTTATCTATTTATCTTTAATTCGGCTTTATCTGAATGGTTTGTGTAGGGTTGTAATCCTATTCATGATCAAGCATATTACTTGACATCGGAGCATATTCAAAAGCTAAAAGAAGAATATGGTTGGTATTCATATTTTTTTTGTACTTTAGTTGGACGACTAGCATTATTAAGCTAATTTTTGTCATAAGTATCCGTAACATGTGATGAGATGTGAACCTTTTAGGTGTGGAACCATGGACATTTGGACAATGTGTGGGTGAGGCGGTTTTTATTCCTGCTGGATGTCCACACCAAGTGCGAAATCTTAAAGTCAGTTACTTACTTCTATTCCCCCCCCCCCACCCCCACACACACACACACACAGCATAAGTTTATACAACTATTTACACAAAGAAGATCTTAAATATTTAGGGATTTGATAGCATAAGTTTAGGGATTAGATTTAAAATCTTACCTAAATAATATCTACCTAAGAATAAGAAAAATAAGTTACAATAAATCTGCTATACATGCAGTCATGTACAAAAGTTGCAATAGACTTTGTTTCTCCGGAAAACATAAAAGAATGCATGAGACTAAAACAGGAGATTCGCGAGCTTCCAAGAGGGCACTACGCCAAAGAAGACAAACTAGAGGTCTCAAAATTTCACCCTTTGTCATTCTAATGTCTTTATGTTGTCAATAACAACAATTGAATCTATTTCCTTGGAACAGATAAATAAGATTGTCTTACATGCGATGGACAAATCTCTTACGGATGTTGTGGCACTAATGAGTGATGAGAGACTGGATTCACTAATGAGTGATGAGAGACTGGATTAAGAGAATCGGTGGCAAAAATTAATTTTTCTGAAATAACTTTGTTTCGATGATTGTAAGCGTATTTCATTCTCTTTTAATTCTTGAACGGTTTTTGTAGGTTGTAATCGTATTTTGACCAGCAATGCAGAAACTTTGGTTAAAGGGGAAGTTTGGAGGGAACCCCTTAATCCCCGGTATCCTTTGGATACCTGCTGACCCACCCGCAAGGGCCACAACGCCTGTAAATCTCCTAGGGACGGGTAACCCAGCTGCACGCTCCCAGAGTAAACCCTGGGCACTCGTATATGGTTAAATTCATGCAGTGGGTTTGTTAATTTGCTTCTGTAGTTGTTGATTGCCAGTTGCTTTCTGGAGTTTGTTAGGGTTCTATCTAAGTTTTATGTTTTATTGACATGGGTTTTGATTCATTACAAAATTATAACCATCTAAGATCTGTTGTTTGCCATTCGGTGACGAAAATTTTAAAATATTTCTGATTAGATGTGTTCTTATAAGATATCCACAGCCACCATTGGCCCTGAACATATCCACAGCCACCATTGGCCCTGAACATACCCCTGCATACAAACACTTGTTATTTATGGCTGGCTAGTGGCTACTGGCTAAGTTGTACTCGTTTATTTTGTATTACGGGGAGTGGTAAATTAGATTCTACTATCCAAGGAGTTTTCTTTTTATGCCTCGAGCTCAATATATAACTTAAACTAACTTGGTTGTCACTTCTAGCTTTACTGAAGACTAATATCATACTATTAGTTGAGGATTTTAGTGTCATCAGATATTTTAGGTGATTAGGATTTACCTGAGACCCAAGGAAAAATCATGTTCTATGTTAGTCTGCCCTATGATGACCATTAAGTTGGCTCTAAGCTGACTTAGCAATTTTGACTGTTAACAGTTATCTCTCCTAGGCGGTTAATGTTGAAAATTAAGTAGAAAGTAATAATTTCTGCAGATAAATTTTAACAATTTCTGGTATCAATTCAACATTATTACTTTGTCTAGTATTACTATCAAGGAAATTAGCCAAATAATTTCTGGTATCAATTCAATGTTTATTTTGGATGTGAAATAGTTAAATACCAAGATTAGTGAAATAGTTTAAATTTAAAAGACCCACCAAAATTGACCAGCATTGGAGTGAAATATTGGCATTCTGGATCTGTAGTTGATTTAATTTTGTTGGTTGATTAATCGTTAGAGATTTCTTGGTTCGGGTATTGTTCGGTAAACCGAAACCGCCTAACCCGCCCGATGCTCACCCCTAGGAATCTGCCGGCAGGCCGGAGCCCGTCCACCAGCCCCTCCCCCCCCCCAAAAAAAACCCACACCGGATCCCTCATCATCCCTTACCCTCTATTTTCAATCAAAACTAATTTGTGACATAAGTTCTTCAAATACTTTGTTTAATTCAAATAGGTTGATTCTGTACCCGCTATTTACATCTTAATCGTGATGCTTGTTTACATGTTTTAAGCCTAAAGGAAAGCTTATTTCATTTCTTAAGAAACCAAACATGACACGAAAATGGAATTTTCATTCCTCTTCCATCAGTATCCAAACAAACACACAAGCATATGGATGCTATGATTTGATTTGGATGCATTTATGGTTTCATGTTGATCCTCTCATTTTACATCTGATAAGGACCATAAAGGCTATTGATCTGAAAATTTTATGCATTCCTGATCAGATTTTTAAGGGATGTTGGAGTGATTTGAATATGCATGACTTCTACATCATGATCTGTTTGCGTCACAATAATTTATATGCCCCTAGCCTATTTGATTTGTATGTTTTGCTGAAATGGGGATGCAAATATGGATTTAATGGATCTGATGATTTTAAGAATTATATAAGGGGCTGTTATATAGATTTATACTGCTATAAGACTGGTTTGTATTCCCTAATAATGCTGATCTGGTACTTTTCTGATTTAGATTGGGAGGTTTCTGAATTGCCATATGGAGATCAGTTAAGAGGTGTCTATAATTCAGATTTTAGTTAAACTCGGGCTGCTAGTTCAAAAAACTCAAGCTGCTAGTTTAAAATTTTCGGACTGCTAGTTAAGAATTCCTAACAGATAAGAAAACACAATTTTCTCAGGCTGCTACTTCAGAAAACTCGGGCTGCTAGTTCAAAATATCTCGGGGTGCTAGTTATAGACGCTTCTCACAAAAAGATAGACTTCTCACTTGATCCTGATTCTCTCTCTCTCTCTCTCTCTATATAAATAAATATATATATATATATATATATATATATATATATATATATATATATATATATATATATATATATATATATATACATAGATTGAGGATAAAAAAGGTACCACCAAGAATCGAGAGTACCGAAGGTACCTCGCTTAAAAAACTTTTTTTCAAAATTTTTTTTTATAATCATGTTTAGATTAAAAATATAAGATCACATGCAAAAAATTACACACACACACATAGTGAATCTCCCAGAAATTTATGTGAATGGACAGTCACTTATGTGAATGGACATAAGTGCATTCACAGGAATTCAAAGTGCATTCACATGAATTTTTGTCCATTCACATAAAATAATGTACATTCACATGATTTATCTTTTAAATCTTAACAAATCAAGGTATGATTCTTTTATAAAATAGTCTTATAATATTGTTTTACACATGTTTATAAAAAAAAATTCATGTGAATGAACAAAAATTCATGTGAATGAACAAAAAAACGTGTGAATGAACATTTTACTCATGTGAATGGATGGTGCGTCGGGTACGCTGGAAGTTGGGCGGTCCGCTATTGAACTCTATTATATATATATATATATATATATATATATATATATATATATATATATATATATATATATATATATATATATATATATATATATTAATCTGTTTTCTAATAATTTGGTTGATTTACTTACTCTATGGCAGCCAAAGGTTAAAGATTGGGGATGTGGATATTTTCTGTGGGAGGATGAGCTCCAACCTTGTCCCTGTGGTCAGGGCCTCTGTATTGCACGGAAAGGACCAGAGGGTGTATTCTACAAAGGTGAGTACTCACTTAGAATGTACTCACTCAAACTGCAAGTGCACCAACTCAGACTGCTCTTTCAACTGTTCAGACTGCTGAGCCTCAAATTACTCAAAGGTCTGGAATGGTTATTCATGAAGCGTGGAATCTTGAACACACAGAGCAGGTAGTTACTGACAAAGGCAAAGGGTTGTTAATTGAACTCTCAAAGGAAAAACTGAAAAGAAAGGTTGAAGAAGAGGAAGATGCAGAAGCAGCCATCCTAAAACCTAAAGACTTAATGTTCAGTCTGGAAAATGTAGAGTCAATTGATGAGGAAGAGGATGCAACTCTAGTCATTGAACAATTGTTGGCAATTGGCCAAGGAATGTCAGAAAAGGAGGACACTAAAAAGAGACAAAGATTGATTGATTGGCATGTTAACTCTGGCAAATCAAAGGTTGTAATCACTGGTTGCTCAACTGAAAGGTTGCAACAGATGTATGACAAAGAAAATGCCAAAGTTGAGGAGGAGAAAGCTCAGAAAGAGAAGGTAATGGATGATCAAATGATGATTGATCCGGCTGGATGATCAAATGATGATTGATCCAGCTGGATGATCAAATGATGATTGATCCAGCTGAGTCTGTAAAGTCTGCCATGACCAAAGAAAGGGCAGCTGAACTGATAATGAAATTTTCATTTGATAAAGTCATGGGGGAAATGTGGAGTGAAGAGGTAAAGAGGACAGATGCTTTAATCAGAAATACAAACAAAGGCTTCAAAACTGTTTTTAAGAAGCCAAAGATCATATCCTGGAGAGCAGTGCCTAACCCTGTTAGTGGAGGAATTACTTTGTATAACATTCATGTACAAAGGGATGAGGGACGTGCTGAGGAGATCTATAAACATGTGAATCCAATCTTCAAAAGCATGATTCGAGAAGATCTGGAGGACATGTACAGAATTGGTAAAGAGTTAACGCTCTCTTTTCCTGTCTAGGGATACCAAAGTCTTCAGTAAAGGTAGAGCACCTTGAAGATACTGGTGAACGCATTATTTGGTAATTTTCTTGTTAGTACCTTTCTATGCTAATTGCATCACTTTCAATATCCTATTATATTTCCATATTTCTATTTGGACAGTGACCGCTGCTTAACATCAATCTTTGGACTTCATCGGTACTGTCCAAGTTGCAAATATGAAATCTGTCTCACCTGTTCCAAGGAAATACGGAGCAATTGTCGGAAAAGCAGAACTTCAACTACCCAATCTGGTAGCTGAAAACAATGGGAGTTTATTTTGTGTTAGTAAATGTGGAAGAACATTAATGTGTCTCAGGGATATCTTAGAAGAAACATGGATCTCAAATCTGGGAATAAGAGCCAAAAAAATAAATAACATACTCAAAATCAAATTGTCACCCAATTGTGACTTGTTCATTCCAGAAACTAGTTGTGAATATTACCTCAGAGCAGCTGATAGGAAAGGATCAAATGATAATGACCTCTATTGTCGTTCATCCAAAGATGCAGAAAATGACATGATCTGCTTTCGTAACCATTTACCAGTAATTATCAAGGATGTTTTACCTCAAATTCACAGAATAAGTTGGGAGCCGATGGTGATGTCACGTGCATTGTGTGAACATGTGAATTTAGATGTTTTTGATTGCTCGAATGGGCATGTGGTAATTCTGTTTCTTTAATGTTAAACTTCAACTTCATAGTTTATAATTGTATATTGTCATTTGCATAATTGTATATTGTCATTTGCATATAAGACTAAGCACAAAGGTATTATATGACAACCATTTTCTGAGTATTTTAAATTTTAAAGAGTCTCTCTTCCCTTTTGTGAAAAGATGTAACAAGTTTTGAGGTACATCGTAACATGTAAAACTTTTGGTTTTGATTCAGATATGTTATAGTCTTATTTGGATTGTTTTATACAGATGCAAATTTTCTTTCATGGAGTTAATTTAGAGTCTGGAATTGAATTTTTGAAACGCGCAACTGAAATAGGACACATAAATGGTGGTGTTCCCTGATTATTTGGTGTTCCCTTATTATTTGTTTGAGTGTGTTATTTGGGCTTGGTTTAAAACCCAAGTATGTAAGAAGAGTAACGACTAATGACTATACCAAAGTTAATGTATAACATTCTCAACAAAACAATAGTTGGCATGTCTTGGTCCTCTAATCCAATAAATTTAACAAGGAATTTTTGAATGAAGTTAATATATACTATATATTAACTTCATTCAAGTGTTGTAATTAATGTATTTTATTAATAAGTTTTAAATAAATTAATTTTATGATAACATTTTATTAAAAAGTCTTTCCTTTTTTTTGTCTCGATTTAGCCGGTGAACTTTCTACTATGTTATTTATAGACAAAAGACAAACTCAAATACTACTTAATATAACAGGAGAAACATATATTATTATTAAAAGAAACAGTTACATGATTTAAATAAATTTTCGGTTCATGGAGCGAAGGGTCCGAAAGAAACTCTGTATAGGAAATATCTAATTAAAATAAGAAATCAAAATAAAGTTGAGAAAAAAGAATAAAATCTCATGTGACTTATCATTTCGTGAACCATGATTTGCCACCTATATGCTTCTTATTCTCACTCACGATGTGTCTGTTAAAAGATTTCTCACAGATGTGCAAAACTTTGGTGGCACTGACAACCCATTGCCTCAAGCAATGTTGGTTGTTATCTCAAGAAACAGAGGAGAGGGTCCTGAACCAGCACAGGCCTCATTAGCTGAACACCCATCAGGATCCCAACTCACTCCTCATGATACAAACGTATCCTCTGATCCTATTGTTGCAATAACCTCTACACCCCCATTAGTCAAATGTTTATATAAGAACGTCAAAAATAGTTGGTGAGGCTCCTTCCCCTCCCTCTCCAAGCTTTGAGCCTGTAAGCCCTGTACAAGAGACTCCTCTTGTGCAGAATATCCGAATGGAAACCCCTGAGGAGACTTCCACCCTCAATAAGGAGGTGGTCAGTCCACAAGAGACTGATCATGTGGTGACAAAGGCTGCCACTACTGACTTATCATCATCTGGATTACCCCAGAACCAAGAACAGAGGGGGCCAGACTTGTCTTCCAGGAGGCAAAGTACTGCTGGTGAGGCTTATGATTTGTCCGCAGTGCCTAGAGAACTAGCGGACATTGAAGCCAGTATGAAATCTATGTGAATGATTAAAGTAGATTTTGTGCTTTTCGTGATCCGGGTTTAAATTGCATGACCGTTTGAAAAAAATATCGTGAGAATTGATTAAATTCGTATATTTTATTGTGGTGGGATCGGATCACGAAAATTAAAGCCAATCACGCAAACTTTTTGCAAAAAGAGTATTTGGTAATACTTTGTTTTGGGTATTTCATGATAACCCAAAATGGGTATTTTTGTAATTATCTCACAAAAAAATCCATTAAAATATAAAGTGGCAGTAGACATGTCTTTAAAATACAAAAAAATCATAATGGGACATGACTTTGATTTGAAAGAAAACTGTTAGGTCCCCGTTTGTTCATATTAGTATATTAAAGAAAATGATAGAAAAAGTCTCAGTCGCTGAAGCTCATCAGCAAACTGAAGTACTTCATCAGCACCTAACAAAGACGCTGAAAGATGTACCCTTCGAAGCTGTCCAAGTCTTAAAGTCACAACTCCCTGAAGACGAAGTCTGATGAAGAGTTAAGAGTGACTCGCTGAAACGGATGATCAGCGAGCACTTCACAGCGACAAGCCAAGAAGTTCCATCAGCGAGTATCTGACACACTAAGGACAAGTAGCCATCCTTTCATTAAATGCTTCCTTATCAACCAATCAGAAGTCGACAACATCAAAAATATGGTTGGGAGCATTAAATGCAGAAGTGCCTATATAAGCAAGAGCTCGTATCTAAGAAATCACTTTTGGTGCAAACACTTCACGAGCAAACTCTCAGTGAGCAAACATTGTTTCAGCGACCTGAACTCCATTCATATACTTGCTGAGTAGTTTGAAGTCAACCATGAGAAACAAGGGAGCAAGTGGACAAAAGATCATCCACAAGAGCAGATCATCGGTAGTCCATCTGAAGGAGTACAAACAAGATTCTCCTCAAAGAATCACTGCTTGTTTGTAAACTTTATGTCAATGATTGAACCAAACTCAATATCAGAGGCTCTAAATGATGCAAATTGGATTATAGCTATGCAAGAAGAGCTTAATCAATTTGAAAGAAACAAAGTGTGGGATCTTGTGCCCAAGCCTGCTGATAAAACAATCATTGGTACAAAGTGGATATTCAAGAATAAGATGGACGCTGATGGGATTGTTGTCTGAAATAAAGCAAGATTAGAAGCCATTAGAATGTTTCTAGCCTTTGCTGCATTCAAAGGGTTTCTAGTTTATCAAATGGATGTCAAAAGTGCTTTTCTAAATGGAGATCTACAAGAAGAAGTCTACGTTCAGCAACCACCAGGTTTTGAATCTCATTCACATCCAAAATACGTGTACAAGCTAAATAAAGCTTTGTATGGGCTTAAACAAGCTCCACGTGCCTGGTATGATACTCTCACTCAGTACTTAATAAATTGTGGCTTTCAGCGAGGAAAAAGTGATAACACTTTGTTTGTAAAAAGATCAAAGAAAGATATCATTTTAATTCAAATATATGTTGATGACATAATTTTTGGATCTACTGACAAATCATGGTGTGATGAATTTGCTAACTTGATGTCAAAGGAATATGAAATGAGCATGATGGGTGAATTATCATTTTTCCTTGGACTTCAAGTTAAGCAACAGAAAAATGGAATTTCATAAATCAAGAAAAATATGTTAAGAGTATTCTTGACAAATTTGAAATGAATGATTGTTCCTCAATGAAAACACCAATGAGACCACCAAATGATTTGGACGCTGATGAAAATGGTAAGTCAGTCAATCAAACTCTTTATAGAGGAATGGTTGGCTCACTTATGTATTTGACAGCAAGTAGACCTGATATTATGTTTTCAACATGTCTTTGTGCTCGATATCAAGCAAATCCAAAAGAGAGTCATCTGATTGCTGTAAAAAGGATTCTTCGGTATTTAAAGGGTACTCCAAGTTTGGGTCTCTGGTATCCCAGAGACTCAGGTTTTGATCTTATGGGTTTTTCAGATTCTGATTATGCAGGGTGCAAGATGGACAGGAAGAGTACCACTGGAGGATGTCATCTATTGGGAAATAGACTCATCAGTTGGACAAGCAAGAAACAGAATTCAGTCTCTACTTCAACCGCTGAAGCAGAGTACATCTCAGCAGCTAGCTGTTGTTTACAAATAATATGGATGAGGAGTTAACTCGCTGACTATGGTATAGTCTATGATAAGATTCCAATCTACAGTGACAGCACGAGTGCTATTGCAATTGCCAACGATCCAGTGATGCATTCCAAGACCAAGCATATTGACGTCAGGTATCATTTTATTAGGGATTATGTTCTTAAAGGTGATATTGATCTTCAATATATTCCCACTAGTCATCAACTCGCTGACATTTTCACCAAACCATTGGATGAGAAAACTTTCAACTATCTAAAAGCTGAGTTGGGAATGTTGAATCCTAATTAAGTATTTGACATCTCGCTGAAATTATTTTTCAGCAAGCTGATTAATATTTGAGTTATATTTAAGTAAAATTTAATCACTGATACATCTGATCAGCGATGGAACTTTTACTTAAAAATAACTAAGGATCTGAGATATTAAATATATCCGTTTAAATTTAATATTGAATTATATTAATTTACAACGGTAATATTTAATGCAATTGGGGTAAAATTCAGCGCGTGAGTAACAGATAGTAAAAGTTGTGACAGTGGGACCCATCAGATACACACGTGTCAGCATGGGGAAACTCAATCAGCAACATTTACTGTAATTTCGCTGAAAAAATTTTCGATTAAATTAAAATTTTTTTTAATTCATTCGACTATTCACCTCCTTGCCTATAAATACCCTTTCCTGGACCCAAAGAAATCCCTTACAATTCCCAAAATCCTTCGTCTTCTTGTCTGAACTTCCTTGAAACACCATTCTTCAGTATTCCAATTTCCAAATGGCAACCTACACTCCTTCTGCAAATGTCACAAAAGCACCTTGTTTCAAAGAGGATGCATCCAAGCTCAAAATCCAGACGAACAACATGCTTGGATTCACCTCTGTTCCAGAAACTCATCAGTTTCTGGAACCCATGGTCACTTTTCTTCAAAAACACCCACTACACTCTGCTCTCTCCAAAACTCCAAGCAAACTTTACCATAACTATGTGTATGAGTTTTGGTACACTGCCACTGTTGATTCCGACACTCAGATGATAAATTTTACTCTCCAAGATGGTGCTACTGAGTGCTCTGTCGGAATCAAAACATTAAGACGGGCATTGGGTCTCCCTACCTGCAAAAAGGGAGAATCTTTCGAGGGGGAACCAACTGAGGCCCAAGTCACGGCCATGCTGGATAGGATTGGCTACCCATTTGAGGAGAGGGAGTTGGTAAAGAAGAAATTCATGACTTCGTCATGGAGATTTCTCTTTACCAACATCATCCAATCACTGGGAGGAGCCACTGGAAGCTACGACCAAGCAAACTCAATGCACCTTAAAATTGCCGCTGGTCTAGTTTTCGACTTGAAAATAGATTTCGCTCAGATCATCTTCGATGATCTGATAAAGAAGCTGAAGGCGAAGACAAGGGGAGTAGTGATCAACTACAATCGCTTTCTCTCCTTAGTCTTCAGGCGCATGATGAAGGAACACTATCATGATGACACGCTGACCTCCTTCACCAGCTCAGTGATTGGTGCTTCAATTTTCAAACTGCTGAAAGTTGACGTCAACGAAGCATCACTCACTGAAGCCATGCTCAGGTACGTAAATTCCAATCCCTTACCTTCTACTTCTTCTCCCAAATCTCACAGTGCCTCCCAGCAGGCTGATGAGATTCCTGGTGCAACGGGATCAGCAGAGCCGCTGATCCCTACCCAAGCACCAACACCAAAAAGAAAACGCTCCCACCCAAAATCCAAACCTAAGGTTCTCTCAAAAGAACCTAAGTAACACCCAAAGGGCCAGCCCACTACAAAGAAACGTAAGACGTCCTCCGTGCCCAAGGACGCAGAACCCAGCCAGCCCTCAGCGAGCTCTCAAAAGCTCGCTGATCTTTCCAAGGGACAGCAGAAAGCAACCATTCCCACATCTTCTGTAGGGGGAATTGGTGAAGAAATAGGCAAGGAACCTCCCATCCTTGCCATAGAAAAAGTTCCTACTCTTGTAAAACCCTTTCATTTCTCTTCTTCCTCCTTAATTGGTGCTGCTGAGGGGGATAGTCAACAACCAACTATCCTTGAGGCACCGAAGACTGTTCTCAGCGACCCTTTAGAGAAACACCCCTCTGAAGGTGAGAGGACCTCTCCCAAATCCCAATCTGCCCGTGATATTATCAGACGTGTGACAGCTGATATTGAGGCAAATGTCACAGCAGCCGATGATGAGGTAAACCAAACACCATCTACTTCTGAGGATGCATCTCCCAATGAAAGAATGGCTCAAACCCAAGCCATTAGTGAGGGAAAACAACCAACCCCTGCACACTCTTCAAGTGACTCTTCGGATAACCGAGAAGATGAAGAGTATCAGAAGATATCTTCTGAGATTTATCAGAAAAGATTAGCCGCTATTCAACGACTTTTTGACTCTGATAATGAAACGGCTGAGGAGGATCCTCCTCAGACTGCTGTGCCTTTAGTCCCTGAAGTACATGTTGCTTCAGAGACTTCTCCCACAAAAGTCCAAACACCGCCCCACACTCCCTCCAACATCCCTGCTGATGACATCGGCCTATTAACAATGGCGGTGCGTCAGCTTACATCTGAAACTTCTCAGCTCCGCTCCTCCATACAAACCCACCAAGCCTCTACCTTTAACCACATTGATCGTTTATCTCTTAGTGTTGAATCTCTCATTCAACACAAGAATACTCTTTCATCAACGATCAATACCCTCACCCATGCCCAAACACAAACCCGGGACTCGCTGAAACGCACTATCGCTGAAAATAATAAACAACAGCATATGTTCATTTTAGCGAACCTTCAATCTCTGAAGGAGTCTTTAGCCCTTCACCTAACCAACCTCACCAGCCTTCACACTCACATCCACCAGGAAAGCACCAACTGCTTGGGGAAGTTCATTGAAGATTCTCTTAAAAGTCTTTATGAATCACTCGAACAGCTGGTGCCTACCTCTGCCCAAATCAGCCAACCAATCGTTGACGCCCTTGGCAATTTTGTAGCTGAACCAATGGGCACCATGTCAGGAATTATGGAGTTTTTGAAGACTCATTCAGCCGCCACTCATCCAAAGCATCTGGCTGTGCTGAAGAGTTTGCAGAAAACTCTTGATTCCTTGGCATCTCAGCCAACCCCTACCCCACCTCAGCCTACCCCTGCCCAGTCGACCCTTGAGCAGTTGTTGCTCAAAGTTGAGGCTCTTCTTACCCTCCTGGCAAGTCAAGCCTCAAAGGGGGAAGAGTCCGAACCTAAGCAACAATCAGCTCAAGTTCCCGCTGATCAGAGATTAATTACTAACTTCTTCTCAGCGAGCACTCCTCCAAAGAGCTCGCTGAAACAGAAGCTGATAACTAGTTTCTTTTCAGCTAAGCCTTCTTCACCTCCCCTACCCCCCACGTCACCACCAAAAACACCTCCCCTACCATCCCATAGCCCTTCTCCATCACCCACACACACATATGCCTTTCCCGTTTTTGTACCCGATGATCTACACCTTAGGTTCAGCTCTCATCTCGAGAGCGAATACCAGTTCCGGGCCATGTCACTATGGTCCGGACCTACAATAGGTGTAGATTTATCTAACCTACCAACCAACCAACACTACCTTCAACCTTATACCTTTCCCACCTTCAAAACTATGGAGGAAGCAGAGCAAGAGAAGGCTGCCCCCTTGGCAGGACTCCCGTAGAAAGTCCAAAAGGTCAGGCCCAAAGCCATAATAGCCTTTGAAGAACCAAGGCCTGACCCAACTCCTGCTCCTCCCCTTGTAACTGGAAAAATGAAAAATTTGGTCACTGAAGTCGAAGACACTGACTCAGATGATGACCACTATTGGCCAGGGGAGGCTCCTCGAGGAAACAAAAGAGTAAGAGTGGAAATGCGATTGGCTAAAATAGCTAATTTCCTCGAGGACCAAAGCAGGTACAACATGAGAAGGGGACATGAAACATCCAACCCCATTAAGGAAGCCTATGATCCGCAACTTCTGATGGATTACATTGAAAATATCACTCCAGAAGAAAGAGCGGATCAGATGGCTATCCAGGCGCTGATTGCTCAAGATGCCAGGGAAGAAAGAGAGAGACAAAGACAAGAAGCCGCTGATCAAAGGCTTGCAAAATCCCTGGCAACCAAAGGCAAAGGCAAAGCTCCATCAAAGTCCAAAGCTCCACAAAAGTCCAAAGAATCCAAAGACGACAGTGACACAATCGTCTTTGGATCACATGCTGATGATCAAGACCTGCGAAAGAAATACACCAAGTTGATGACAAAGCGAAAAAGGCCAGAAATGATCGTACATGCCTACGCTTCAATCAACTCTGAAAAGAAGACGATGATAGACCTGAAGGTGGTTAGAGACAACAACGAAATGGAGTTTGTCTCGCCCATCAACAGCCGTCTACATTTCTTCGGCTTCAGCGAGTGGGTGGAAATGGCAGAGTCTCTTCTCAGGGAGAAACCTTCAGCAGCAAGAAACAGGCTACTTGAGCTGCTGAAGGAGAAGTTCCAGTCGAAGGATGAAGCTGAACAAATGTTAGGTATCGATGTGTCGCTGTATCACACGCCTGCTGAGATCCTAAAGTTTGTACAACCGAAGACCGACAAAGAAGCTGCAGCACTGTTGGAAACTTCAAGGAAAAATACAGCAGTACCAACAGTCGCTGAAAGCTTGGACACTTCTCTCCCTGAGGGTGTCAGATTCAGCCAAGGAGTTGTACTAGCTGAACCGGTCCAGGGCATCATGTTTAAAATCGGAAGAGAGAAACATTTGCAACGGTTTGATGATCTTCCCAGGTGCTCAGAAGAACAACTCAGGATGTTGATGCACATTAACAGAATATCCAAGTATCCTGATGAAGGCCTCTTAAACTTGGTTGATTTGATACTGAAGCTAAAATCTCAGAAGCCGAAAGTCAAAAGACCGAAGATGGCCAAGTAGCTCTCCTTGAAAATTTTTGATTTGGTTTTGTAATTGTACATGTAATTTCTTTTCAAGTAATTCTCATTTGTTGTACTTTTGTCTTTCAAATGTATTGTAATGCAATCTGAATGAAAAATGAAAGAAAAAGTTTATTCATTGAAAAGAACCCAAAAACAGAACTGATGAGTCAAGATTATTTGACTAAGTGTTGTTCGCTGAAGTGAGCTATCTCAGCGAGCTTCCGAGTTTAGGATCCATTAAGTTTGCTACTTAGGCTCTGAACTGTGTATATGTTCATATTGTATAGAAGAGCACTAAGTACCTTTTTCTTATCATTTTAGGGGGAATTTGTTAGGTCCCCGTTTGTTCATATTTGTATATTAAAGAAAATGATAGAAAAAGTCTCAGTCGCTGAAGCTCATCAGCAAACTGAAGTACTTCATCAGCACCTAACAAAGACGCTGAAAGAGGTACCCTTCGAAGCTGTCCAAGTCTTAAAGTCACAACTCCCTGAAGACGAAGTCTGATGAAGAGTTAAGAGTGACTCGCTGAAACGGATGATCAGCGAGCACTTCACAGCGACAAGCCAAGAAGTTCCATCAGCGAGTATCTGACACACTAAGGACAAGTAGCCATCCTTTCATTAAATGCTTCCTTATCAACCAATCAGAAGTCGACAACATCAAAAATATGGTTGGGAGCGTTAAATGCAGAAGTGCCTATATAAGCAAGAGCTCGTATCTAAGAAATCACTTTTGGTGCAAACACTTCACGAGCAAACTCTCAGCGAGCAAACATTGTTTCAGCGACCTGAACTCCATTCATATACTTGCTGAGTAGTTTGAATTCTTGCATCATCTGTCTCAGAGACTACAAACATAGAATAGGTTTATACTTGTTCTAAATCCGTATGTTTGTAATTAGTTTGTTTTGATACAAATCAATAAAACAAATTAATCTTTGAAAAATCTACTGTTTTGTTTGATTACATTCGACCCCCCCTTCTGTAATCTATTGTAGCAGTTGTAGTTCTTGTTAGTCATCTCATAGGGACCAACAAAAACAAATATGAAAAAGATACAACAAGATAAGTAGCTAATATTAATTAAGGCTATTTAGGTAATTTTAATTTTAACAAGATCGAACTACTTCTATAAGCTACTTGAAATAACTAATTATTTTAATAAGCTCCTTAAAAAAATACTCAAACGCAGCTTATGGATAAAAAAAAAACTTCTTAAGGCCACACTATCACAAGGTTCCGGCATGGATAATTTTTTTAGGGGACAACATTTAGTGGAATCATTAAAACTACTTTAACAAGTAAATTTTCACCTGCCACCGTCACGATGTATATAAGGAAAATCAGAGCCATTAAGCCTAGCACAAGAACAATTTCTTGGGTTAGTGCAACTACCCTTGCAATTACATCCAGAGGCACCGGTAGGAAGTATGACATTCTTTGAAACTCGAATAGAGTTGCGATAGGTGTAACCAGTTGGGAGAACAGTTGGATCATCAATCAGATTGGTTGCTGGAATTGGAATTGTAACATCCTAAATTTTAAGGTAATTAAACTTTAATTCTAAACTTTATTATGATTAGAATCTTTATTATTATATGGTTTATGTAAAATACTTATTTGTTTAATTATAAATTTACACTTGAAATACAAAAGTTAATTACTTAAATATGATAAATACATAAATAAAATTTGAATTTATAACACAAGCTTCAAGATCCTTGTAATTATGTTCCAAACAAGTAATGGGTGCCCGTGCGTTGCAATAGGATGTGTTGTGATGTGTTTTTTATAAAATAAAATAATATTATTTGTGTAATGAAGTGAGTTTTATATAAATGATGCACCAATGTTTTTATTTATTATGAATTTATAAGTTGAATTTGAAATTAAAATACGTTAAAATGTTACATAGATGGTAGAATTGTTATAAATTTATAATATTTGATAAACTAAGACAAAATTCAAATAAAAATTGTATAATTTGTACAAAAGAATATGTTATTACGTAATGTTGTATAATATGAAATGTCAATTTATACATATATATGCATTAACCTTTAATGATATAATATTGATGACAAAAAACCAATGTTATTCAATATAAACATTATTTAATTATAATATCAATAAAGAAATGAAATATTTAAGATCAATTTTTCAAAGAATAACATATAAATATATAAAATAATATGTAATAGCAATCTTTCGGTTATATTTTTACATGCACACACACACACACACAAACACACACACACACACACACACACACACACACACACACACACACACATATATATATATATATATATATATATATATATATATATATATATATATATATATATATATATATATATATATATATATATATATATAGGGTGAGGACCTATTGTGAAACATATATTAATTGTGAAAATGTGAACCAATATAAACATGACACATAAGCATTAGTCATGAAGACAAATTAAGGGTAGTTTAGTCTTTTTTATTATTATCCGGTTGTTAGTCATTTAAATGATCCGAAATTTATGGGAACATATCCCGTTTGAAATCTTTAAACGCCATTTATTTTTTATTAATAGCCATACCATTCATAACTTCATATATGTTCATAAGTATTTAAATTGATATAAATATCAACAAAAACTTTCATTAAAAATTACATTTGCTGCAAACTATTCATTTTCATTTTGTTCAAAAAGTTCATTTTGAAAATTTGAATGCTTTAAATATTCAATTTTATTTGCTTTAAAACATTCATAGTAGTGTTGGCGACAAAATTCATAGGATTCAACGATTAAACAAGGTTCGTATAATAGATATAAAAATATTTATATGATTAAATAAAATTATATGATTCAAAAGGTTCATATGTTCATATGATTAAACAAGATTCATATGATTCATAGAGTTCATAAGATAGTCCTTCAACTGCCTCGAAGCGTAGGCAATGACTTTCCCACGTTGCATAAGTACACATCCCAAACCTTGTTTCGAAGCATCGCTAAATACTACGAAGTCCTCATTGCCTTCAGGCAAGGCTAGGATCGGAGCTTCGCTTAGCTTACTTTTTAAGGTTTGGAAGGCTTCGTCTTCTTCGGCTTCCCATACGAACTTCATGTTCTTTCGCGTCAACGTTGTCAATGACACGGCTATTTTAGAAAAATTCTGAATGAAACGACGGTAACAGCCGGCGAGTCCAAGAAAACTCCTAACTTCGGAAGCATTACGGGGCGCTTCCCAAGTTTGGATGGCAGAGATTTTGGACGGATCCACAGAGATACCGTCTCCGGAAATGACATGTCCGAGAAATTGAATCTGAAAAGGTAATGTTAATGATTGAATGAAAGAAAGTAATTTAAGAATAAATGAACGATATTTACAGATATAACCGAATGTAATACCTGTCGGAGCCAGAATTCGCATTTCGAGAACTTTGCGTAAAGTCGCTCTTTTCGAAGCAACCCTAGCAATTCACGTAGATGAATAGCGTGATCAGCTTCAGTCTTGGAATAGATGAGTATGTCGTCGATGAATACAATCACTGACTTGTCGAGCATCGGCCGACACACTTTGTTCATGAGGTCCATAAATGCCGCGGGGGCATTTGTCAAGCCGAAGGGCATCACAAGAAATTCGTAATGCCCGTATCGTGTCCGGAAGGCGGTTTTCGGTACATCTTCTTCTCGTACTTTGAGTTGATGGTACCCGATCGAAGGTCGATTTTCGAGAAGAAACTTGCCCCTTGAAGTTGGTCGAAGAGGTCGTTCACTTTCCAAAATAATATTTCAGTTTCACGCCAATAAAGACACAAAAAAAATGCAGATGAAATTCATCAAGTATAAGTCTTTTACCCCCTATAATACTGAATATCATATTCGTCTAGTCAATGGGCAATAAGCAATACTTGAGAATAAACAAATCAGACTACAATAAGTGACTAGCAAAAAAGACCAAAACTTTTGTTGGAGCCAGAGATCAAATACCGTTTGAAATTATGAAATCAAATTGAAACAAAGCAAAATTCAGGGAAAAAGGTGACGTTTTCTTCATTACTCATAAGTAATAAGAAATCCCAAATGACTTCATATCAGCAAGTCAAAATTTAGTGAAACCACATATGAAGTCAAGTCAAAATCTTGAATTCTTTATAAAATAATAAGAAACGCCATCTGAATCAATTCAAAACTTCAGTAAATTTTAGATACTACGTAAAAACGCACACAAACAAAAACACAAACAGTTTGCGTGCATGGACATAAGAAGGAAAAAGAAAGACTACCGAGTCGTTGGCCTTTGAATACCAAGTCGAACCATGAAGATATCGACTCGGCAATCATGCAATCCGAAAAGACACCTCACAACCCGACTCGGCAATCGACTCGACGCCTTAATAATATCATATATATACCCAACTTAAATTGATAATATCTCATATGCCATTAAAAGAGTTTTAAATATATCATATATTTACAATATCAAAATGTGCAAGTTGATTATCAATCTGATGGCTACAAAACCCCAAGGCTACGATATGAATCCCCTATTACACTAATGAGATTATGAACCAGTTTATCAACGTGATAAACTTGATCCAATGTAATCGTCCCATTAGTGACTTCTCCAGTTCCAGTGATATTTTCTCCTTTGTTACCCGCGAATGATACGAATCCCCTATTACCCCCCTTGAAGTCTGTGAGAAGACTTCGTTCCCCCATCATGTGCCTGGAGCAACCACTGTCGACGAACCACTTGTTGTTTGGACCGGTAGTTATCTCCTGCACATGAAAGAAAATAGGTTAGTTATCACGGGGAACCCAAGCCATGACTGACTTGGTAATACCATTCTCGTCCACATACGTGAACTCTTTCAAGTACCCATCTCGCCGTTCAGGTGACTTGGGTCTTTGAACTGAATTCTGTTGTGGTGCCGAGTGATTTAGATTCACTCTTTGCCTTTGAGTAGGCATTTGTTGTGGTGCTCTAGAATAACTCTTATTATACTGCATTTCAGACTGTGATCCCTGAGCTCTTACCGGAACATAATGTCTAACGGGAGTATGTGACCTAACTGGAGTGTGTGACCTGCTAGGTGTGGTGCTCCTATAGACTTGTTGAGGTGCTGACCTAGATTGATTAATGACACGATTCGGTGAATTTGTCCTAACCACTTCTTTTGGTTCAACCTTAACCGGTGTTTGTTTCACAACAGGTTTTGGTGCGGCCTGCACAGTTTTCGCGGTACTCTGAGAACTACTCGTGCTCGCCACACTAGGTGAGGGCTTAACAGGTGTTGGGAATACTGTCTTAGGGGTAACATCTGCTTTCCTATTTGGACAGTGAGAAGCAACATGCCCTTTCTCGTGACATCTAAAGCAAGACATCTTATCCATGGACTTTTTGGTTGGTCCCTTAGATCTAGGTGTCTCACTAGTGTCTACATCCTTTGGTACATCTACAGTGTCTGTCTCTTCGACCTGGTCAGCCCATGAAATTTTCTGTTTTCCTGCAGGTGTTTCACTGGAGGAAGACACAAATTTCACTTTCTTGACCTTGACAGTAGAGTCATCCACCTTAGGTGTATTTTCAACTGTAGGCTCAGGTGTCGGTTCAGGTAGGTCCTCTAAAACTACTGACTTGTCAGTTTTCTCCTGAGGCTGAGGCACATAGTTCGCATTGAACGGTGGAGGAATTTCGTGAAAACCTAGACCTACAGGCTTCTTAGACTGTCTTTGGGCATCTAAGACTTTCCCTAGATTTAGGCTCGAATTCCTAATCTTTTCCAGCTTGCTATTTGCCTCTGCTACCTTAACTTTGGTCTCGGCTAGCTCTATGTCCTTGTCTTTCAGACTTTTGGTCAAGGCCTCTACGTGCTCATACATAAGCTCTATCCTAACACACTGCTCACTCAGTTTGTCTTTTAGAACGATTACGTCTTGAGCATCAGCCTTAAGCTTTTCTTTTAAATCTTGTTTTATATCATTTAGGCTAGCGTTTTCAATTTTTAAATTTTCATTTTGAGCAGCTATGGTCTTATGTGAGTCTAAAACTAGATTTAACCTATCGTTAGAACTAACACATAAAGCACATAATTCACGAAATAGAGAATAAGAAAGACTAACCTTAGAGTTATCAGATTCCACGTTGGCCATCTGAGCAGCAAACTCCAGCACGGTCTGATCATTCGCTTTCTCTACCCACATCGGACTGCTGTCCCTTGTGGTCTGCTCGTCTTCTTCACAACCATTCTCCGTAACTTCAGCCATGAAAGCTCTAGCATTGGACTCAGGATGTGAACTCCAGTCATAGGTACCATCTAGCTGTCTGTCAGAAGTGACATTGGATATTAGACCCGCTAGATTGGCTTGACCAGATGAAGAACTCGGAAGGTATCTCTGTTGGGACTGATTTTGGTACTGTCCTTGATGCTGACTCTGTCCTTAGTATGATTCTACCTTCGGTCTTTGACACTCCCTGGCGAAGTGTCCCAATCCCTGACAGTTGTAGCATTTGACCTTAGACTTATCAAATCCTATCCCTTTGTTGTTCATTTGCAGATTCCTCCCAGTTCTCTTAATGAATCTTTTAACCCTCTGGGTCACCATGGCCAGTTGCCATTTAAGATCCATTCCCTCTAAGTCATCAGGGTCGACCTGATCGTAATCTTCATCCCAAAGAGCCGGATCATTGATCTTCCCTTGAACACAATTTCCATAAGCGGCCACAAACGAAGCAAGTAGATTCAAATGTTCTTCTGCGGACTTTGCGCTCATGGGCATCTTCGAATAGCTCTGACTGGTCGATGCCTGTTGGACTTGAGGTTGCGGTTCTTCCGATCTTCCTAACCCTAAGAACGCGCGATTTAGTGAGTCTTCAGACTCTGGTGGCGATGACGTTTCTCCGGTGAAAAACGCTGTAGCACTTTTTGGTTCAGCTGTCACTGATGATTTAGATGTCTTTCCAAAATACATAGCCGGATTCTGGACTTGCTCGTAATCAGTCTCAGCCTTAATCATCTCGAAGTGATATGCCCTCAACGTTCCCACGATGTCATCAAGTGATTGAGCATAATATTTGTCTTCATTCAGCTTAATCATTGCCACGTACATAGCCCATTTGGCTGGTAGGGCATCAAGAAGCTTGTTGTTCTTGTCAGTGTCCGAATACTCAATGCCATGACTTTCAAGCTCTGTTATCAGATGATAGAACCGTGTGATAATATCATCTAACTGTTCATCCTTAAGAGCCTTGAAAATCGCAAACTGTTGGGTCAACAGCTCTGTACGCTTTCTACGTACCCGTGGATTACCTTCACACCTTTTCTGGAGAGATTCCCAAAGTTCCTTCGACGTCCTTTGAGTCCGAAATGTGTGCAAGATATCTTGAGGTAAAGCCATACGGATAATTGAGAAAGCCTTGTTTTCAGCTTCAAATAGTTTCTTGTCATCCTCTTTCATCATTTGGTATGACAAAACCTTTTGACGGCCTTCTACTTCAGATACTGGTGGAATGTACCCTTCATCTATGCACACCCACATGCGCATATCATTGAATCGTACAAAATCCGTAAATCTGTCCTTCCACCAGTAATAGTCCTCAACTTTCATCAGCTTTGGCGGTGCATTTGCCTTCCCAACTTCGTGATCCATCTCAAGGAATTTCTGAAGGTTTGACATCTAATCTGAAAGAAATTGAATTTGAACTTAATTAATTTAAGTCGAAACTGATTTAGACTAACTTATTCGAATCTAGATAGATTCGAAACTAATTAAGATTAAATCTGTTGAGATTAAATTCGATTAAGTCTTAAAAGTCAATTAGATTCGAAATAATGTCAGATTCGAACAATTCCTTAGATTCGAAGTAATGTCAGATTCGAAGGACTCCTTAGATTCGAAGACCCTTAGAATCGAAGGCACAGCAGAGTCGAATGACAGCAGATTCGAGGCACAGAAACGAAACAGTAACAAACTCGAAATAAACTCGAAACAACACAGACTCGAGATCCAATTCGAATGAAGTAACAGATTCGAAACAACACAGACTCGAAACACACTGAAATTGACTCGAAAGGAGCGTATTTAGGTTAGACTCGAAAATAAAGTAAAACCCTAATTACCCCTATAGAGTCGAGCGCCGCAAACTCGAAAAACGGCTAACACGTTGATTTTTTGACGTTTTACAGATTAAACCACTATTTTTCAAATGAAAAATAATGATTTCGATCAAAAACATGAAAAACAACAAAGTGTTTCCCGAATACGAATTTGCTAAGCTCAAAAACACGTTTTTGAGAGCAAAACCGTCCAACTAGCGTCAAGAAACCTAGAATGTATCTGATGAACACGAAGAACACCAAGAACACTCCGTTGGCTCTGATACCACTTGTAAGGTCTACGACTGCAAGATCTATCTAGACGAGGATTCCGCACTCGTTCACGGATCCGCGTCTAGATAGATCTTGCAGTCGTAGACCTTACAGCTAATAAGATGCAGCATTCCAAGACACCAACCATTGATGATCAACCCACATCGCGTGGTTTTAGACTTTCTTTAATGAGCTCCTACAAGTACGCAGAACACATACAATTAGTTTAGTTTCATCAAGCTAGTTTGGGAACTAACCAGGCCTTAAATATCAAATGTCAATCAACTAAATTCACCGAGTTTATAAATGAAAATAAACTTATAGGGTTTGCATACCTACACAATATGTTGTCATTATGCGTTGAGTTTAATTGCAACCTTTTCTTGATATGTAGCTGTCCCAAACTTCAGTCTTGATTTCCCTAATTATACATAAAATCATGTCAAATAATCAAAACCCATTTCAAGAGCATAATAAGAAAAAACAAAACATGTGGATGCAGACCTTGGCTATGCTTATTAAAATCCTCTAAATCACTTTCCGTTGCCATATACCCATACAGTTGTCTTTTCCCCTCAAGACAAAACAAATCAGGGGAACGATCCCATGCTGCTCTATTCAGGCCTTGTTGCTCAAAATTATTGCACAGACGCTCAGCCTCTGTGTAACCATCAGCTGAGGCCTCAAAAATGAGCACACTCATGCCCCTGTGGCCTTTAGGCCCATAAGAGTGTCTGGCTTTCAATGGCTTGTACGATCCAAAGTAGTCCAGAAGCTCCCATTTCAATCCACTAAAGAAGGATATTAACTTTTAATAATATTTTTATTTATATAAAAAAGCTACCTTTCTGATTTTACTTTTAGGCCCTGTTTGAATTGCATGATTTCAGATAGAGTTGAGAGGTTTTCATTTGAAAATTCATCACATGACATGTTTGGAACTTAGAAGGGAAAAAAAGGAAGAAGGATTTCAAAATAATTTTAAAAACCCACTGCATTTAATAATTATTATCCAAACAAGGCCGTTTTCAATTTATGGGGATAAAAAAATACTTTATCAACAACATTAATTAAAAACCTTAGAATTTTCATCTTGTTCAAGGCGTGTGTTCATTATAACCACCATCAGTGGCCATATTATCTTCCTGTCAGCACCACCCGTTCTTTGGACATCAAGTTGACCAGATCCGTTAGAAGTCATCTGCACTTAGATTCAGAAATTTGATACGGTGAAAAAAAGACACCATATGACTATTGTGTGTGAAAGAGGTGGAAGACATTTCCAACTGTACGTCACACTTAACAACCTCATCAAGTCCCTTCCACTGCCTGTAAAATGTTCCAGCCGGAACCCTCCTGACCCTGGGTTCTTCCTGCAGCGAACTTGCAAAATCTCGATGAATCTTTACTCTTTCGGTTATTGTTCGGGCGTGTTGCAAAACAGACTCTATACTTTTATACGAACGAATAGAATGACAAGCAGGGCAACGCCACTCTCTTTCTGGGTCATTGATCTGGTCAACAGTCAAAGCGTCCAATGATTGAAAAAAAAATTCAACTTTACGGTGTCGTCCTTTATAACTCATCTGCAATCAGATTCACAAATTAGATATTGAAAGCGCACTAATATAATGTCGATTCACATATTAGATATGGTGGACAAAAAATGTCATCATAATGAAACTAGCCCCGAAAAACATGATGGTATTAACTATTAAGGTTTTTATATGTGGTATAAGGCCAACAAACCAAAACAATGAACTATACACCGCAATGGTTCTCCATAAGTGGTTTTGTCTTTTCCAAAAGTCATACAAACGCACATCAGTACGAGTTCATTGTGTAACATCAGTAAGAGTTCATTGAGTAACATCAATATGAGTTCATTCTCGGCTTCTAAAATGACTCATCCACGCATCAATTATTATTAAAACATATAAAATCTAAATACTAGGTTCGCAATTAACATATCACCTAAAAACGATATTTTTATGCATTTCTTGAAGCAAAAATTTTCAATGAGATGCTGCTATCTACTAGCTGGCTTGAGTCTTTTTGTTATATATACCTAAAATTAATTTGGATTTACAAAGTTGATTAATAAATTTTCAACTACCAAAAAAATAAAGAAGATTTAAGCATATGAGTATCCATTTTATTGAAATTGGTAACTAAATAAGTGAATAACTAGTATAAATGATGTCTAACAAATGCAGACCAAGAGGTATGAACAAATTGTCAAGCCTAAATTGTCAACCATAAATGCTGTTAACAGTCAAAATTGCTAAGTCAGCTTAGAGCCAGCTTAATGGTCATCATAGGGCAGACTAGCATAGAACATGATTTTTGCTTGGGTCTCAGGTAAATCCTAATCACCTAAAATATCTGATGACACTAAAATCCTCAACTAATAGTATGATATTAGTCTTCAGTAAAGCTAGAAGTGACTTACATTTTGAACAGGGGATAAAAAAACATGAAAGTTACTTACATTTCAATTTTGGCGATTCTTGAGAGTGAGAGAATGGGTGGTGGACCGTTGGTGACTGACTGGCGGCGGTGGCTGGGCGGCGGACCGGCGGTGAAAGGGTGGCTGTGAACGAGAGACGGAAAGGGGAAAGGGTTTGTCGGTCTGTCTGTCGTTCTTAGGAGAAACTGTTTGGGTTAGATCTTATTTACTTATTACCTCAAGTTTATACCTCCAAAATAACAAGCAATTCTTCAATTTGATGAAAATTCTAAAACCCTAAGTATTTGTATGTGTGTTCGTGGGTGTAGTAGGGGAAAAGAACAACATCAGATAATGAATCTGATGAATTCAAGAAGATGAGATCAATATAAACATTTTTCATTTTAACCCCCTGCACTTTAAACCTTTTGACAATTAACCATTTCCTTCCATTTCTTTTACAGTTTAACCATGTACAAGCGTATAATGCTTATATTACTATTCTTTAAAGCATATGCTAGTTATTTAAGCTTTTATTTATATGTTGATCATATTTGGGTATTAAAATTTTGTAATTTATATTATTTTATGATTAGGAAATTATTATTATTATTTTGTTTAAAGAAATTAACATTAAGGAACTTTGATAATAATGATAATACTTAAGATTTAAGATTAATACCTCAAAATATCGGGGTGTTACATAAGCGATTCTGTTTTGTGATTTTGTTGATTGCGATTTTCTTAATTTTGATTTTGTTAATTCTGCGCTTGCTCTGAAATTGCGATTACTCTGAAATTGTTATTTTGTTAATTCTTCGATTACCTTTGTGATTCTGTTATTAGGTTCAGATGGCCGATTTAAGATTTAATCGTTATCACAATGTTTGTGCATGTTTTGAAATGACACCAAAAAAACTCTATATTTCATTCTATTATTGAATTTATGAAGCAATCCCCGTTATATGTGGCTTTATCCGCACAACTTGAAAATGATATCATTCACGCCATCGTTGGCGGTCAAAATATAACCATCACACAAGAGATGATTAGCAACTATAGAATTCTTGAAACTCATTCTTGAACAGATACAACTATAGAATCGTTAAGATCTAGTTACCAACTTTAGAACCCAGATGTGAAACTCATTTTAAAGAGCTCATCAGAATTCACATACGAAAAATTAAACCTTAAAACACCAGGTTCGAAACCTAGATATAGATAAATCCAAAAATGAAAACTCCAGATCTGGGGAGACCCTTTGTGAAACCCAGATATGGAAAAACCCGTCGTGAAACCCAGATTTGTAGAAGATGAAGAAAAATGGGATGTAAAATTCTGATCTGTAGGAGACGAAGATGAAACCAAGGCGTCATCGGCGACCAAGATAAAATCCAAATTCCGGTAGGCGTGTGTTGAATTTGATTTTGCCTATCAAGATAAAAAGTAAAACACGTTTGTACCAGGAAGATGTATTCATTTTTTCCAAAATCTGAATGTGTATTCATTTGTTTCAACACTCATATGCACGTCAAGAACACATCATACGAATAATTTTTTATTATTTGGTTTGTTTTTGAATTGGTTGATGTTATTGGTACAAATATGAAAACACGTTGCTATTTTTGGTAAAATAAAAGTTGTGGGTGACCTGCTAACCAGGTTTCCAGGTCACCCGTGGCTATTAAACGGTAAAAAGTTGTGGGTGACATGCTATTATTGGTAAAAAAATAAATAATGTTGCTATAAACGGTAAAAATGTCAAAAGTTGTTGCTATTTTCAGCAATTGACCCAAAATATGAATGTTGAAATTTGGAAGTGTGTTGTTGTAAACAAATGCATTGTTTTAATTTCTTTTTTGGTTTTTTGATTTGTTTAAAAATGTCTAGTAGGGGTTATACTAGATTAATGCTTGATCAGAAACATATTAGTGTAAATAAATATCTATAAATATTTATTTTTTAAATAACCTAGTGAATAATAAACTAATGCGAAATAATGCAATGTAATTTAATGTTGGAAGAATATCATCAGTCGGACGGTTGGAGTTGCCAAATTGGCAAACTCATTTCCCCCTCCCTTTCCTATATACGGTCACCCACACACACACAACCATACCATTTTTGTGTGTGTTTTGTGTGTTGAGAACAAAGAAGAAGAGAGAAAGAAGGAGAAAAGAAAGAGATCAAGTTTGGAGCTAAATCAAGGGTATAACTCTTTCATTGTCATCATCTTCTTCTCCTCATCTTTTTAAGCTCCATTTCAAGGGTTTAACCCGAATAAGGTTTTTATGTGAAGTTAGAATCCGACCCTATGCTTGATATATGTTGTTATATATTTGATTTGGAGCACAATGATGTTAATATCTTGTTGTTTCTCGTGTTTATGGGTGGGTTTGTGTTAAAACCCCAATGTAGGGCTTAATGGAGTCTAACATTGTGTGTACGATGGTTTGGGATGTTCTAATGAACTATTTTGTATCCCATAATGTTAATAGAAGTGTTTGTAGTCATTGGATGGCATTGGATTCGTGATATGACTCGAATGTGTGCCTTTGGCTAAACCGCACACCAAGTGTTCGGTGAAATGCCTCAATGAAGTGTTTGGATTATTGAGTCCAATTTGTGTGTTGTGAATTTTGAATAATTAATATTTCAAAATTTTGCATTTGGATTATGTAGAAACCCATTTTTACTTGATTTGTAAGTTGTTTGTTACTCCACTTTCAAGGTTAAAGTTTGATTTGTAGGTTGTAATTTAATCCTCCGTTGCTTCTATTCATCATTTTTCTTATCTAATTTTTTTAAATTATAAAGTGGTTCATCCATGTTAGTAGCTTTTGATAACTTAATCTTTTGTGCTTGAAAAATTAAATATTGTGTTGTGATGTTTTTAGTTGGATGTAAAGTAGCCTGGTCTTGCTGTGCACTTTCTCCTGTTGTGCACTTTATTACAGTCCAGTTGTGCACGTTTCTAGGTAGGTACTAGATAACTGACATAGACAATTTTCTTAACGATTACTATAAAAACACTGGTTACTACACAAATACCTCCCTGTGTTCTTGAACGGGGGAAACGAAGGAGGTGAACGGAAAGAAATCACAGTCACTCCTTTCTCATTGGCTTCTTTCATCTTTGTAAAGCATCATCACCTCTGGTTTGTGTTAAATTATTTCAATTTCTTTGTCATAAAAATCAGTTTATTTTTTTTGTACTTTTAGATAAAAGTTAATTTCCTTGGTTTAATTTCTTAGTTATTTTAGTTTTAATATTGATTTCAACTTGTATTTCTAAGTTTATGGCCTCGACTACTATGTGCTATTATTATTTTCCCCGATTTTTGGTATGTGAGGAGATTGGGTCAGTGCCCTGATTAGAAATTAGCAATTCTAGCTATTCTCTTACACCTATTCAACTAATTGTTGGACTTTGCAATTCTAGCTCCTTTCCTCCAACCATATCACCGTACATGTGATTCGATTCACTAGCATTATATAGTTTTTTTGGCAAATAGGAAATTCCCATGTTTTGACAATTTGAGACCGTAAAATTACAGGATTCTTGCTTAACCTGAAGAAAATATGACAAAGGTAAGTAGTTATTTCTCAAATCTCAAGTAGGTGCATTTTTCAGTTTATATAACACTTTGTAGTGTCTAATTTCAATACAGAAAACAGGAGCAAACCCTTACTCCTTCAAAGAATGGAAATTGGACAGTAGGGTTCAACAAAGACTGGAAGGAAGCTGTTTCCATAATTTTAGAGAATTCACAGCATATAAGCAGAGGACGGACTTTTTGACATATATCAGAGGCATTTATGACAAAAAGAAAAGCGTATTTTTGTTGAACGGCACCACCCAACTTTATTTGGGACTACAGGACATACATGCATTGTCTGGGTTGCCTACCGATGGGCATCCAATTGTATGCGATGACGAGGATTCCGAGGCTCTTTGCCAAAGCCTTCTTGGTTGCGATGAAGACGGTAGAAAGTCTTCAAATCAACATTTGTCAAGATCATGGTTAAAAGATAAATTCATGGTTGTTCCGACTGGCATAGAAGATGAACTCCTCGACAGATACACCCGAGCTTATCTTCTATACCTGATTGGAACAATGGTGCTTCCAAACTGTGACTCTCCTTCCATTCCTATCTACTTGCTCAATTTTTTGAGAGATGTAAGCCCCGATAAACTGAATAGCTGGGCATGGGGTGCCGCTGCCCTGGCTATGCTGCACTCAAACCTTGGAGGTGACCGAACAAATATCAATGGACCAAGTTGGATCCTTGAGGTATGTTACATATGCGGGTTTTCTAATGTTAAAACCTGTTTATATCATTTACACTGACCGGATGGTTTTTTTAGAAAGATAAAAAAACATGTTTATATTATTTAAACTATATGTTAAAACTTCTTTTAGTTGTTTTCTTGAGGTATGGATTTTTTTTCTAATGTTAAAACATGTTTATATTATTTACACTGGATGTATATATTTTTCTTCTTTAGTTGTTTTTTTAGAAAGAATTCCAGCAGTAGCAACTGCTTATATGAATATGAAGATATCGAGCGAACAAGAAAGCGAGCAACCCAAGCAAATCCCCCTCTTCCTTCACTGGTGCCCGCGTATGGTCTCACCATCAAAAAATACGCGTGCTGTTTTAAACTTGGTTAATGTTCTTGGCGATATTCAGGAACAGGTGTTTCAACAAACCAAATTTGAATTTTCATGACCATGTTTGTTTCTCTCATTCACTTGAAACTAATTTCTCGAAAAATCTTCCAGGATATACAATGGAATCCATATAATAACTACCAAGGATACAAGAATCAAAGAATTTTTTATTCTCGAACCATTCTGTTCAATTTTTGCACCATAGTGTACCATCGGCCATATAGCGTTCCATGCCAATTATCAATCAATAATAAGAAGGCCATGGAAGAGCTTTCGGATGAATTACAATCAAAGTCCGCAAGGGGTCATACAAAGAGAAAATTGACCGAGTATTATTCAAAATACATAAATTTATATTATGAAAAAAGGCATCATCCTGATACGTGTGTTCAGGATGACAACGAAGGTAATACTTGATTTCTTTTTATAGCTACACCAATTATATGGTTTTTAACAATGTTATTGAAACTTTGTAATGTCAGATATCCTTCCCTGTGCGCCGTCATTGGTTAATGAAGAACACCACGGAGTTTTCAACAATGAAGGTAATGTAAATTCTGAGGATCGCTCCATTCATCCATTTACACTTAATGAGGATGGAAACAATGAAGATTCCGAAGATTCCAACAATGAGGGCTCCTCTTCGCGAAGTTTCCATGGCAGCCGACCTGGTATGCATGTCCAAGGTGATGGTACATATTATTTTATTAAAATTGTTATCTTTATACTTTGCACGTGATAGATATGATGACGCCCATAGTTACTTAGAACGGGGATCGCTCCATTCGTCCATTTACACTTAATTGCAATCAGCCCTTCACACTTCACTTACTGTTCATTTAGTTCACAATTTATATGAGGCTATTTGACATTGATTTTGAAACTGATTATCTGATACATGATGTGTTGAAGTTAATGAGGATGGAAACAATGAAGATTCCGAAGATTCCAACAATGGGGGCTTCTCTTCGCGAAGTTTCCATGGCAGCCGACCTGGTATGCATGTCCAAGGTGATGGTACAATTATTTTATTAAAATTGTTATCTTTATACATTGCACGTGATGGATATGATGACGCCCATAATTACTTAGAACGGGGATCGCTCCATTCGTCCATTTACACTTAATTGCAATCAGCCCTTCACACTTCACTTACTGTTCATTTAGTTCACAATTTATATGAGGCTGTTTGACATTGATTTTGAAACTGATTATCTGATACATGATGTGTTGAAGTTAATGAGGATGGAAACAATGAAGATTAAGATTCCAACAATGAGGGCTCCTCTTCGCGAAATTTCCATGGCAGCGGACCTGGTATGCATGTCCAAGGTGATGGTACATATTATTTTATTAAAATTGTTATCTTTATACTTTGCACGTGATGGATATGATCACGCCCATAGTTACTTAGAACGGGGATCGCTCCATTCGTCCATTTACACTTAATTGCAATCAGCCCTTCACACTTCACTTACTGTTCATTTAGTACACAATTTATATGAGGCTGTTTGACATTGATTTTGAAACTGATTATCTGATACATGATGTGTTGAAGTTAATGAGGATGGAAACAATGAAGATTCCGAAGATTCCAACAATGGGGGCTTCTCTTCGCGAAGTTTCCATGGCAGCCGACCTGGTATGCATGTCCAAGGTGATGGTACATATTATTTTATTAAAATTGTTATCTTTATACTTTGCATGTGATGGATATGATGACGCCCATAGTTACTTAGAACGGGGATCGCTCCATTCGTCCATTTACACTTAATTGCAATCAGCCCTTCACACTTCACTTACTGTTCATTTAGTTCACAATTTATATGAGGCTGTTTGACATTGATTTTGAAACTGATTATTTGATACATGATGTGTTGAAGTTAATGAGGATGGAAACAATGAAGATTCCGAAGATTCCAACAATGAGGGCTCATCTTCGCGAAGTTTCCATGGCAGCCGACCTGGTATGCATGTCCAAGGTGATGGTACATATTATTTTATTAAAATTGTTATCTTTATAATTGCAATCAGCCCTTCACACTTCACTTACTGTTCATTTAGTTCCCATAGCGACTAGTCGACTACAAATTCCAAAATCAAAGTCAGTGTATAATCTCAATCAATTTTACGTCCTATTAATCTCAATCGATTGTGTATGGAACTGGAAGAAGTGATCGATAATCAAAACCGAAACCGATTCCAGTCAATCTATAGACCCATCTGAAATCGATTTTGGTATTTGATTGAACCATCGTTCAAGCTGGAGTCTAGAACGTCGTCTCAATCACAATCGATTTTGGTGTATTTGGATTCCGCATATCACAATCGTCGTTTCAATTTTGATGCTTGATGTCCGTCGATTGGAAACCAATATGTATCGGTTTCAGTGGAAACTTGATCCCAGCGATTCAAAATCGCGTTCCAATGTACGATAGGACCAAAATTGTTGATTATTGGGAACGTCCACAATCAAGACCGATTCGCGTGTTAGGACCAATACTCTACGCCCACCGTAAGAAAGAGACAACCATATAAACACATGAGGTTTTAATATAGGGAGTAGCCCATGGTGTTTATATACAAGTCTCAATTTCTTACTTCTTCCGATGGGAACACACGACCTGGATCGGAAAATCATGGGCATTTCTGCGATCCTAGTAACTATGATGACGCCGTCCGAAGAGTACATGGAGAATGCTTTGAATTTACCCGAGCCATCTAATTCAGGTGTTGCAGGTGCTCCCACGGAGGATCTTTGGGTAATCAATTAGATATGCCTTTCAAGCAAGAAAATCAACTTTGATAGCTCACACCTGAATTAGGAGCATCACTTGTCTTTCAAGCAAGAAAACAAAATTGTTTAGTTATATCCTAAAATATTTTTTTTTTCGTATTTTGCAAAAGCAGATGAAATCCCGGTAGTACAGGCAGAAGGAGAAGAAAACCCGGAGGTAATTGTTCGTCGTACTCGAAAACAACCTGAGAGGCTTGTACAGTCTTGGAAAAAGAACAAGCGAAAGAGGCAACATGAAGGTGAGAATGAAAAACTATAAATCTGAATTACATATTTCTAAATTTCTTTGTTCATCCTGTAATACCTATGAGGCTTTCCCTTTCAGGGAGAAAGAACATGAGAAAGTGGTACGAGATAGGTGAGAATGAAAATTTTTTAAATTTCTTTGTTCATCCTGTTTCCCCTCTTACATTTTCGTGCATATCTAACTTGGTGTAAATTCCCGCTGGTGAAGTTGGTGTGGATTGCCAAAATAGGAACAAACGAACTATGAACACCATAGCTGCTAGCTTCAGAAAGTAAATAGGTATATTCTTTTCCTCCACTCTACATTTTTTTGCATTCCGCATCCATCCACTCACATCAGAAGTAAATAGAAAGTTCAATTTTGTCCCCCCATCCACTCACATCAGAAGTAAATAGAAAGTTCAATTTTGTCCCCCTCTTCCTTCACTGGTGCCCGCGTATGGTCTCACCATCAAAAAATACGCGTGCTGTTTTAAACTTGGTTAATGTTCTTGGCGATATTCAGGAACAGGTGTTTCAACAAACCAAATTTGAATTTTCATGACCATGTTTGTTTCTCTCATTCACTTGAAACTAATTTCTCGAAAAATATTCCAGGATATACACTAGAATCCATATAATAACTACCAAGGATACAAGAATCAAAGAATTTTTTATTCTCGAACCATTCTGTTCAATTTTTGCACCATAGTGTACCATCGGCCATATAGCGTTCCATGCCAATTATCAATCAATAATAAGAAGGCCATGGAAGAGCTTTCGGATGAATTACAATCAAAGTCCGCAAGGGGTCATACAAAGAGAAAATTGACCGAGTATTATTCAAAATACATAAATTTATATTATGAAAAAAGGCATCATCCTGATACGTGTGTCCAGGATGACAACGAAGGTAATACTTGATTTCTTTTTATAGCTACACCAATTATATGGTTTTTAACAATGTTATTGAAACTTTGTAATGTCAGATATCCTTCCCTGTGCGCCGTCATTGGTTAATGAAGAACACCACGGAGTTTTCAACAATGAAGGTAATGTAAATTCTGAGGATCGCTCCATTCGTCCATTTACACTTAATGAGGATGGAAACAATGAAGATTCCGAAGATTCCAACAATGAGGGCTCCTCTTCGCGAAGTTTCCATGGCAGCCGACCTGGTATGCATGTCCAAGGTGATGGTACATATTATTTTATTAAAATTGTTATCTTTATACTTTGCACGTGATGGATATGATGACGCCCATAGTTACTTAGAACGGGGATCGCTCCATTCGTCCATTTACACTTAATTGCAATCAGCCCTTCACACTTCACTTACTGTTCATTTAGTTCACAATTTATATGAGGCTGTTTGACATTGATTTTGAAACTGATTATCTGATACATGATGTGTTGAAGTTAATGAGGATGGAAACAATGAAGATTCCGAAGATTCCAACAATGGGGGCTTCTCTTCGCGAAGTTTCCATGGCAGCCGACCTGGTATGCATGTCCAAGGTGATGGTACATATTATTTTATTAAAATTGTTATCTTTATACTTTGCACGTGATGGATATGATGACGCCCATAGTTACTTAGAACGGGGATCGCTCCATTCGTCCATTTACACTTAATTGCAATCAGCCCTTCACACTTCACTTACTGTTCATTTAGTTCACAATTTATATGAGGCTGTTTGACATTGATTTTGAAACTGATTATCTGATACATGATGTGTTGAAGTTAATGAGGATGGAAACAATGAAGATTCCGAAGATTCCAACAATGAGGGCTTCTCTTCGCGAAGTTTCCATGGCAGCCGACCTGGTATGCATGTCCAAGGTGATGGTACATATTATTTTATTAAAATTGTTATCTTTATACTTTGCACGTGATGGATATGATGACGCCCATAGTTACTTAGAACGGGGATCGCTCCATTCGTCCATTTACACTTAATTGCAATCAGCCCTTCACACTTCACTTACTGTTCATTTAGTTCACAATTTATATGAGGCTGTTTGACATTGATTTTGGAACTGATTATCTGATACATGATGTGTTGAAGTTAATGAGGATGGAAACAATGAAGATTCCGAAGATTCCAACAATGGGGGCTTCTCTTCGCGAAGTTTCCATGGCAGCCGACCTGGTATGCATGTCCAAGGTGATGGTACATATTATTTTATTAAAATTGTTATCTTTATACTTTGCACGTGATGGATATGATGACGCCCATAGTTACTTAGAACGGGGATCGCTCCATTCGTCCATTTACACTTAATTGCAATCAGCCCTTCACACTTCACTTACTGTTCATTTAGTTCACAATTTATATGAGGCTGTTTGACATTGATTTTGAAACTGATTATCTGATACATGATGTGTTGAAGTTAATGAGGATGGAAACAATGAAGATTCCGAAGATTCCAACAATGAGGTGTGAAGACCACCCCTTACGGGGCAGTTCTCACCAGTCTAGGTCCCAATTCATGCAATACGATATCAACCATACTAAGATAGAGTAATTATAATGCGGAAAATTAAATTACAGTACAAATTATTAGGGTTTAAGTTTAATACAGATTACCAATTTTAAATTAAACTTATAAAGGGCACAAGTCTAATCTAATTCATGTCATCATATTATCAAAATAAATCTACCCAGATCACCACATTATCATCATCCAATTAGTACCAAAATGAGATCGTTGAGTAGAGGTCTATGATACTTCTGTCTTGATCGTGTAAGACCTAAGAACTAGGTCCGGCAGGTGACTTTCCTTTGCTTTTTCCTGTAAAATATTAAAGCAACATCTGTAAGCAAAGCTTAGTGAGTTTATAGATTTTCAATATTAACATGCGTGTCAAGCGGAGTTATAAATCTAAGCGTGATAAGTCTTGGCTGCCGCTACAGCCCTCATCATGATTGAGATATAGTATCTAGATCGGATGATGTTCAAACCACACTCACGCTTATATCGTTGGGATCAGCCACATACTGGGCTAGCTACCAGTAGGTCAACATGGCCGAACATCGGAGGTCATTACCAAGTTCGTGAGAACTGGTGGAATAGCCGGGTCTAGAACGATAGACCATATGGGCTAGTCAAGCTGAATAAATCTTATCAAGTCTGATCAATGAAGTAAGCATAAGTCTTAGGAGTCATGATAGCAACGAATCATAAAGCAAAGTCTGAAGCGCTAATAAATGCAATATGAAATGATAAGCAATTAGCTATCATGATTCACTGGGCAACACCCATCCATGGTGTGCACAGGTCTCAATCCAGCTGATAAATGAATGTCAAATAATGTAACAGCATCAATATATCTCAAACGGATCTTTGCATGTTCAATTTGAATATCTATAACTCACAGTGTTGGGGTCTTGGTCAAACAGATATATGAATCTGCCACCTGAGTTATCTCAGGATTTTGTCTTTCTGTTCTTTGTCAAATCACGTCTCTGACCCGCTTTAAATCTTTTAAAATCTTTGTCTAAATGTTCAGAATTTCACTGAACCTGTCCAGAATTATCATATCACACCATATCATTATTATCATTTCTTTAGTCGTTAAAATCTTTATTTTATCTGATTCTGATAACTTGTTAGTTCATATATCATCTTAGCATTGGAACATAAATCAGATTTTTGAATTTAAAGGCATCAGATTCGAATAAGCTCATTCGAATCTAAAGATTAGATTCGAAATACATACCCACTTCGAATCTGTTGGTCTTAAACTCGAACCACACCCTTTCAAACCTATTAGATTCGAAATATATACCCCATTCGAATCTATTGGCTTAGACTCGAACATCACCATTCGAATCTATCAGATTCGAAATATGATTCTCGAATTTAATGATTTGATTTGAATATATTTCGAATCTAATTCCATTTCGAGTCTAATCTAAGCATTTTCGAATCTGATAATAATGTTCTCGAATCTGATCATATTTGCAACTCTAAAACATGAATTTCTAAGGCATAAATCACAAATATGATCAATATTAAGCCTATACTCGATTATATTATACTTATTCTAGTTAAATCCGCTAAAAATAGCTTTAAATTTCTTAAAACTTAATAGATTCGAGAATACCGTATATATATAAAACGTAAAAAATACAAAAATCTTACCTCAATTCGTATGAATTCGTGCAGGAACTAGTATAATCACGTAGTATTCGCCGAGATCTTCCTATCGGTATATTTATCTTTATAATCGGACGGTCGGTTTAGGAGAAATTCTAGAGAGAAGTTAGAGAGAGAAAGCTAGAGAGAGAGTTTTAGAGAGAGAGAGTTAGAGAGAGAGGCTGAATCTGAATTGTGAGTCTAATTTCTCGTTTATATACGTCGTCTAGTTACATTTGCTAGTTAACTCACTTTCATTGTTGTATATTATATCTCTTTTATTTAATTTTCCTTAATAATTAAATAAATTCATAAATTAAATATTTATATAATTTAATTTAATATTTCATTATTAATTAAATTATAATTCAAATAATTCAACATTATTACATTATCGGTTCACAATGTTACTGAATTTATGACTAGATCAAAATTAGGTTGTTACAGAATGGGCTCCACCACGCACAAACTTCGTCCCCGAAGTTAGCTTGATTCGAACAGACTTGGATAAGTAGCTTTCATAACATCTCTCGATTCCCAAGACTGATGCGAACCTTTGTGGTGTTTCCACTGGACGAGCACCATCTGTATCTCTTTATTCCGAAGCTTTTTGGTCTTCGAGTCCAGAATACGTTCTGGCTCTTCAATCACGCGAATCTTCTCATCAATCTGCAGGTTAACATGTGGTATCTGAACTTCCCTTTCGTCAGCTAAACTCTTTCTCAGGTGACTGACATGAAATACAGGATGTATTCCAGCTAAGTCAGCCGGTAGTTCAAGACGATAAGATTGATTTCCAATCTTTTCCACAATCTTAAACGGACCAATAAATCTCGGAGCTAGCTTGTTTCTCTTTATGAATCTCACCACATTCTTCATTGGGGATACTTTCAGCATCACCCAATCGTTAACCGCAAAGCTTATTGATCTATGCCGGTTGTCATAATATGACTTCTGCCTGCTTTGAGCTTCAAGAATATTCCTTCTGACAAGTTGAATCTTTTCATGAGTCAACTGTAGAAGGGCAGGTCCTGCTATTGGTGATTCGCCTGTTTCACGCCAACAGGTGGGAGTTCTGCACTTTCTTCCGTACAAAGCTTCAAAAGGGGCCATCTTGATTGTTGAATGATAACTGTTATTGTAAGAGAATTCGACCAATGGCATATGGTCATCCCAGTTACCACCTAGATCAAGAATGCAGGCACGAAGCATATCTTCGAGGGTTAGAATAGTACGCTCACTCTGGCCATCTGCATTTGGATGATAAGCAGTACTCATAGAAATCCGAGTACCCATCCCTTCTTGTAATGCTTGCCAGAATCTGGATGTGAAGCGACTATCACGATCAGAAACGATAGACTTCGGCACACCGTGACGAGAAATTATTTCAGAGATATACAGTTGCGCCAATCTATCGAGAGAATATGTTTCTTTCATCGGAATGAAATGTGCTGATTTCGTTAATCGGTCAACGACTACCCAGATGGAGTCGTGCTGTCTTTTGGTCTTTGGCAGCTTCGTAATGAAGTCCATTGTTATATGCTCCCACTTCCATTCAGGAACTGGCAGTGGTTGCATATCCCCGAAGGGCTTCTGATGTTCTGCCTTAACCATCTGACATACTCTGCAGCTTTCAACACATTTTCCAATATCTTTCTTCATTCCTGGCCACCAGTAGTCAGCTTTCAGATCAAAGTACATTTTTGAGCTGCCAGGATGAATAGATAACTTGGACTGATGAGCTTCGGACAGAAGAGTGCTACGAATAGAACCATATTTAGGAACCCAGATTCGGTTTCCCTGGAGACAGTAAAGTCCCAAATGGTTCAGAGATAGTAATTGTAGCTGCCCTTTAAGATTCTCGGAATCAATATTCTCTTCTTTCATTGCTTCAGTTTGAGCAACTCTGATGTCTTCAATAAGATCAGAAGAGAATATAACTGGAGTTAGGGCATAGCAGCACTTTTCTGGATATACTTTTCTACTCAACGCATCCGCGACAACATTTGCTTTGCCGGGATGATATAAGATCTCGCAATCATAATCCTTGATGAGTTCCAAGGATCGACGCTGTTTCATGTTCAGATCTTTTTGAGTGAAAAGGTATTTGAGACTCTTATGATCGGTGTAGAGCTGACACCGAGTCCCATATAGATAGTGACGCCAAATTTTCAGAGCAAAGGTGACGGCAGCCAACTCAAGATCATGAGTTGGTGCACTTTTCTCGTAATCTTTTAATTGCCTTGAAGCATAGGCAATTACTTTTCCCCTTTGCATAAGAACACATCCTAAGCCAGTACCAGAAGCGTCGCTGTAAACAACGAAATCGTCGTTACCTTCTGGCAAGGCTAGGATCGGCGCTTGAATCAACTTTTGTTTCAGAATATCGAATGCCTCTTGCTGTTTATCGGTCCAAACGAAAGGAGTATTCTTCCGTGTTAGCATTGTAAGCGGCACAGCAATCTTTGAGAAGTCCTTTATGAATCGCCGATAATAACCGGCCAATCCAAGGAAACTTCTTATTTCTGAGGCATTGCGAGGTGTTTGCCACTTCTGAACAGCCTCGACTTTTGAAGGATCAACGGAAATTCCTTCGCCAGAAACAACATGGCCAAGGAACTGGATCTGTCTGAGCCAGAATTCGCACTTAGAAAACTTTGCATAGAGTCTTTCTTTTCTTAATAACTCTAGCAATTGTCGTAGATGAATAGAATGATCAGCCTCCGTTTTGGAGTAAATCAGAATATCGTCTATGAACACGATAACTGATTTATCCAACATTGGTCTGCACACACGGTTCATGAGATCCATGAATGCCGCTGGTGCATTTGTCAAGCCGAACGGCATCACGAGAAATTCGTAATGGCCGTATCTTGTACGGAAAGCTGTCTTTGGAACATCTTCTTCTCTGACTTTTAACTGATGATACCCAGATCGGAGATCTATTTTCGAAAAGTAACTGGCTCCTTGTAACTGATCAAACAGATCATCGATTCTGGGCAGAGGATACTTATTCTTTATTGTAACCTTGTTCAACTCGCGGTAATCAATGCACATACGGAAAGTTCCGTCTTTCTTTTTAACAAACAGAACTGGTGCACCCCACGGAGAAGAACTCGGTCGGATAAACCCCTTCTCTAACAGTTCTTGCAGTTGCTTTGACATTTCCTGCATTTCTGCAGGTGCAAGTCTGTATGGAGCTTTTGCGATAGGAGCCGCACCAGGAACCAAGTCAATACTGAACTCGACTTGACGTTCCGGTGGCACTCCGGAAATGTCGTCAGGAAATACGTCCGGGAACTCGCAGACTATCGGGATATCAGACAGAGATTTCTTTTCAGGGTTGGTTTCGGATAAAGCATAGCACAAATAAGATTCGCGACCTTTAGATAGATACTTATGTGCTTTTTCAATGGAAATGAAGCAGTGATCACCTTTTCGCTTTTCGCCTTTAATCTCTAACACTCGGCCATCTGTAGTCTTGATTCGGATGATTCGGCGGTTGCAGACAATAGTAGCCTCATTTTTCGTTAGCCAATCCATGCCGATAATAACGTCGAACTCTTTTAATGGAATTGGGATGAGATCGAGATTGAATACAATGTTACCGACGAGTAGAGTGCAGTTTCGATAAACGGAATCAGCTATAACAAAGTTGTTACTGGCTGTCTCAATGTCTATAATCACAGGGAGTTTTGATGGAGCTTTATGTAATCTTGATGCAAAAGAAGTCGATATAAAAGAACGACTTGCGCCAGAATCAAAGAGTATACGTGCCGGAATCGAGTTAAGTAAAAACATACCCGTAACTACATCAGGCGTTTCTTTGGCTTCCTCGGCGGTGATTTGGAAAGCTCGTGTCCGGGCAGTTGGCGTTGCAGCAGAACTTTTTCCCGAAGAACCTCCCGCAGATGATTGAGACTGATATCGCGGCCCGCTTCTACACTGATACATGAAATGCCCTCGTTTCCCGCACTTTGCACATCCTCGTCCCTGCTGTGGACATTCCTCGCTGCTATGACCTATCATGTTGCATGAGAAGCAAGTGACATCTTCTGGATTGCACAACCCCATGTGTGACTTTCTGCATCGCCTACAGAATCGTGGTTCGTTCGTGAGGGAATACGCTTGGGCTTTCGGTTGTGAATTATGCTGATAGGATTGCTGAGTCTGAGATTTATTTGGCTTAAAGAATCTGCCAAATCGTTGTTTCTTTGGAGGAGACGGGTTCATCGGATTAGTAGACGGAGCGTAGAGCTGATCGCCGTACTCTAGATATCCTCTCTCGATTTGTCTTGCAGCTTCAACCATTTCCAAGTAACTCTTATATTTAATCGCGCTCATCGGATGTCTGTATCTAGGGTTGAGTCCTACTCGGAACCTATTCATTTTCCTTTCTTCGGTAGCAACCTGGTATGAAGAGTAACCACATAGACGTGAAAACTCGTGTTCATATTCATCAACTGTCTTCGTTCCCTGAGTCAGCTGCATCAGTTGTACTTCCATTTTATCTCGCTGGTCGACCGGGCAGTACTTGGCATTAAACATTTCGAGGAATTGTTCCCATTCTAAAGTCTGAATGACTTCCTCCCCGTATATGCTTCGCTGTGTTTTCCACCATGCACGAGCAGCTCCAACAAACAACGCAGATGCGTAGCTTACTTTCTTAGAATCTAAACAGTCAGAGATTCTAAATATTTCTTCCGTATGACTGATCCAATCCATCGCCTGAATCGGATCAACTGTACCCTCAAAGTTCAGGGCACCGCTGGCTTTGAAATCCTTAAACTTACAGCCTTTAGGCTGCTCGATTTGAGTTTCAGGGGTAGAGTTATCAGAATCAGATTCTTCATTCTGAACTTGTTTATCTTTTCGCTTATTTTTCTTATCATTACGTCTTTTAGTTTCGGCCTCATCTCTGGCCTGAAATTGTTCTTGCATGATCTTATTCTGTTGTTCTGAGTGTTGTGCTAGTAATTGTTGCATCATCTCAAACATTTGTTGTGGGGTCATGTTGCTTGGTATGTCACCTGATCCTGATCCTGATCCTGACATCTTAGCTGAAAATTAAAATCAATTAACTATCAGTTTATAGACTTAGATCTATGTATCCTTTTTCCCATCCTAATAGTCTGTACATCCTATCTCAGTTCAAACCACCTAAATGATTGATACATATGTATTGCTTCAGTTTGAGATCAAGTATACTTACGTAATACTTGATTCACTCAAACTAGTGCTTTGATACCATCCTGTGAAGACCACCCCTTACGGGGCAGTTCTCACCAGTCTAGGTCCCAATTCATGCAATACGATATCAACCATACTAAGATAGAGTAATTATAATGCGGAAAATTAAATTACAGTACAAATTATTAGGGTTTAAGTTTAATACAGATTACCAATTTTAAATTAAACTTATAAAGGGCACAAGTCTAATCTAATTCATGTCATCATATTATCAAAATAAATCTACCCAGATCACCACATTATCATCATCCAATTAGTACCAAAATGAGATCGTTGAGTAGAGGTCTATGATACTTCTGTCTTGATCGTGTAAGACCTAAGAACTAGGTCCGGCAGGTGACTTTCCTTTGCTTTTTCCTGTAAAATATTAAAGCAACATCTGTAAGCAAAGCTTAGTGAGTTTATAGATTTTCAATATTAACATGCGTGTCAAGCGGAGTTATAAATCTAAGCGTGATAAGTCTTGGCTGCCGCTACAGCCCTCATCATGATTGAGATATAGTATCTTAGATCGGATGATGTTCAAACCACACTCACGCTTATATCGTGGGGATCAGCCACATACTGGGCTAGCTACCAGTAGGTCAACATGGCCGAACATCGGAGGTCATTACCAAGTTCGTGAGAACTGGTGGAATAGCCGGGTCTAGAACAATAGACCATATGGGCTAGTCAAGCTGAATAAATCTTATCAAGTCTGATCAATGAAGTAAGCATAAGTCTTAGGAGTCATGATAGCAACGAATCATAAAGCAAAGTCTGAAGCGCTAATAAATGCAGTATGAAATGATAAGCAATTAGCTATCATGATTCACTGGGCAACACCCATCCATGGTGTGCACAGGTCTCAATCCAGCTGATAAATGAATGTCAAATAATGTAACAGCATCAATATATCTCAAACGGATCTTTGCATGTTCAATTTGAATATCTATAACTCACAGTGTTGGGGTCTTGGTCAAACAGATATATGAATCTGCCACCTGAGTTATCTCAGGATTTTGTCTTTCTGTTCTTTGTCAAATCACGTCTCTGACCCGCTTTAAATCTTTTAAAATCTTTGTCTAAATGTTCAGAATTTCACTGAACCTGTCCAGAATTATCATATCACACCATATCATTATTATCATTTCTTTAGTCGTTAAAATCTTTATTTTATCTGATTCTGATAACTTGTTAGTTCATATATCATCTTAGCATTGGAACATAAATCAGATTTTTGAATTTAAAGGCATCAGATTCGAATAAGCTCATTCGAATCTAAAGATTAGATTCGAAATACATACCCACTTCGAATCTGTTGGTCTTAAACTCGAACCACACCCTTTCAAACCTATTAGATTCGAAATATATACCCCATTCGAATCTATTGGCTTAGACTCGAACATCACCATTCGAATCTATCAGATTCGAAATATGATTCTCGAATTTAATGATTTGATTTGAATATATTTCGAATCTAATTCCATTTCGAGTCTGATCTAAGCATTTTCGAATCTGATAATAATGTTCTCGAATCTGATCATATTTGCAACTCTAAAACATGAATTTCTAAGGCATAAATCACAAATATGATCAATATTAAGCCTATACTCGATTATATTATACTTATTCTAGTTAAATCCGCTAAAAATAGCTTTAAATTTCTTAAAACTTAATAGATTCGAGAATACCGTATATATATAAAACGTAAAAAAATACAAAAATCTTACCTCAATTCGTATGAATTCGTGCAGGAACTAGTATAATCACGTAGTATTCGCCGAGATCTTCCTATCGGTATATTTATCTTGATAATCGGACGGTCGGTTTAGGAGAAATTCTAGAGAGAAGTTAGAGAGAGAAAGCTAGAGAGAGAGTTTTAGAGAGAGAGAGTTAGAGAGAGAGGCTGAATCTGAATTGTGAGTCTAATTTCTCGTTTATATACGTCGTCTAGTTACATTTGCTAGTTAACTCACTTTCATTGTTGTATATTATATCTCTTTTATTTAATTTTCCTTAATAATTAAATAAATTCATAAATTAAATATTTATATAATTTAATTTAATATTTCATTATTAATTAAATTATAATTCAAATAATTCAACATTATTACATTATCGGTTCACAATGTTACTGAATTTATGACTAGATCAAAATTAGGTTGTTACATGAGGGCTCATCTTCGCGAAGTTTCCATGGCAGCCGACCTGGTATGCATGTCCAAGGTGATGGTACATATTATTTTATTAAAATTGTTATCTTTATAATTGCAATCAGCCCTTCACACTTCACTTACTGTTCATTTAGTTCACAATTTATATGAGGCTGTTTGACATTGATTTTGAAACTGATTATCTGATACATGATGTGTTGAAGTTAATGAGGATGGAAACAATGAAGATTCCGAAGATTCCAACAATGAGGGCTCATCTTCGCGAAGTTTCCATGGCAGCCGACCTGGTATGCATGTCCAAGGTGATGGTACATATTATTTTATTAAAATTGTTATCTTTATAATTGCAATCAGCCCTTCACACTTCACTTACTGTTCATTTAGTTCCCATAGCGACTAGTCGACTACAAATTCCAAAATCAAAGTCAGTGTATAATCTCAATCAATTTTACGTCCTATTAATCTCAATCGATTGTGTATGGAATTGGAAGAAGTGATCGATAATCAAAACCGAAACCGATTCCAGTCAATCTATAGACCCATCTGAAATCGATTTTGGTATTTGATTGAACCATCGTTCAAGCTGGAGTCTAGAACGTCGTCTCAATCACAATCGATTTTGGTGTATTTGGATTCCGCATATCACAATCGTCGTTTCAATCTTGATCCTTGACGTCCGTCGATTGGAAACCAATATGTATCGGTTTCAATGGAAACTTGATCCCAGCGATTCAAAATCGCGTTCCAATGTACGATAGGACCAAAATTGTTGATTATTGGGAACGTCCACAATCAAGACCGATTCGCGTGTTAGGACCAATACTCTACGCCCACCGTAAGAAAGAGACAACCATATAAACACACGAGGTTTTAATATAGGGAGTAGCCCATGGTGTTTATATACAAGTTTCAATTTTTTACTTCTTCCGATGGGAACACACGAACTGGATCGGAAAATCATGGGCATTTCTGCGATCCTAGTAACTATGATGACGCCGTCCGAAGAGTACATGGAGAATGCTTTGAATTTACCCGAGCCATCTAATTCAGGTGTTGCAGGTGCTCCCACGGAGGATCTTTGGGTAATCAATTAGATATGCCTTTCAAGCAAGAAAATCAACTTTGATAGCTCACACCTGAATTAGGAGCATCACTTGTCTTTCAAGCAAGAAAACAAAATTGTTTAGTTATATCCTAAAATATTTTTTTTTCGTATTTTGCAAAAGCAGATGAAATCCCGGTAGTACAGGCAGAAGGAGAAGAAAACCCGGAGGTAATTGTTCGTCGTACTCGAAAACAACCTGAGAGGCTTGTACAGTCTTGGAAAAAGAACAAGCGAAAGAGGCAACATGAAGGTGAGAATGAAAAACTATAAATCTGAATTACATATTTCTAAATTTCTTTGTTCATCCTGTAATACCTATGAGGCTTTCCCTTTCAGGGAGAAAGAACATGAGAAAGTGGTACGAGATAGGTGAGAATGAAAATTTTTTAAATTTCTTTGTTCATCCTGTTTCCCCTCTTACATTTTCGTGCATATCTAACTTGGTGTAAATTCCCGCTGGTGAAGTTGGTGTGGATTGCCAAAATAGGAACAAACGAACTATGAACACCATAGCTGCTAGCTTCAGAAAGTAAATAGGTATATTCTTTTCCTCCACTCTACATTTTTTTGCATTCCGCATCCATCCACTCACATCAGAAGTAAATAGAAAGTTCAATTTTGTCCCCCCATCCACTCACATCAGAAGTAAATAGAAAGTTCAATTTTGTCCCCTGTGTGCTTTTAGTTTTCCTTCTCTTTGCATAATTGGGTTTGAGTTTTGATCCTGAGTGTTGTTCACGATATTTTGTGTGCGAGCACTCTCGATCGTTTTTCTTGTGAATATAGGAACTTTCAAACATGGATCACTTCATGTTAATAGACGGCGTAAATACAGACTATAAGGGGTTGTCATCGGAAGGCAGCTACCATGATTATTACGAGCCTCATAGTCAAATCAAATATACCATTGAATGTGCTTAAGTGGTTTGATGCGCGTGAAGGCATTTATAAGCCTTGAATAATAGACGAAAGTCAGTATTCCATGTTGGTTTACACTGTCTACACCCGAATGTGAGTGGACAACCGTCTCGGCTATGGGTGCCACCGCTACCGAGTGGAGGTGGGGGCTGACACGAAGTCTAGCCCAAATGAGATCTCATAGGTTTTATAACAAGGCTAAGCACTTCCAAGTTTTCGACACTTGAACTTTTCGGCATTTCAATTCTTTTCGGCTCCTTAGAACTTTTTGATACTTACTACCGAAAGTTCAGTCGTCTCCATCGTTTTCTTCGCTTACAGTCTAAATTAATCTTATTCTCACATTTTATTATCACATTGCATAAAATTTGTATCAAATTAAATGGTTAGTATTTAAGTTCTGCAACCCTCTTTCAATAGTTAGTATTTGGAAAAGAAAATTATCGAGTAACTAACAAAAATGGTCCCTGTTATGGATATTCATAATGAAGCAAACCACATGGACCATTTTTGTTATTTACTCAATATTTTTTTAAATACTAATATAGACTAGAACAATGATGGTCTAGACTAGAACAATGTATAGAACGTTCAACCCATGAAGGGAAGGTCAGCCGGTAATTTTTAAGGATGTTTTAAGGCAGGGGCAGATCTAGTATGAAATGTTTTAAGGCAGGGGCAGATCTAGTATAAAACTTTATTAATTTTTGGGCCCTAAAATGTTTGGGGCCCTATATGGGGAAGTATTAACCTGCAATCGAATCTGGATCTGCCGGCGGGCCGGAGCCCGTACACCAACCCCCCCCCCCCCTTCCCCCCAAAACCCACACCGGATCCCTCATCATCCCTTACCCTCTATTTTCAATCAAAACTAACATAAGTTCTTCAAATATTTTGTTTAATTCTCATAGGTTGAGTCTGTACCCTCTATTTACATCTTAATCGTGATGCTTGTTTACATGTTTTAAGCCTAAAGGAAAGCTTATTCCATTCCTTAAGAAGCCAAACATGACACGAAAATGGAATTTTCATTCCTCTTCCATCAGTATCCAAACAAACACACAAGCATATGGATGCTATGATTTGATTTGGATGCATTTATGGTTTCATGTTGATCCTCTCATTTTACATCTGATAAGGACCATAAAGGCTATTGATCTGAAAACTTTATGCATTCCTGATCAGATTTTTAAGGGCTGTTGGTGTGATTTGAATATGCATGACTTCTACATCATGATCTGTTATGTCTTGCGTCACAATAATTTATATGCCCCTAGCCTATTTTGATTTGTATGTTTTGCTGAAATGGGGATGCAAATATGGATATAATGGATCTGGTGATTTTATGAATTATATAGGGGGCTGTTATATAGATTTATACTGCTATAGGACTGGTTTGTATTCTGTGATAATGCTGATCTGGTGATTTAGATTGGGAGGTTTCTGAATTGCCATATGGAGATCAGTTAAGAGGTGTCTATAATTCAGATTTTAGTTAAACTCGGGCTGCTAGTTCAAAAAACTCAAGCTGCTAGTTTAAAATTTTCGGACTGCTAGTTAAGAATTCTTAACAGATAAGAAAACACAATTTTCTCAGGCTGCTACTTCAAAAAACTCGGGCTGCTAGTTCAAAATATCTCGGGCTGCTAGTTATAGACACTTCTCACAAAAAGATAGACTTCTCACTTGATCCTGATTCTCTCTCTCTCTCTCTCTCTATATATATATATATATATATATATATATATATATATATATATATATAAATCTGTTTTCTAATAATTTGGTTGATTTACTTACTCTATGGCAGCCAAAGGTTAAAGATTGGGGATGTGGATATTTTCTGTGGGAGGATGAGCTCCAACCTTGTCCCTGTGGTCAGGGCCTCTGTATTGCACGGAAAGGACCAGAGGGTGTATTCTACAAAGGTGAGTACTCACTTAGAATGTACTCACTCAAACTGCCAGTGCACCAACTCAGACTGCTCTTTCAACTGTTCAGACTGCTGAGCCTCAAATTACTCAAAGGTCTGGAATGGTTATTCATGAAGCGTGGAATCTTGAACACACAGAGCAGGTAGTTACTGACAAAGGCAAAGGGTTGTTAATTGAACTCTCAAAGGAAAAACTGAAAAGAAAGGTTGAAGAAGAGGAAGATGCAGAAGCAGCCATCCTAAAACCTAAAGACTTAATGTTCAGTCTGGAAAATGTAGAGTCAATTGATGAGGAAGAGGATGCAACTCTAGTCATTGAACAATTGTTGGCAATTGGCCAAGGAATGTCAGAAAAGGAGGACACTAAAAAGAGACAAAGATTGATTGATTGGCATGTTAACTCTGGCAAATCAAAGGCTGTAATCACTGGTTGCTCAACTGAAAGATTGCAACAGATGTATGACAAAGAAAATGCCAAAGTTGAGGAGGAGAAAGCTCAGAAAGAGAAGGTAATGGATGATCAAATGATGATTGATCCAGCTGGATGATCAAATGATGATTGATCCAGCTGAGTCTGTAAAGTCTGCCATGACCAAAGAAAGGGTAGCTGAACTGATAATGAAATTTTCATTTGATAAAGTCATGGGGGAAATGTGGAGTGAAGAGGTAAAGAGGACAGATGCTTTAATCAGAAATACAAACAAAGGCTTCAAAACTGTTTTTAAGAAGCCAAAGATCATATCCTGGAGAGCAGTGCCTAACCCTGTTAGTGGAGGAATTACTTTGTATAACATTCATGTACAAAGGGATGAGGGACGTGCTGAGGAGATCTATAAACATGTTAATCCAATCTTCAAAAGCATGATTCGAGAAGATCTGGAGGACATGTACAGAATTGGTAAAGATCGTTTTGCTGACTCTGAGATCATAATTGTCAAGCAACTGATGAGAGAGCTTACAAGTGTGTTGGATCCTGCTTCCATTAAGGGGGAGCTTGATTCAATGAGACATACAAACATCAAAGAGAGATCAGATACTTACAGAGATCTAAAGCGTCTTCATTAGCTAATCAAGTTACTACTTCCATTTGTTAAACAAATTCATGAAGAACAAGAGGAGGAGATAGTCGTGGAAGCAGGTGCTCATGGAGGTAATCAACTTACTACTTCCGCTTATAAAAAATGGCATTCTTAATAATGAGTTAACGCTCTCTTTTCCTGTCTAGGGATACCAAAGTCTTCAGTAAAAATAGAGCACCTTGAGGATACTGGTGAACACATTATTTGGTAATTTTCTTATAAGTACCTTTGTATGCTAATTGCATCACTTTCAATATCCTATTATATTTCTATATTTCTATTTGGACAGTGACCGCTGCTTAACATCAATCTTTGGACTTCATCGGTACTGTCCAAGATGCAAATATGAAATCTGTCTCACCTGTTCCAAGGAAATACGGAGCAATTGTCGGAAAAGCAGAACTTCAACTACCCAATCTGGTAGCTGAAAACAATGGGAGTTTATTTTGTGTTAGTAAATGTGGAAGAACATTAATGTGTCTCAGGGATATCTTAGAAGAAACATGGATCTCAAATCTGGGAATAAGAGCCAAAAAAATAAATAACATACTCAAAATCAAATTGTCACCCAATTGTGACTTGTTCATTCCAGAAACTAGTGGTGAATATTACCTCAGAGCAGCTGATAGGAAAGGATCAAATGATAATGACCTCTATTGTCGTTCATCCAAAGATGCAGAAAATGACATGATCCGCTTTCGTAACCATTTGAGTAAAGGTGAACCAGTAATTATCAAAAATGTTTTACCTCAAATTCACAGAATAAGTTGGGAGCCGATGGTGATGTCACGTGCATTGTGTGAACATGTGAATTTAGATGTTTTTGATTGCTCGAATGGGCATGTGGTAATTCTGTTTCTTTAATGTTAAACTTCAACTTCATAGTTTATAATTGTATATTGTCATTTGCATAATTAGTCACCATGATATGCAGGTCGAAATTAATACTAAAGAGTTCTTCAAAGGTTAGACTGAAGAATTTTTTCATGAATCAAGGCTACGTATGCTCAAATTAAAAGACTTTCCTCCATTTGCAAAGTTTGAAAAGTTCTTCCACGACATTATGATGAATTCATCAAAGCATTGCCTTTCAGAGAATACACTGATCCAAAAGCGGGTTTTCTGAATCTTGCTGTGAAATTACCGCCAACTGTTCCAATTCCTGATTTGGGTCCGAAAGCATATATAGCATATGGAACTGCTCAAGAACTTGGAAAAGGTGATTCAAGTTTGACAGATGCGGTATTAGTTCAACCCTGAATATATTGAGATATCAAAGCATATTATTATACCATAGGTTGAGTCTGTACCCTCTATTTACATCTTAATCGTGATGCTTGTTTACATGTTTTAAGCCTAAAGGAAAGCTTATTCCATTCCTTAAGAAACCAAACATGACACGAAAATGGAATTTTCATTCCTCTTCCATCAGTATCCAAACAAACACACAAGCATATGGATGCTATGATTTGATTTGGATGCATTTATGGTTTCATGTTGATCCTCTCATTTTACATCTGATAAGGACCATAAAGGCTATTAATCTGAAAATTTTATGCATTCCTGATCAGATTTTTAAGGGCTGTTGGTGTGATTTGAATATGCATGACTTCTACATCATGATCTGTTATGTCTTGCATCACAATAATTTATATGCCCCTAGCCTATTTTGATTTGTATGTTTTGCTGAAATGGGGATGCAAATATGGATATAATGGATCTGGTGATTTTATGAATTATATAGGGGGCTGTTATATAGATTTATACTGCTATAGGACTGCTTTGTATTCTGTGATAATGCTGATCTGGTACTTTTCTGATTTAGATTGGGAGGTTTCTGAATTGCCATATGGAGATCAGTTAAGAGGTGTCTATAATTCAGATTTTAGTTAAACTCGGGCTGCTAGTTCATAAAACTCAAGCTGCTAGTTTTTAATTTTCGGACTGCTAGTTAAGAATTCTTAACAGATAGGAAAACACAATTTTCTCAGGCTGCTACTTCAAAAAACTCGGGCTGGTAGTTCAAAATATCTCGGGCTGCTAGTTATAGACGCTTCTCACAAAAAGATAGACTTCTCACTTGATCCTGATTCTCTCTCTCTCTCTCTCTCTCTCTATATATATATATATATATATATATATATATATATATATATATTAATCTGTTTTCTAATAATTTGGTTGATTTACTTACTCTATGGCAGCCAAAGGTTAAAGATTGGGGATGTGGATATTTTCTGTGGGAGGATGAGCTCCAACCTTGTCCCTGTGGTCAGGGCCTCTGTGTTGCACGGAAAGGACCAGAGGGTGTATACTACAAAGGTGAGTACTCACTTATAATGTACTCACTTAGATTTGATCTATATATTTCTTAGCCTGTCACAGAGTTAAGAAATGTCAATAGTTTCAGCACTAATACAAGTCAACTATTTGATCTAAACCCTGAACCCTAAACCTTGAACCTAAACTAATCCAGTCTGCTTCATGTAGCAGTGTGGACCAAATGACCAAATGGTAGCCAAAGCTCCATTATTTGATCGTGTTGAAGGTAACTGCTTGGTAGACAGGTGTAGCCATGTGAAATAATCTCCCAATCGGCGTTCGAAATCGTACCCAATCATCTATGGAACGCGATTGGAATGATTTTGCAATCGGATCAAATCGAAGACGCAGGCGGCCCATATCATTGACGCAACCGATCCAAATCGACGACACAAGCGGCCTAGAATGATTCTGCAACCAACCCCAATGCCCATCGGAACGACGATCTGAACCAAATCGGGAACTCTCGTCTTCATCGATTTCAATCATCTGCCGTCTTCCGTTGCTCGACTTTTCTTCAAAACCAAGTTCCAAACCTTGATTGCAGTCGCAAGGGAAATCATAGTATTCTCGTCTTCATCATAAGTAGTGGTCTATGGCAACCAGAATTGATTGTAGAAGTATACGCCTTCAACTTCATTTGATGCCAAAGCCAGACCATTATGCTATAAGACTAAGCACAAAGGTATTATATGACAACCATTTTTTGAGTATTTTAAATTTTAAAAAGTCTCTCTTCCCTTTTGTGAAAAGATGTAACAATTTTGGTTTTGAGGTACATCGTAACATCGTAACATGTAAAAATTTTGGTTTGATTCAGATATGTTATAGTCTTATTTGGATTGTTTTATACAGATGCAAATTTTCTTTCATGGAGTTAATTTAGAGTCTGGAATTGAAATTTTGAAACGTGCAACTGAAATAGGACACATAAATGGTGGTGTTCCCTGATTCTTTGGTGTTCCCTTATTATTTGTTTGAGTGTGTTATTTGGGCTTGGTTTAAAACCCAAGTATGTAAGAAGAGTAACGACTAATGACTATACCAAAATTAATGTATAACATTCTCAACAAAACAATCGTTGGCATGTCTTGGTCCTCTAATCCAATAAATTTAACCCTAATAGGATTTGTAAGGAAATTTTGAATGAAGTTAATATATACAATATATTAACTTCATTCAAGTGTTGTAATTAATGTGTTTTGTTAATAAGTTTTAAATAAATTAATTTTATGATAACATTTTATTAAAAAGTCTTTCCTCTTTTTTGTCTCGATTTAGCCGGTAAACTTTCTACTATGTTATTTATAGACAAAAGACAAACTCAAATACTACTTAATATAACTGGAGAAACATATTAATTTATTAAAAGAAACAGTTATATGATTTAAATAAATCTTCGGTTCATGGAGCAAAGGTCCGAAAGAAGCTCTGAATAGGAAAATTCAGAAAGTGAAATCATGATTCAGTGAGTAGTTGTCGGTTGCTCTGCTTGCGAGATTGAGACGTAGAGATGACATGACATTGCCCCAAACCAATCGGTTCCACCCATCTAATCGGAAGCTTAATTAGAGCAATCCAGTTTAAAAAAAAATAAAAAATGTTTTTAAACATATACTAAAATAATAACTTAATTTTTTTAAAAAAATGTAATGGACAGCGAAACCAAAACAAAATACATTTTATTTCTTAAAATAAGAAATTAAAATAAAGTTGAGAAAAAAGAATAAAATCCCATGTGACTTATCATTCCGTGAACCAAAGGGGCCCTAAAATACTTCTTACCATTTTTATTAAAATATGAGACGGCGCCTTAGGGTGGTTCTGGGGGACGTACGCCTTGGTTGAGTGAGGCGGTCCGAGGCGGTTCGGAGGCAGAGGCGTACGCCTCTGTATCTGGCTGGTATAACTTTGTTATTTTCTATTCATGGTAATCATTTTTATTAAAAAATATAAGTAAATAAAACTATCACATACTAAAAAAGTGGTTATATAATAGATAATTATTTTTAACATTAAGCATTTAAGCAAGATATAACACAAAAGATTGGAACCACATATATATATATATATTTATTATATATATATATATATATATATATATATATATATATATATATATATATATATATATATATATATATATATATATATATATATATAAAGGCTATTAGGCCAAACATAATCAGCAAATACAAACAAAAAGAAAAACGTGAAACCCCACGTCGGTCCCCACCAGCGTCAAACTCGTCGTCGCTCGTCGGTCAGCTTCCGTCGCCGGTCGCCGGTCAACGCTAGTTGTCGATTGCCGGTCAACTCAGATCTCCGGCCGGCTGCTGTATTTTCTCCTCCTGAATCCACCAGTCCAGCACTCCTGCCGATTTCGACTTATTAGAAGGTTGATTCCGATTTTTTTATTTGACAGCAACCATACTTGGGTGTTGGTTCAACATTCTGATTTTGCAATCAAAGTGTATATATTTATTAGTTATTATTACTTATTAGTTTAGTTTATTATATCTTATTTTAGGGTTTAGGGTTTAGTATATAAAAGTGTGTTAGAGTTTTACTTATCAATTATTTCTTAGTTTTACTATATCTGCTTTTGCTTAAAGTGTATAAAAGTGTATGATTGCCTTCTAGTAGTTTTAAACCGTTTTTTGAAATTAAAATATGAAATACATTAAACATTTTAACTTTATATATATATATATATATATATATATATATATATATATATATATATATATATATATATATATATATATATATATATATATATATATATATATATATATATATATATATATATATATATATATATATATATATATATATATATATATATTGGTTTTTGATACTATATCGCTAAACTTCAAATAGCGGTCGCTATCGCTACGCTATCGATACATAGCAAATAGGTGCCTTGTCTCTATCGTCCGCTATTCGCTACTGACAACTATGGGAGTATCAGAATTTGTCTTCTCCTTTGAAGGGGCTGTTGGTTTCGGTCCAGATTTGGGATTCCACCATAGAAACACTAGCCACATTAGTACATTACTCCACTTTCATATCCAAAAATTTAAATAAGGTTGAGATTTTAAAAAGAATATAACCATTGTTGTTCTATGTTCATGCCGAACAATTGCTTCAATAAATATATATATATATATATATATATATATATATATATATATATATATATATATATATATATATATATATATATATATATGAACAATTGTTTGTTGTGTATATCTTCCTTGGTGCGATTCCCTTCCAATAATGAAACATAGAATCCGACTAAACTAAAATGAAATAACTATTAATTAAAAGGAAACTCAATTACCTGTTCAATGCATTTGTTAATGTTCTCATCTTGTTAGCTTCAAAAATCAAACATATTGCATATATGAACTCGTTTTAGGTTAAATGAAAAGAAATTAATCTATTAACAAACATAAATCGTAGGTTGAAGTTACTGGAAGAAAACATTGCAAATGACAAACATCCATTCACAGGAATATTTGATCATTCACATAGCCGTTGCTATTTCTCACTATTCGCTACATAGCATATAGGTAGGTCATTGTTATTTTCCGCTACAATACTTGTTCTTGTTTTATAGGTTGTTCGAGTGACTCATTTTGCAGGACAAGTTTATTTCATATTAGAGGACCAAAATTTCTTTCATTTTACTTGAATAAAAAATGTACTAGACAATCCTAATGTTTGCATTGATTTTGTAGGATGGACAACTCCACATTTGCTTTCGTAGTTGCTTGCGTAGTTTCTTTCCTAGTTGCTTTCTTTCTTTGTATCATCATTGTTGGTTATTTGGTTTTACATCGAAAAAGAAGGCCGGCTGAAGATATCGTAAAAAACAAACACATTACACCGCAGGTTGCTGTTTTCCATATTCTTCATCGGTCTAGAGAGGTTATTCAAGAAAGCTGTGGACAAGCGGATCGAAATGAAAATGATCTTGAAGAGGTCAAAAGCAGTGAGTACGAAGGTTCTGAAGAGGGTTCCCCTCAGCGTATAACAGCGGGTATGAAAGCAGTGAACTTATATGAGAGAACGGGTATTTGGAAAATTCCTGAAGGCTCTGTTGAAGGATATGATGTTGAAGTGTCTGATGCAGAATCTCCTCCTTGGTTGTGGAATGCATTATGCATGAATATGGATGCGAAGACATGGGACCCTACTTCATCAGAGTATTATATGTGTTGAACAGTTTCTGAAGAATGCCACAACTAACTCATTCTATGACCTGATTTCTCTCCCTTTTTTTTGGTATTTTTGTTAATCATGTGGGCTTTGGAAGCACTGTGGAAGAGACCATGTGGGATTGAATTAGATATCTTAAATTATTGGAAATGTTAAAATTGATGTAGTCACTGTTTGGTTCTAATGTCCCAAGTGTTTTGAAACGTACTTTACATGTGGAAGAGTAAAACTGTTGTACCACTCATTTGTTTTTTTTAACATGTTCATAGGCAGAGGTGATGAATAAATATACAAAACATATTTTGGCCATTATTTTGGAATTTAGTTGGGTCTAACATTTGAGAAATTTTTTAAGGGTTGGACAAAGCATATTACTTTTTATATATTTATGAATTAATGCTTTAATTATATTTTTTAAATAATTAAATAGTTTTAATTAGATATTTGGATATATATATATATATATATATATATATATATATATATATATATATATATATATATATATATATATATATATATATATATATATATATATATATATATATATATATGTGTGAGTTTAAAGGTTTTATAAGGATATATGTGTAATTATAAAATTTAAAAGGATGTATGTGTAATTTTAAAATTTTTTTAGCTTGAATGTGAATGTGAAAACAGTTTGTGTAGGCTTGTTATGGCCGATTTAATCTAATTTTGCTTTGATTTTTTATGTTAGAGTAAGCAAATTGTGCAAAACCCATATGGATTTTGCTTAGATTTTCCATGAAAAAGGTTAACTATTTGCTAATTACACATCCCCTCGTTAATGTGAGAGGAAGATTTTAATAATTATTATTAATTATTAAGGTTTTCCTCTGATGAACAATTTCAACAATGAGTGAGAAGTTGTTTAAGACTACACAATATGGTACAATTTAACACTTAAATGTCTATAGGAATGTAGGATATTAACAATTTCACACCCCTTTTTGAGAATAACGTGAACACAGTGGTGCACCTGAAAATCAAAATTATTTGAACGTAGTAAGTATTAAAACTAACAAATATAGGCCAGATACCAGTATTTGTAACTGTCCAGCTGAAACTATGGCAAGAACTCTAGTACCATCGTCCAACTCTATTTATTAACAATGGTTTTTATGTTATCATATTTGAAGACAAAAAGGACAATATAACATATATGGTAATATTTGAAACCCCTTTTCATACATGATGATACTCCAATAGCATCATATGTAAATGTGTACTCACCTGTGAAAATAAGTTAAATAACAAAAAATTCAAATAGATTCTTTGACATCTCATAAATTCAACCCGTTTTTTAAAAAGTTTTGATAAATAGTTTATAGTATTTCATTTTGGTTATGAACTCGTTTACTTTAAATTTTTTAAATTTCATGAATATTAACAAGTTCATATTTAATATAGGTAATTTAAGTTATTTGATTGTCCATGTAACTATAAAATTGCCTAACATGTCATCCAAAATTGTCATAAATTACCCAATATATTTTATTTTAAAATATTTGATGATTGAAAGTATAATAAAGTGTTATTTGAAATATATAAGTGGTGTACAAGTTAAAATAATTTTATGAATAATATAAATATAAACCAAAAATTACATTTCAGTAATAGTTGTATTGTATGTTTATAAAATTGTAAATTTTGTTTGATGACAACTTTGAAACTACTTAACATATCATTCTTTTTTATAAATAAAAATTGAGATAGAACTTATAAAAATTGAACAACTAAGTCAATATTCCTTAAATTTTGAAATAAATTCACTAACCTTTGAGTTTTATATAACAAGTTATTAGGTTTTTTTTACTTAATATCATGGTAAAAAAATATCATCCCTAATAACAATATCATTAAATTCATAGCTTTATAAATATTTGTATAAAACAAGTATTATTGTATACAAAAGATATGAACAATATATGCCTAGAATTTAAAATTACACATAATCTTAAAATTTATCATTTTTAAAACTCATTTATTACAACTATAGTTTATATACTAAAATCATTATCATTAAAATTAGAAGTTAATAATCAATTCAATTAACATTAGAAAAGCTCCCAAACAAATTTTAGACAATTATACTGGTCCGTCAAACATAAGCTCTGATAAGTATGCTATATTCAAATCCAAAAAAACAGTCCGGTGTATCGCACGGACCGTTTTGACTAGTATTTTTTTTATATAATAGAGTTTGGGCTTTATTAAATGAAAATAAATGAGAATTGGGCTCACTGATCAAATACCTAGTTGGGCTTAAAGCTGATTAAAATTTGTTCGTCTCCCGCTTCAACTCCTTCCGCTTCAGCTGTTGTAAGTTCTGCTTGATCAAATTGCAGTCCTTCTTCAGCTATTCTAAGTTCCGCTTGATCAAATACACACTAAAAACCCTATTTTTAGTACTCAAACTCAAAAATCCCGCTCCTGGATTCATTTGGTACTCAAACTAAAAATCCCACTCAATCTTTGAATCCGTTTCTGCGATTACTCTGGTAAGCTGAAACACCCAGATTCTTTTAATAAAGATTATCTCATGTTTATCAGAGTTTAAGGACCCATTAAAGTTTAAATTAAAGTTTTGCGGAAAAAGAATTTAAGATATGAAAGATACTTTACATATGTACATAATACTTATGTTACAAATCTTGAAGAGAGTTAAATATATTATTAAACTTTGAAGAATAAGTAGATATAACTAAGCTTCAAAGAGTCTCGAGTTATAAAGATTTCAAGAGGTTAGCTACCCGTTCCCACTTGTATAGATGATTTATGTTCTGAATAATTCATGTTGGTAGATCTGGCAACTTCTTTGTCTTCACTAAACATTCCCTGAAAGATTTAATGAATAAAGGAATAAGCAATCAACATTGCTTAGTGAGTAAAAATCTTAGCTAAACTATGTCACATATACAAGTTCAGTTTTAAGATACAAAATTTATTAATGAACCTAAGACATACTATAATACAAGGATATATGATATGGCATGTTAATGAATGAATTAATCAAATAAGAATTTATCGAGGAATGATACCGAATGAATTAAAGCAACCACCTTGTGGTCATCAAATATAAGAAGACATAGGCCTTTAAAGAATTCCAAGCAGGGACTCATTTCCCCAAATAAGTTTAAGTTTAAGCTCGACATTACCCTTGTTATGTCTTTGAAGAGTCTGGATATCCAGTGAGATCATCTTTGATCGAACGACTACTTCTAAGTTGAATACCAAGGTATGAATTTCAAAATCATGTCAATGATGTATGATATACAATAATTAATAAATAATGAACATATTCAAGAGGTTAACAAGTATATGCACATAAAAGTTTAACAAATAGTAGTACTCACCTTGTATGCTTAGGAAATTAAAGTAACTTCTTGTAATTCTTGTTTATCGTTTTCGGTTACAACTTGCTTGAAAGACTTGGTACCCGATATACCTAATGAATCATATTCAAGTAGCAAAGCAAATAAGTATTTAAAGTATTTGGAAGGAGTATATACTTGTTCTAAAATTTTTATGAAGTTATAAGATACAATTTAGTTTTCAAGGTAATGTTTAATTGCAATTAAGTTGGTATATAGTCTTTATTTGACTAAATACTTTAACATGTGTATGCTAAGTCTTTATGTTAACTAAAAGACTCAAATTAGGAAAGATAATATCATCCTAACTCAATTCAAACCATTAAGTATGTATTAAGCATTAACGATAAGGGTATTCGACAACTCAAGACTTGACGGAACCAAAAACAACGAATTATAAAACTTATTGGGAAGAATCGGCTTAACAAAAATTAATGAAATTTTCCAGAAATGAAATTCAATATGTTAACTAACTTCTATAAAAATCCCAAGTCAAAACTCAATGTTTTATTAGGCAAACAACTCATTCTCCTACCGACTATACTGCTGTCAGGAATTTCCCGTACAGCGCCGTCATACGACATGGATTTAACGTCTTTCCAAAGACAAATTAACCATAAGACATAGAACTTCGACTTTTGTGTTTTAAGAACTTGATAAAAATGTATCTATCATATCGAAAAACCTTCTGCACAGCAGCCCATACGTTTCCGATTTCATTTCAGATAGGGTAGGATGTTATAGGGTAGGACAGGGTTGGTAAAGTAGGGTGGGGTAGGTAGGGTATGGGGTGTAGGGTGGGTAGGGTAGGGTAGGGTAGGATAGGGGTGAGGTAGGGTTTTTGGTGGGTGGGTAGGGTGGGTTGGGTTGGGTAGGGTAGAGTAAGGGGTGGGGTGGGTGGGTAGGGTAGAGTGGAGTGGGGTCGGTGGGATAGGGTAGAGGTGGGTGGGTGGTGGGATAGGTAGGGTGGACGAAGTACTGAACATAAGACCTATGTAAGGGAGTCAGTCCTACTCATAAAGGTGAAGGACCAAGCAACCCTTTCTTCGATGAGTCTCCTTGCTTAAAACTGCCTTCTCATAGGTAGGGTGGGTGGGTGGGGTAGGGTGAGTGAGTTAGGGTGGGGTAGGATAGGGGTGGGGTAGGGTGGGTGGGGTAGGGTAGAGTAGGGTGGGGTGGGGTAGGATAGGATAGGGGGTGGGTAGGGTGTGGTGGATGGGTAGGGGTGGGTAGGGTAGGGTGGGGTGGGTGGATAGGGTAGGGTGGGTGGTGGGATTAGGGTGGGGGTGGTGTGGGGTAGGTGTGGGGTATGTAGGATATGGTGGGTAGGATGGGATGGGATGGGCCTTATTTGACTTTTGCAAGGTCAACACTAGCGTAATTCACCATTATTTATCAACTAACAATATTAAATACCTTAAACTGTTGTGTTTCCTAGGGCCTATATTATGTTAACCCGCGGAAACGATCCACAATTGACTTAAAGACATGAGTGATGATTCACCTTTTTTTTTCCTTCTACATGTTATTACCTTTCTTCTAACCGGTGATTCACCAAAATAAAAACATACGCAGTTCATAATCGATTGACGACACTAGCGAGCAACGACCCATCCATGGTTCACGACATTTCTTCTTCTATACATATGATTCACCTAGGGTGTATATTATGTTAACCCGAGGAAACTAAGTCTGAGTAATATTAGGTTTACCTGAGGAAACTAAAACAATTATTGACTTAAATAATTATTAAAATTACAATTCATATCAGTTTAAAATAGAACTTAAATGTGAAAATCATTATAAAAATTATTTACTGGATGGGGTAGTTAAAAGGTTATTTTGTCTGGAGTAGTGTTAAATGAAAATTAAAATAGTTTAAACGGTCTCCCTACCGATATCCTTATCCACTCTTTTAACGAAGATTCCTTTGTAAAGTTTTTGATGCAGCTACATCTATTGAAGCTAATACATCATTAGATTTTGCTATTCTGGAAATAGAGATTGAAAGACTTTATAAAACATACACATTAACCATCATTCCTAATAGGCTTTTCATTGTAAAAGAGGAAATCAAGCAAAGTACCTTAAAACAACCCAGCCATTGTAATCAATGAAAAAACAATATAAATATGTCTTAACAAATACACTCTCAGATGAAAAAACAATATAAATATGTCTTAACAAATACACTCAGATGGTCACCACCACCACCGCTACTGCCACCATTACCGTCACCACCAGCACCACTGTCCCACAATCACCCGAAAGTCATTTCTTATTCCGACCGCCACTACCACCAACGCCACTGTCACCCAGAAGTTTCTTCTTTCTTACAAAACTGCCACCGCCGCCGCCACCGCCACTAGACAACAAAATTAAATATAGAAATTAGTACAACTATTAAAAAAAACTACTAAAATATGAAAAATATCGTAGTACAAAGTATCAAATTACAAACCTTGTAGTCTTTAAAAATTCTTTGACTCTTTAAAGTTGTTCGTAATAATTATTTAGTTTCAAGACCGCCTGACATGATTTATCCCTTTCGAGTAGAGTTTGCTCCAATGTCATATGTTCAGCTAGAGTTATATGTTTTGCAGAAAAGAAGGCGCTAAGGAGGGCCGCCATATTGCTTTTCGGATCTGAATCAACACTCTTCCTCTTCGAACTGGATGACTGGGATTCTGATTTTGAACTGCTTCCCCTGCAGCGGATCGAAGGGGCTGACGTGCTTAACATCCTCACTAGTCGAGTTTTGAAACTTTCGTCCAAGGTGTTTATATACGACACATTGGTTATACTGGCCCTCTCAGGCTTCTGCAAACCACAAAACAGAGGGAACAAAATTCAATCAAGTTGTTTTAGACTTTTAAAGGTTCATGGATAAGCATGTCAAGATTTGTTTTAGACTATCATATCTTAATTGCAAACAAATCAACCTTCAAGGGGTAAATCAGCATTGCAATTATAACTCACCATAATCATATTCTTGATAGCTCTGTAACGTTTCAAATTCTTCTGACACATATATGCGGTGATAGGATTGCCACCGCATTGCTCTTTCAGAACTTCAGCAAACTTGTCCCAGAAAGGACCATCCCATGAAGTACCGGTACCAAGATCAATTTCCCCCCGGCATATTCTCTCACATAGACTTAGATAATTATCATCATACCGTACTGGAAATTCCATCTACACACAACAAAACTAGAAAAATCACTAAGCCCTTAAATTTATTTCTAGAACAAGTGAACCTTAGTGATGATTTACCATTTACATAATACATGGGCATCACCAAATTTGGTCCGAAATTATTATATTATATGAACTTACATCGCTCTTTTTTCGTCTCTTTTGTTGCTTCCCCTGTAAAAATGGAAAAATAAAATAATTTAAATAAAAAATCGCCACGCTCTTGGAGAGGTAACCCGACATTTAAAAAGTGTGATTTAGACAGTTATTGTGATGCTTTCGATTTACTGCTTAATAAGGGTACAGAGAACACAGTGGCAGATGCCCTGTCTAGGATAGATGGGTTATCACTACTCCAAATGGGTATCAGTTCTGTGAATGCAGCCTTGTGGCCAAAAATTCAAGAAGCTTGGCGTAATGATGCTGACACTAAGCAGCTAGGCTGGAAAAAGGTGAAAAGATACCAAATAGAAGTTGGGATGGTACTTTTTTAATGAGGAAGAAGAAGCTGCTAATCCCTAAAGATGATACTCTAAGGAAGACAATCATCGCTGCATATCAAGGAATGTGCCGTATGCCAACAAGCCAAGTATGAACTAGGTTTATTACAGTCATTACCCAAAGTCATGCGGGTCGGATCAGGTTATTTGGGTATGGTTTTCTTTTTTCAAACACATGTAAGGGTCAAATGAAACACACATGAAAGCAAATAATTAACTAATCTTCAAGTTCTTAAACTTACCTCTTGCAGATCACATTGTTTCAATCTGGATCTATCTGGATAAGCTATCTGGTAAAGGGACATTTAAATTGTTTAAGTGAGAAATTACACACAGCAGCAGCCATAACCAATGGACTACTAACACTACAATCATAAAAATCCACAAATCAATTGGACCATTTGTGTTATTTACTCTAAAAATTAGGAATTATCGCTTTTTAAAACTAAGGACCATAACAAATAAAAGGACCATTTGTGTTTCCACTTTTAAAACTAAGATTGAAGTCAAAATTTCCATCACAAATAAAAGTGGAAACAATATCAACTTCTTTTTGGTTGGAATCGAGTTAGCAGGCCAAATTTACAGGTATGTTCATATTCATATTCATACAATCATCATATAGGTTGAATCTTCATGGGTATTTTTGTATCCAGTTGTGTTGATGAAATATGAACATCAATTGTTCGATGAAATGCTCACACCTAAATGTAGTTGCAATATCCATTTTTGTTGCTCCTTGAAAAATTAGATAGCTATTGAGACTCGCTTTTAATTGACTTACTAAATGAAGAGTGAAGTTTGTTTTAGGTTCGTCTAAGTTTGTTTTGTCAATGATTTGAGAAACTTTTAATCTTTTTGTCTCCACGAGTCAAGCTATGCACATTGCTAGATTTATATGATGCTAAAATGGAAACTTTAACCTTCTATTATTTGAATTATGGAATAAAAATTTAGCTACTTTTGATTTGGCTTCTTTACAGAATTAGAGGCAGGTGTTTAGCTGCTTCTGATTTGGATTCTTTACAACATTAGAGGCAGGTCTCACCTGACTATATAAAAGCAAGTTGACAACAATAAGAAGATGAGAACTATACTAACCTTTTGGCTAACTGAGGTAACATCTCATTCAATCAAATTGTGAAATTACAAAATTTCACAATGAATGAGTTTGAAATGCCGCCACCATTGTTACAGAAGTGTGGTTCGATTGTAGGAGCAATTGACGAAGTTGAAAATTGTTACTTGCATATTTTTTTGTTGATTTCCATTTTGTTGATACTGAACTTTTTAGGCAATTTTTGTAATTGAACCAAATTTCTTGATTTTTTTTTATGTGGAGACCTTTCTTTTGTTATTAATTTTTGTTGTGATAATGATTTGGTTTTTGGAAATCGAAGTAAGCTATTCTCAGCTGAAAGTAAAGGATTCATTTACATTATGCTGTTGTGTTTTTTGTTTGAGTTCTATTACAATCAGTTGAATGTAAATGATTCCACGTTCTTCTATTTGAATGCACCAATGTTGGTCCTTTTCTATTCGATTCAGTTGTTTCTGATTCCACCCGTTTATGATTGCTGTGTTAAATCTTTTAAATGCTAGACACTTGGGTTTTGGTGTTCATAAAGCATTATATTTTCAATATTTCATGATCCAAGCTGTTTATGATTATTTTGGTCCCTATATGTTGTTGAGATATGATACCTTATCTGGTTACATGTAGGGAGACATCGTATCAAACTATTGGAATTCTAACTTGTTATTGTAGAATTTTAATTCTAACATCAATGCAGGTCTTACGAATGATTGTAACATTGTTTCTTCAGTTTTGTTTGACGTTACAAAGGCTATAAACCTAACAGAATCTGTTGAGGTGCGCGGAGGAGGTAATTGTTGCTAAAATAATGTTTTTTGAGAATATAGATATTTAGATCAAGAGAGTCTAATCATTTATCTTTGCCAATTTTGTATTTTTGTAACTCTAAAACAACTTGTTTTTTTTTTTTTAATATTTCTTAATTTTAGAGTTTTGAGTTGTATCATGAGTTTGACTGTAGACTAACGAACAATCCTAATCATCTCTTGTATCTTGAGTTTGACTGAAGATAAGTGCTTAAAAGATTGCATAAGGAGCATATATTAAAATTTTGGTGATGAGAGAAGTAAACTGCAAAATTTTGGTGATGAAATCATAGTTGAGATCAAGCAACATCGATTTGTTTATGATATCGCTATTACACAAACGAAAAACAAATTAAATAATCAGTTTGCGCAAATCTCACAGAACCCTAAACATTAATCGAAATCATCCACATAAAGTGACTGAAAAACAAATTCATTGATGGCTTACATTGGACGAACATTGAGACGAACATTGAGAGGAACATTGAGAGGCTTCTTCACCGTGAAATCTTTTTCTTGTTCTCAGTTTGAATTTTGTTTCCATGGGGTATAAGAAGATATTCGCACAACACAGTAGATATGAAGTTATCAGATATGAACTGGGCGGATGGGATGCGAACAAGATGGAATGCGTTATTGGGAAGGATGAACGTCAGGCTGGGAATCAGAAAATTTGACTTAAACACCTCATCTCTATACAAATCTCACATTGGGAGGATGAACGAATAAAGCAAACTGCAGATTTGACAGAAAGGGAGAATCGCTGGTCTCAAAACAGCAACTGCAGGTTTGACCTAATTGAAGAAAGGAGACGAAGTGAGTCGATATGATTTGATTTATGAACTTTTAGAGACATAGGTAAATTACAACCATAATAGCAATTTACGGTGATCTTAGTTGAGTGAGCCATGATATGGTATTAAAACTACGTAAAATAGTGTTAACGAGTTGATTTAACCCGCGCGTTGCAGCGGGATCATTATTCAACAATAAAATTTTTATTATTTTAAAAATAGTTGGATGAAAAAAAATTATATTAGAATATAGATACCAATAATGCGATCATAATGATATATTCAAATTTTTTATAGTATTATAATATCAAAGGTTATAACAAACAAAATATATATTTTTCATTTTAAATATAGTTTTTACCCGTGCGTTGAAGCGGGATCATAAATTATATATTTATAAATATATTACTTAAAAATAATAAAATAACATTTGTCGTTTGTAAGCCGGCCAGTTAAAATGTAGATAAATAATTAAAAGTTTGTCATTCTAAAATAGGCTGAGACAAAATACAATTTTATTTTAAAAATGTAGATAAACGAAAAGTGATCATAATGATATATTTGAATTTTTATAAATACAATACATCAAACGTCAATAGAACAACAAAACAATTATATATTACATATAAAATAAAATATTTAGGCAGCTGCATGCCTGCCTAACGAAAATCGTTCCGACGACGATAAATTTTATATCAGAATGTAGACAAAAATAATGCAATCGTAATGATATACTCAAATTTTAATAGAATACAATATATCAAAAGTTATCACAGAAAAATAGAAACAATATATAATATATATAAAGTAATAAAATAACTTAGCTGCTTACCTGCCTGCTTGAGCTGCCTGGCAGCTTGCTTAACAGTTCCGACGACGATAAATTTATATCGGAATGTAGACAAAAATAATGCGATCGTAATGATATATTCAAATTTTAATAAAATACAATATATCAAAAGTTATCACAGAAAAACAGAAATGTTGTATAATATATATAAAGTAATAAAATAAGTCAGCTGTTTACCTGTCTACTTCAGCTTCAGATTGGTTGCTGGAATTGGAATATTCTCAAGGCCTCCACAGCAAATTTTTTGAAACTCGAATAGAGTTGCGATAGGTGTTGAGTAACCGAGCATAACATGAAGTTCCTTCAAAAATTGGATGGGTAACCCGATAACCGAAACCGAGTTGACCGGGTACCGGGGACGAGTAATACCCGATTGTAAAACCGGGGACGGGGATGAGATTATTCCTCGGCTACCCATACCCGTACTCGACCCGACCCCGTATCCGAAATACTTTATATAATACCCCTAGTAAATATATATTCATATCTTCAATCTATATTTATTATAATGAGAATAACAAAAAAATTTCAAATATAAGTTTAGTTAATTATCTATGTCAGTTAATATCAAAATATCATCACTTTATTATTTTTTATAATAATATTTTAAGTAACTATATTTTAAAAATATAAATATTTCTTACAATCAAGGTAAGTACACGAATGATCCCTGGAAATGATTTTTTATAACATTTTGGTCTCCCAATCTAACTTCTATTAACTAAGTCATTAACTTTAGGGGTAATTTCATCTTTTTGCATTCACAAGTGTAACACCTAGGTGTTTAACCTATGTATTTTAGCATAATAAATGTAATTTAAGAATTATTTTAATGATAATTAATTCAAGGGTAAATTACATTTTTTGTCCACATGGTTATATATAAATTATAGTTACGATTCATTTCACGTAAAAATTACAATTTCAGTACATATGGTTGTCGTTTTGTTAGGTTTTTAGTCCTTTGACCAGTCTTTTTTTTAAATGACTATTTTACCCTTTTAATTTTATTTCAGTTTTGGTCACTAACTAATTATTTTTTTATATTATTGTAATTAATTATCCAATTATTATTTATTTGATATTTAGTCTTTCTTTTATTGTTACAATTTAAACTAAAGTATTATACATAAAACCCAAACAATACGTTGCTATTTGATGCACCAAATTTGTAATTTACCTAGAGCAGTCCACCGCCGCAGCCACTCCAGCCAGCCACAGCCGCAGTCACTCCAGCCAGCCAGTAGGTCGCCAAACGCCAAAGGTAATACTCATTCCATGGCTTTAATTTCTTGATTATTGGTAGATTGTATGAAATGTTGTTTATGTGAACTTGTGAAGTCGTGAACCGATGTTTTTTTTCTGAAATTCTTTGTTAAATGATGGTTTATTTAACAGCCTGTTCAAGTAAAGTGAAATAACTAACAGAGTAATAGCCTATTCATTTATGATTTATTCAAATTTTAACACAAGTTGTTTATTTGAACTCCATTAACAAGTATACTAGATTAGAAAGGTTTGGTATATATTATTAGTCTTGATTTGAAATTAAAAAAACAGTCTTCATTATCTAAATCTTTGAGTACTTAATCTTCCAACTCGGTAATAATGTTTTGACTTTTGACCTTTGTGGTTTTTCATTTAATACTTGTTATTAACACTATTTTACGTAGTTTTAATACCATATCATGGCTCACTCAACTAAGATCACCGTTAATTGCTATTATGGTGGGGAAGTTGAAGAGTACCCGTTCACTTGTTATTGTGGAGGCGAGAAGTACACACTTAAGGATCTTGACATTACTGGCTGGAGCATTTCGGATTTCTTTTGTTTCTTGCATTGGAAGTTCCACAAATTTGCCGACTTGTATTACTGCAGCCCGTACAACTTAACCTCAAGGAGATTCTTGATGTATGACATTGATTTCCAGTCAATGATTGTCCTTGCGGATAAGCTAGGCAGTGTCGATGTTTATTTTACCTACATAGATATAGAAGCTGAACTCGAAGCACTGGATTTTGACTCGTCTTCAAGTTACATTAGTGACACCGAATCTATCTCGTTTTAGTTCGCGTACACTAGATTCATGCAGAGAAAAGAAATGGAAAGATTACTTCTACTTTCTTGTTTCTGTTTCTATACAATTTCAACACACTGCAGCACACATATTCCTTTCTTATATAAATGAAATTAAAGGGCTGCTGTTGCTACTTTCTGTTTGTAACTAAACACACTCTCACCTTCAAATTTATTAACAAAAGAACTTCTGTAATTGTCCTGGACTGTTTCTGTTTTGCTTCGACAGACAGCACACACACACAGGTTTATATAAATGTGTCTATATATATAGATAACTGCACACACACATAATCGTGTATATATATATATATATATATATATATATATATATATATATATATATATATATATATATATATATATATATATATATATATATATATTAGGTACTGCTACTGTTTTCTGTTTCCATTTATGTCAGTACCGAAAAGAAAAAGGTGAAGAGATTACCGAAAAGGTTTCGGTATATCTCTGTACTTCACAGTAGTTTCTGTATACTATATATAAGGTCTCGGTAGTTTCTCTCGGCTAGTTTCGGTATTACATATGTGGTCTCGGTAGTTTTGATGGGTTTCGGTGATGAGTATACCGAAACCATAAGGTTTCGGTACTCCCCTTTGTGGGTTTCGATATTTAACATGTTTTGGTATCATCTCCATGGTTTCCGTAGTTTAGGTTCTTATCAAAAGATTTCAGCATTATAATTACCGAAACCCCAAAGAAAAAAATTATTTAATCATTTATGTTGGTTCACAAATGATTTAGATATTTTTAGTCTTAATTAATTTTAATTTACTATAATCAAAGTGTAAATCAATCAAAATTTATAATCGAAAAAATCATATATGTTTAGAAATTATTTTTTAAAGGTTTCATAAATAAGGAATTTTTTCTCTATAATTATTTATATTGGTTCATACATTTATAATAAAAAATATTTATGTTGATCAAACCACAGAGACCATTTATGTAATTGACTCTACTTTATTTTTAGCGTTAATTAACTTTAATTAATTATTTAAAAAAATTATTTATGAGCCAACAGTTTAATTAAAGTTAAAAATAGGGTAAATTACAATTTTCGTCCCTGTGGTTATACACAAATTATGGTTATCGTCCTTTTAATGATTAAATTACGATTACAGTACCTATAGTTGACAATTTATTACGTCTTTGGTCCCTTTGTCTAATATTTTTTTTAAATGACGGTTTTGCCCTTTCATTATTATTTCAGTTTTGGTCCTTGATTAAATTATTTCGTTTTATTTAATTTACTAATAGTTTTTTTATTTTTTACTATTTATTTAATATATTTACTATTTGTTAAACAAAAAATATAGTTGAAAATGAACAAGATATGTACACTTTACATATTTATATGTATAAATTAATTTAATTTTTTAACTTTATGAAATAATTATGTATTTCATTAAGTTATAATTACAACAATTATGGGTTTCCTTAAGTTATATGTATAAGGTTTACTGATCATTAACTTTATGGTATAACTAAATTAGAATAGAAAACACGTTAAATTATATATCTGGTTAAGATAAAAAAAAATAATTAAATTAATTTGAATAAAAAATTATTAAATATATAAGTATTTATATGAATGTAACATATAATAAAGACAATAGATAAATAAATTAAATGCATAAATAGTTTCAATTTTTATAAATGAAAAGTAATACATTTAGAAAAATAAATATATAAATAGTTCAACATATATCTAAAATCAATATGTATGAACGATAATAATAGTATTTATAACAATAATTAACAAAAATACAACATATTAAATTAAGTCATATACAAGTTATTTTCATTGATTACTACTTAGTCATGTAAATACTTAAATCATAACAAAATAATAATATTAATACTATAAATAATAATAGCAAATAAATAAAGAAATAAAACATATTGAATAACCTTTTATTTCAATTGAATTTTAATAGTAATAACTAGACAATATAATAATAAAATAGAAAATATATTAAATAAATAGTAAAATAATAATAATATACTAATAAAATGAAATAAAAGAAATTATATGATCAAGGATCAAAACTAAAATAAAAATAAAAGGGCAAAATCGACATTTTAAAAAAAATATTGGACAAAGGGACCAAAAGCATAATAAATTGCCAACTATAAGTACTGTAATCGTAATTTAAGCATTAAAAGGACGGTAACCGTAATTTGTGTATAACCACAGGGACGAAAATTGTAATTTACCCTTAAAAATATTAAAGAACTTAAATAAATAAAAATTTAACGTTTAATTTGACCGAGTTAAAAAAAAACTTCCAAACGGTCTAAGACAACTCAAATTTTTTTATTTAACGTATCAAATATTTTATCGTTTTAATTTTTAATTACACCAAAAACGATTTAAAATTTTAGGTCCATATAACATCTTTGAGATTCATGATTAACAACTTTAATAATCAAACTTTGGTTTGTCAGACCTTTACATAAAAATCGATAAATATAAATAGGTTTTTAATCTTTTTTCGTCTTTTAATTTGACTTTTCATTTTAATCTGATTAAATCGACAACTTAAAAATTTAAACCATTTAGATTTATCACTTTACCATTATCACCTTTCTTTGATACAAATTTGAACGGATTATAAAATAGAATCCTTGGCCGATTTTATTTAAGAAGAAAGTAAAATATATTTGACCGACAAACATATTTTTATTATAAATTTATGAACCAACATAAATAATTATAGAGTCAAATATTTCTATAATATTTTATATACGAAACCTCTAGAAAATAGTTTCTAAACACAAATGATTTTTTCGATTATAAATTTTGATTGGTTTACACTTTGATTATAGTAAATTAAAATTATATTAAGACTAAAAATATCTAAATCATTTATGAACCAACATAAATACTTAAATAATTTTTTTCTTTTTTTTTTATAGTTTATTAAATTTAAGTAACACTAAAAAAAATTTATTTAATTAAGAATAAAAAAAAGTTAAAAAATTAATTGTAGAAATGGTCCCTATAGTTTGCATCAAAATAAGGGTAATTTGGTCATATTAGAAAAGTTAATAGGTTGAGGGACCAAATTGCAAACAAACTATGAAAATAAGGACCGTTTCTGCAAAATTGAAAGTTCAGGGACCAAATCCAAATTTTTGAACAAACCACGGGGACCATTTTTGTAATTAACTCAAAAAATAATTAGTTAGTGACCAAAACTGAAATAAAATTAAAAGGGTAAAATAGTCATTTAGAAAAAAGACTGGTCAAAAGACTAAATTGTTTTCAGTTTTTAAAACAACTTTTCCAGAACTTTTAAACTACAAAATTGTTTTGGAATATTTATTAAAAAATATTAAAAAATTGTTTATTTTTAAAAAGAATTAAAAAACCTAAAAAAACCGTTTGTTTAATGTTTTTTTAAAAATCTTTACATTATCGTATAAGTTAAAAAGGATATACTTTTTGAAATTCAAAAAATCCAAACTCAAAAAGTTAATTTTTTTGTTATTGATTATTTAATAATCATTCATATGTCTTTATAAATATTTTATTATATTTTTATGTCTTTTGCAATAATTTAATTTTACTTGTATTTTTAATTTTTAGGTTTGTTTAATATTTAATAATAATATAAATAATAAATAAAAAACACTATTAATGATAACTATTAAATAAGTAAGGGTAAAATAGTCATTTCAAATGGTCAATGGATGAAATTCGTAAAAAAACTCTAACTATAGGGATTCTCAGTGTAATTTTTAAAGTTAAATGACCCAATCCATAATTTCTAGTAAACCATAGTAACGAAATTTGTTATTTACCCTTATTAGTATATAAGAGTGTGTATGAATGAAATTTACATAGTTGGTACTCAAGGAATTTAAATTACACATCAAAGTTAAAAGAATACACATCTGGCTATAAACTAGCTATAAACATGGAGTTATGTACACAAAGGGAGGGAATTAAAATAAATTAAAGGTATAAGATGGAGGGGTAAATGTAGTCAAGAGCTGAGTAGGAGGTAGCAAAGTGTAACTTGTTGACTTTTAAGGCACAAAATTCGGCCATAATCAGATTACCCATTTTCAAATCACCGTCACTATCATCACCATCTTCCATGCCATAATCAGATTTCTATATTTTAACTTGTTGAGAACTTCACGCCTCCTCTTCTTCTTCCTCATTCACGCCTCCAGCAGGCTCCAGCAGCTGCTTCTCCTCCTCCATCAAGAACGACGACCAGCGTGCGGCTACCTGCAGGTTAATCAGTTCGTTCCCTAGAATCATTTCAGCTCTTCTTCCTCATTCACGCCTCCAGCAGGCTCCAGCAGCTGCTTCTCCTCCTCCATCAAGAACGACGACCAGGTTAATCAGTTCGTTCGCAAAACCAAACACCCTCTTAGTAATTATTATGCAAGAAACATAAGATTGATGATGATTTTTATATTTTTGAAATAAAACCCATAACCCTAGGGCTGTAAACGAACCGAACGAACACGAACAATTTTTTGAAGAGCTTTTGAAAAACATAAGCTCCAAATGAAAAGCTAATTCAAGTAGCTTTTGGAGATTAGCTTGAGTTAAATTCTTTAGCCCAAAGGACACTACGGGTCGGGTATCTCGACTTAGGTTTTGGCTAAGGGTACTAATTAAGGTCCAATAAGTTATGGATAAAATGCATGATCTTGTTGTGGATTACGCGCATTATGTACATTCAATGCACTTGATAAAATGATGTGATAACACCTAAAAAATGTTGTGCATTTTAACAAAAAAAATATTATAACATATTAATACCTTAATTGCAATCATTATTTATATATATTCACTAATTTTCATTGGTACTCAAAGGTACTCACGTGCATTAGGTACTCCATTGAACCCTCCCCTATATATATATATATATATATATATATATATATATATATATATATATATATATATATATATATATATATATATATATATATATGAACAATTGAACAATTGTTTGTTGTGTATATCTTCCTTGGTGCGATTCCCTTCCAAACATGAAACATAGAATCCGACTAAACTAAAATGAAATAACTATTAATTAAAAGGAAACTCAATTACCTGTTCAATGCATTTGTTAATGTTCTCATCTTGTTAGCTTCAAAAATCAAACATATTGCATATATCAACTCGTTTTAGGTTAAATCAAAAGAAATAAATCTATTAACAAACATAAATCGTAGGTTGGAGTTACTGGAAGAAAACATTGCAAATGACAAACATCCATTCACAGGAATATTTGATCATTCACATAGCGGTTGCTATTTCTCACTATTCGCTACATAGCATATAGGTAGGTCATTGCTATTTTCCGCTACAATACTTGTTCTTGTTTTATAGGTTGTTCGAGTGACTGATTTTGCTAGACAAGTTTATTTCATATTAGAGGACCAAAATTTCTTTCATTTTACTTGAATAAAAAATGTACTAGACAATCCTAATGTTTGCATTGATTTTGTAGGATGGACAACTCCACATTTGCTTTCGTAGTTGCTTGCGTAGTTGCTTTCCTAGTTGCTTTCTTTCTTTGTATCATCATTGTTGGTTATTTGGTTTGACATCGAAAAAGAAGGCCGACTGAAGATATCGTAAAAAACCAACACATTACACCGCAGGTTGCTGTTTTCCATATTCTTCATCGGTCTAGAGAGGTTATTCAAGAAAGCTGTGGACAAGTGGATCGAAATGAAAATGATCTTGAAGAGGTCAAAAGCAGTGAGTACGAAGGTTCTGAATTGGGTTCCCCTCAGCGTATAACAGCGGGTATGAAAGCAGTGAACTTATATGAGAGAACGGGTATTTGGAAAATTCCTGAAGGCTCTGTTGAAGGATATGATGTTGAAGTGTCTGATGCAGAATCTCCTCCTTGGTTGTGGAATGCATTATGCATGAATATGGATGCGAAGACATGGGACCCTACTTAATCGGAGTATTATATGTGTTGAACAGTTTCTGAAGAATGCCATAACTAACTCATTCTATCACCTGATTTCTCTCCCTTTTTTTTGGTATTTTTGTTAATCATGTGGGCTTTGGAAGCACTGTGGAAGAGACCATGTGGGATTGAATTAGATATCTTAAATTATTGGAAATGTTAAATTGATGTAGTCACTGTTTGGTTCTAATGTCCCAAGTGTTTTGAAACGTACTTTACATGTTGAAGAGTAAAACTGTTGTACCACTCATTTTTTTTAACATGTTCATAGGCAGAGGTGATGTAATAAATATACAAAACATATTTTGGCCATTATTTTGGAATTTAGTTGGGTCCAACATTTGAGAAATTTTTTAAGGGTTGGACAAAGCATATTACTTTTTATATATTTATGAATTAATGCTTTAATTATATTTTTTAAATAATTAAATAGTTTTAATTAGATATTTGGATATATATATATATATATATATATATATATATATATATATATATATATATATATATATATGTATTGTTAGACAGAAATTATCATCATATTGTTTCATATATTGGAAATTCGATGCTTGTATGTGTGACATGGATTGGTCACGAGTATACTCACTAAGCAAGGTCGATTGCTTACTTCTTTACTCTTTAAATATTTCAGGAACAAGTAACAAAGGAAAGCAAGTCACCGACCATACTAACCAAGCTTAAGTGACGAAGACAATCACATACGGTATAATAAACGTAGTAACTTCATGGGATGGGTAGATTACCTTTTTATACACTACTTTTGAGACTCTTGGGACTTTAGCCCAATTAACCCATCTTTCAAATTTTGTAATGTATGTATTTTAAATCCAAAGATTGTAAACATAGTAGTAGTTATATGTATGAAGTAATGTTGATATTGTAAATCTTTTCCGCAAACCTTAATATATATTAATAGGGACCTTAAACTCTGATAAAGATTGTAGTTCAATTATTAAGGAAATAGGGTGTTTCAGTTAATCTTTGTGACTCACCCTAACGGTTAATCTCGTCCAAACCATGACCTGTGTGGCCTTCTTGCTGCTCTACAAACTTAGGAACCTACAAAGTCATGGAACATTTTTGGACGTACATGTTACACATGAAAAAGGCGTTGGGCTTGACTCCACACACACTCGATGGAACCTACAAAATAATTGAATGTGCATCAGTAGCATGAACATTTGTACGTTACATGACAAATATAGACAAACTTCAATCATCTATACCATTCTGCACAGATGTAACATTGAACCATTTTGTCATCATCTGGATTCCAAAGAGTCTGACACGTGCAAAACCTTCATATATCATGGGAGAACCCAAGTAGTTAGTAAACTGTTTCTATTTTACTCAAACCCAATTTGGCAGAAATCAAAAGAGACTCACACATAATGCTCGCGTTTGGAAAATATTTTTTTTTCATGGTTGTAGAAACAACGCGTGAAAAAATCATTGCCTTCGCATAACTTGCCATCCAATTTCTTACTTAAATATGTACTCATCTCATGCACATTACACTTCCCAATCAACGTACACACATTTATTACATCGGAATGCTTGGAGCCAAACACCTCATCAACACCACAAAAGAAAAAGTCCCTGCCGAATTCCCCGTGCAATTCATCCGGCCAGTAATACCACTCGATAAGCATCTTATTCTTTTTCTCAGCAAATGGATATTCCTTCACACGTGCAATCCAATTTCGCTCGGTGTTTCGATTACGTACCAGCACGTGATCACCTTTTCGTATGGTTATCGAGGAACCAGGCAAGGCATAGGATGCCATCAAAGTTGAAACCTGACCAAATCCCATGGAAGAACAGATCCCAATTTGTAACAATACGGATAATGGAATTCATATCACTAGTCTGACGAAAAAAGCAAAAAGTAGAATCTAAAGCGGGTCATTTTAAATGGCAGTGTGACAGTGTCATAGCTGGTCATATTAAATATATTCCTAAAAATAAATACAAAAAAAAAATTTGAAAATTTTTTTGAATCTATGTTTGTTGGGAAATAGGAAAGGGTATAAAAGTAGTTTAGTATTTTTACTAAAAGTTTAATTAAAGTGGTATGAAAAAAAAGTCAAGAACCCTAACCGATTGGGTTGTGTGGAGATTGACATATAATTTTTATTTAACAAATCTAACCTACATACTAAATTCATATAGGAACATACAGTTTCTTAACAAATTTCACCACATTATATAACAAATCTAACCTACAATCCATGGGAGAACAGATCCCAATTAGTAACGATACGGATAATGGAATTCATATCACTAGTCTGACGAAAAAAGTAAAAAGTAGAATCTAAAGCGGGTCATTTTAAATGGCCGTGTGACAGTGTCAAAGCTGGTCATTTTAAATATATTCCTAAAATAATTACAAAAAAAAAATTTTGAAAATTTTTTTGAACCTATGTTTGTTGGGAAATAGGAAAGGGTATAAAAGTAGTTTAGTATTTTTACTACATATAGGAACATATAATTTCATAACAAATTTCACCACATAAGAAATTCATATAGGAACATATAAGATTTGTGTGTGTGTATCTGCGTGAGTTGGAGTTCTTGCTTGGCTTGACCGGATACCTTTCCCGTTTGGCTCGCGGAATGAAATTTAATTTGAATGTTAATTGTGTGTTGGTGGAATTGGATAGGAGATAATGTTTGGTGTTGGTTAGGAGTATGAGAAGTAAAGAGTTGGAATCTAGATTCATTGATAATTGGCAATGAATGACAATTTCCTTCAAACAAAGAATTTGATGGAATAGAAATAAGATCTAGCTCCTTGGTTTTGCAATCCAAAGCTCCAAACACACTAAATTTGAATTCCAATTCCTTGAAATTCATTCCGTGAGCCAAACGCACCCTTAGAGTATCTTGAAATCCTGCCATTAAAAGCAAGGCTTCCGTGTGCGTTTTTTTTCTTTTCCTTCTCTCTTTATTTTGATAATATTGTGTGGTATATGCTAACTGAACCTCTCTGTTTACATACATTGTTAGGATATCAATCATCCACCATGGATGAACTCAAGTTCTTTATAAAAGCTTGGGTTTTATGTAAACCCAATCAAAATGACAACAAAGCTCAAAGTATCTTGCACTAATCAATCATATAACATTCTAACAACATGATGTTGATCATACATGATCAGTTTCAATGAATTGGTGATATACCCAATTCACTAAGAAGCTACGAAATCAAGAACAATTGAAGAAGATGAAGTTGTTAAGTGATTACCTTAATGGTTTTAATTCCAATTGATCAAAACTTCTTGATTTGGCTTGAAATTGATGAAACCCTATGTTTTGGTGTGTGTAAAATCGTGAGAGAAGGAGATGAAGAACACAAATCAGATAATGAATCTGATAAACACAAATCAGATATATAATTTTGAAATATTAATTATTCAAAATTCACAACACACAAATTGAACTCAATAATCCAAACACTTCATTGAGGCATTTCACTGAACACTTGGTGTGCGGTTTAGCCAAAGGCACACATTCGAGTCATATCACGAATCCAATGCCATCCAATGACTACAAACACTTCTATTAACATTATGGGATACAAAATAGTTCATTAGAACATCCCAAACCATCGTACACACAATGTTAGACTCCATTAAGCCCTACATTGGGGTTTTAACACAAACCCACCCATAAACACGAGAAACAACAAGATATTAACATCATTGTGCTCCAAATCAAATATATAACAACATATATCAAGCATAGGGTCGGATTCTAACTTCACATAAAATCCTTATTCTGGTTAAACCCTTGAAATGGAGCTTAAAAAGATGAGGAGAAGAAGATGATGACAATGAAAGAGTTATACCCTTGATTTAGCTCCAAACTTGATCTCTTTCTTTTCTCCTTCTTTCTCTCTTCTTCTTTGTTCTCAACACACAAAACACACACAAAAATGGTATGGTTGTGTGTGTGTGGGTGACCGTATATAGGAAAGGGTATTCAACCGTCCGAGTGATGATATTCTTCCAACATTAAATTACATTGCATTATTTCGCATTAGTTTATTATTCACTAGGTTATTTAAAAAATAAATATTTATAGATGTATATTTACACTAATATGTTTCTTATTATATCAATACCGAGAATTTATAGTTTTTTTTGTTAGTTATTTATTAAAATAGTTATTGTTGATTAGACTATAATAAATTTGATTAAAATTTAAATTATATTAGATTTAGGTAAATGATATGGCATATTGAGGTTAGATAATTTAGGTAAATGACATGGCAAATTGATGTTTTGACATGTGTCAAAATTAATGAGGTTTTGACATGTGTACTCTAATTACTCATTTATTAGTATACTAGGTTAGATACCCATGTATCACATGAGTTGATTTTTTTTGAAATTAATTAGAAAATAATTTAATAATCCAAACGGAACTTAGAACAGCTGAAGAAGGACTGCAATTTGATCAAGCAGAACTTAGAACAGCTGAAGCGGAAGGAGTTGAAGCGGGAGACGGACAAATTTGACGAAGCGGAACAGTTTTTTTGATGAACTTCAATTTGTATTTGATTACTTATTAATTTTTTTTAAAAAAAAACTTATTAATATATTAAAGCCCAAACTCATTTATTTAACAAGTCCACTAAAAATTATGAACATAGCCCATACTTCATTTATTTTTTATTTAATTATAACTTTAATTAAAATCTCATATCTCACTTTTCCTTTTAATCAGCTTTAAGCCCAACTAGGTATTTGATTAGTGAGCCCAATTCTCATTTATTTTCATTTAATAAAGCCCAAACTCTATTATATAAAAATACTAGTCAAAACGGTCCGTGCGATACACCGGACTGTTTTTTGGATTTGAATATAGCATACTTATCAGAGCTTATGTTTGACGGACCAGTATAACTGTCTAAAATTTGTTTGGGAGCTTTTCTAATGTTAATTGAATTGATTATTAACTTCTAATTTTAATGATAATGATTTTAGTATATAAACTATAGTTGTAATAAATGAGTTTTAAAAATGATAAATTTTAAGATTATGTGTAATTTTAAATTCTAGGCATATATTGTTCATATCTTTTGTATACAATAATACTTGTTTTATACAAATATTTATAAAGCTATGAATTTAATGATATTGTTATTAGGGATGATATTTTTTTACCATGATATTAAGTAAAAAAAACTAATAACTTGTTATATAAAACTCAAAGGTTAGTGAATTTATTTCAAAATTTAAGGAATATTGACTTAGTTGTTCAATTTTTATAAGTTCTATCTCAATTTTTATTTATAAAAAAGAATGATATGTTAAGTAGTTTCAAAGTTGTCATCAAACAAAATTTACAATTTTATAAACATACAATACAACTATTACTGAAATGTAATTTTTGGTTTATATTTATATTATTCATAAAATTATTTTAACTTTCAATCATCAAATATTTTAAAATAAAATATATTGGGTAATTTATGACAATTTTGGATGACATGTTAGGCAATTTTATAGTTACATGGACAATCAAATAACGAACAATGTGTTCTTTTGGACCCAATAAGTGTTTAAAAGACCCTGCCATTTATTCGGTCGATGAAATTACCATTCAATGTGTTCTTTTCCTAAAATGAATAAGTGGCAAAATTTGTTTAATGTCTGCTTATTCGGTCAATAGAAAAAATTTATTGATTATGTACCTTGTTTCAATCAGTGACTTTTCCTTTTACTGTGGGCTCTACTAGACAATGGTGGCACACATTTTCCACCTTTGGCTCGTCAGATATGGGTTTTATTTAAAAATTGTTATGAATAATTTTAATTATTTATTAAAAAGATTGGTTTTCATATAAGGAAATATAATTCAATCCAGCTTTCAAAAGAACACATTTATTCAATCAGCAATCAGCTTTCAACGTCTTCACTTATGAAGAGGGTCAAGTCATCAGAAACAAAGCAAGGTTGGTACCACAGGGATACAGACAGGAAGAGGGAATTGATTATGATAAAACTTTTGCTCCTGTAGCCAGGTTAGAAGCAATTCGTTTGTTTCTTGCCTATGCTGCACACAAGAGCATCAAGGTTTGCCAAATGGATGTAAAGAGTGCATTTCTGAATGGGAAGCTGCAAGAAGAAGTCTATGTGAAGCAGCCACCAGGTTTTGTGAACACCAAATATCCAAGGCATGTCTATAAGTTGGACAAGGCCTTGTATGGTTTGAAACAAGCTCCAAGAGCCTGGTATGACACTCTAACTGAATTTCTCTCTGAAAATGGTTATTCTAGAGGTAAAGTAGATAATACTCTCTTTATCAAAAGAATGAAGTCTGATATTATGCTTGTCCAAATTTATGTTGATGACATTATATTTGGGTCTACCAACAGTCAATTATGCAAGAATTTTGAACTGCTCATGAAATCTAAATATCAAATGAGCATGATGGGTGACATTACTTTCTTTCTTGGTCTTCAGGTCAAACAATGTCCTGGAGGAATTTTCATAAACCAAGAAAAATACACTAAAGAACTTTTGAAAAAGTTTTCTTTTGATCAGTGTTCACCCATGAAAACTCCAATGGCCACAAATGCAAATTTAGGGCTTGATGACTCTGGTAAAGCTGTTTCAGTAACAGCTTACAGAGGCATGATTGGAAGCTTGCTATATCTGACTGCTAGTAGACCTGATATAATGTTTGCAACCTGTCTGTGTGCCAGGTTTCAAGCTAATCCTAAAGAATCCCACTTTGCAGCTGTTAAAAGAATTTTTAGATACCTAAAGGGTACTACAGGTTTGGGTCTTTGGCATCCCAATGATCTGAACTTTGATCTAATAGGTTATTCAGATTCTGATTATGCAGGTTGCAGGATTGACAGGAAAAGCACAACAGGAGGATGTCAGTTCCTAGGTGGAAGACTGATAAGTTGGAGCAGCAAAAAGCAAAACACAGTGGCTACATCATCAACTGAAGCAGAATATGTTTCTGCTGCAAGCTGCTGTAGTCAAGTACTCTGGATGAAATATCAGCTACAAGACTATGGGCTTGAGTATAGGAAAATTCCTATTCTGTGTGATAACACAAGCACCATAGCCTTGGCTAATAATCCAGTGTGTTTTGCAAAAGCCAAGCATATTGAAATCAGACACCATTTTCTCAGAGATAACATCCAAAAAGGCACTATTGAAATGTTTCATGTTCCAACTGAGGACCAGCTTGCAGATATTTTTACAAAAGCTTTAGATGAAAAACAATTTTCATATCTTGTAAGCAGGCTGGGAATGTTAAATAGGTGTGACTAAGTGTCACAAAGTGTGTAAAATCATATTAGAATACTTAAGAACAAAACGAAAACTGACAGTCATCAGTATCAGGTTTGACACCTTTATCAGGTTTCAAATCAGGTTTGATGACTATCAGTGAAATTTTGTTAACAAAAATAAATCAAGTATTCTTATGTGATCAAAATGAGTTTGATAAAATGATGTGTTCATTTAAATTAATTTTTGAAAATCATCAAGTTTGATCTCTGCCTATGCATCAGGTTTTATCCACTGAAGCATTCAATTTAACTGATATCAGGTTTTAACTAATCAGGTTTCAGTTAAGTCATCAGGTTAGAGAGCAACCACCAGTTTTCATAAATTCACTCAAACTGATAAATTACACCAGTTTTCATTTAACCTTTCCTCAGGCTGAAGTTATCTAATTAGTTTGGATAATGCGTTTTTAAGGGTGATTAGACTTATTTAGGATGACTAAGCAAGATTGTTTTGCTATTGGATTGATGGAACTCGCACCTAGGCGTATCGAGTCACCATGCATCATGCATTGCTTTGCCGGCGTATCGAGTCGGGGCGTGCACCATATTATCATTTATTGTTGTTATGCATTGCTATGACCGAAGATAGCTTCGGGGCATGCTTATTATTATCATTGTTATCGTTGCTTGCTATCGTGCATTCATTTCTTCGCAACTAAATCATTTAAACAAGCTTGTGCATAATTAATATTAATATAGCTACTCACTAAGCAATATATTTTGCTTACCCTCGCGTTGTTAATTCTTTTCAGGGAGATCCGATAAGGGCAAGGGAGTTGCCCAATAGGTTTGAGGCTCGGCATAGGAGAGCTTCTCTTTTGGTATAGCTATTTTTGGCACACGATTGTGCAATACAGTGGATGGGTAGATGACCCGACATAGACACATAGCTATAGTTTTGCTACTTGATCTAAACTCTTACTTTGTTCATCATTATTTGATAATTGTAATAGTGATGATAGGTCAAGTAACTTGTTGTTGCGGTCTTATTTAACTTTATATAAAAGTTTTAAATTTGACCGATTTCCGCCATTATATTTTAGTATGATCTTGGGGCTTGTGCCCGTTTATGCTCTGATGATAATTGCAGGTGTTAGTCATGGGATTACATGGCTAGTTATTGACGGATTATAAGGCGGTCGTTACAAGTGGTATCAGAGCCGTAGTTTAAGCTATGCTAGTGTCTCTAGTGGATACTTAGGCTTGAGCTAGGCGAATTATATGACGACCGCGTAGGCTATGACATGAGTTTCACTTGGGAGTTATTGTTGGGTGATTCATTGGGACACCAAGATAATATTCAAGGCCTGATCAACCCTGGATATTACATTGATGTCGCAAGGGACAACCTAAGCGATAACAACCGAGTAAAACACCGACCTAGGAATATTGACTTGGATTGGGTAGGGGTAGAATAGGTTGTAGGCATATATGTAACTACAATCTAATACTTGTACGTTTATGTGTACGTATGTATATATATATATCTATATATCTTTATCCGTCCTCCATTATCAATCTTTTCGCACATGTTTAATGAAGAATGACATGTGAATCTTTGTTATTTTCAGTATGGCTAGCGAACGAGAACCCAATCCCGCGGATGTGGCTAACGTGGGCAATGACCAACCTCTAATTCTTGGTCAAAATACTGAAAATGTCCGAGCAATGACCGAGCGATCCGGACACTCTAGCCGGAGACAATCTGAACGGTCTCACCGATCTCACCATTCGGTGCATGAGTCCGAACCAATCGCGGACCATGATTCTTTGGAGGGGTTTGACGAAAATGAAAAGAAAATGTTGAAGCGCATTGCCACGATGATGGATAGGAACGTGGTGAAAAATGGCATTATGATGGATAAAAAGTTGGATACACTTCGGGCCGAGATGAGTGCCGCCGGATCCCGATCCGGGAGAACACATAGCCGATCTACTCATCGACCCGGAAGTAAAGAAGTGACAAGATCGGTTACACGGGCCGAATCTGAGGCCGAAAGCCGACCCGAGCCCACTAAGTTAATTGTTGACAAGGGCAAGAAAGTCAAAGAGGAGAAGGGATGCCCGTTCCATCGTTTCAAGACGAGCAATCCACCCACATTTATCGGCCAAATTGATCCACTCAAAGCTCTCGAATGGGTCAAAAACATGGAAAAGCTTTTCCGGGTTAACAAATGCCGTGAATCCAATTGGGTTGAGTTCGGCACAGCTTATTTATCGGGTGCCGCCTTGAATTGGTGGGATGCTCTCACCCGTATGCCCGGTGCCAAGCAAGCCGACAAAATGAGTTGGGACGAGTTCTTGGTCCTATTCAACAAAAGCTTCTGTCCCGTTTCTGCCATTCAGAAGATTCAGCGGGAATTCTTGAGTATTCGTCAAGGCGATCTATCAGTCGCCGAATATGCTGCGGAGTTCAACTCCAAATTGATTTTTGTAGCCGATACCGTACCCAGCGAATCTCAACGGGTACAATATTTCTTGCAGGGCTTGAGGAAAGAGATTCGGGAGTTTGTAATGATGAGAGACACCCCGACTCTCTTTGATGTTGTGGAGGCCGCTCTTATGCGGGAGGAGGAAGCAAACCGGGTTGATCCGGAATTACCATCGGCCAAAAAGGCCAAAACCGATGTGGTTCATGGAGTGCCGCATGTGGCGCGCTCCAATTTCTTCAAGAAATCAAATTCTTCTTTCCACAACAAGAATCATTCGGCTTCGAAACAACAATCGAGCGTGGGTTCGAAGGCCGCATCTCACCATTCTAATCGCTCTTGTGCTAAGTGTGGGATGAAACACTCCGGGACATGCCGAGCCGGAGAAATGACATGCCACGAATGTGGCGAAGTGGGGCACATTCGTCCCAATTGTCCCAAGAAGGCGAACACTCCCCAAGTCACATGCTTCCATTGTGGGGAATTTGGGCATTATTCAAATGCGTGCCCGAAGAAGGAAGAGAGCAAGGCTTCCGTGGCCAAGCCAAATGCCGGGGGCGTCCCCTCCCAATCAAAGAGGGACGACCCGCCGAGGTCTAAAGGACGCGCCTTCCAAATCACCGCGGAGGAAGCCCGCGAGACGCCCGACGTCGTGACCGGTACATTTCTATTAAATTCCTTACCGGTTAAAGTTGTATTTGATTCGGGTGCTAATCTATCTTTCATTTCAAAATCATTTGCATGCAAATTGTCCGCACAACCATCCATGTTATCGAAACCATTGTATGTTGAGATTGCCAATGGCAAGTCGGTTTTGGTCACTACTATCTATCGAAAGTGCACACTTACTCTTGACCAACACGAGCTCGATATTGATGTCATTCCGATGGAAATGAACGAGTTCGATATGATTGTTGGAATGGATTGGTTGGCTAGCCATAATGCTAGCATATTATGTGCCAAACGCATTGTTCAAATTGTGACCGCTGACGGAACTAATGTTCAAATATATGGCGAAAGACGCAAGGGCGAAGTTCCTATTATTTCTATGGCTAGAGCTCGCCGATGTCTTAATAAAGGTTGTGCAAGTTATTTCGCATATGTATCTCATGTCAAAGAAGAATTGCCAAAGATTCAAGACGTGCCTATTGTTAATGAATTTCCGGACGTCTTTCCCGATGACCTACCGGGTTTGCCACCCGATAGGCAAGTGGAGTTTGGCATTGATCTTATTCCGGGGGCCGCACCCATTGCTCGTGCTCCGTATCGATTGGCTCCCTCGGAAATGAAAGAGATGTATTCTCAATTGCAAGAACTTCTCGATAAAGGTTTCATCCGACCGAGTTCCTCGCCATGGGGTGCTCCGGTATTATTTGTGAAGAAGAAGGATGGAACTCTCCGCATGTGTATCGACTATCGAGAGTTGAATAAGGTGACTATCCGGAACAAGTACCCATTGCCACGAATTGACGATCTATTTGATCAATTGCATGGGGCTTCCTATTTCTCTAAAATTGATCTTCGTTCCGGATATCATCAAGTAAAAGTTCGTGAGGAAGATGTTCCCAAAACGGCATTTAGAACTCGCTATGGACACTTTGAGTTCCTAGTCATGCCATTCGGTCTTACAAACGCTCCAGCCGCGTTTATGGATTTGATGAATCGAGTATGTCGACCGATGCTTGATAAATCGGTAATTGTATTTATCGACGGCATATTGGTATACTCGAAGACCGAACACGAACACGCTAATCATCTCCGTGAATTGCTCAACATTCTTCGACAAGAAAGGTTGTACGCCAAATTTTCCAAGTGTGAATTTTGGCTACGCCAGGTATATATTAAATACTTGTCAATTGTTTGACTTACTTGAATGATTATGTTTGACACATGTTGTCTAACAATAAATTCACCATCATTAGGTGCAATTTCTTGGGCACACGGTATCACATGACGGCGTCGCCGTCGATCCGTCGAAAGTAGAGGCTATACGGAATTGGGAGCAACCCAAAAATGCATCCGAGATTCGGAGTTTCCTTGGATTGGCCGGATATTATAGGCAATTCATTAAGGATTTCTCCAAGATAGCCGTTCCCCTCACATCGTTGACAAAGAAGAACGCTAAGTTCTCTTGGACCGAACCCCAAGAGAATGCATTCAAAGCGTTGATGGGATGTTTGTCAAATGCTCCTGTTCTCGCCTTACCCGATGGCAATGAAGACTTTGTTGTTTATAGTGATGCTTCGGGAAAGGGACTTGGTTGTGTATTGATGCAACGGGGCCAAGTCATAGCATATGCTTCGAGACAGCTGAAGGATTATGAGAAGAGATATCCAACTCATGATCTTGAGTTGGCGGCCGTTGTCTTCGCGCTCAAATTGTGGCGACATTATTTATACGGCACGCGCTGTCAACTTTTCACCGATCACAAGAGCCTTAAGTATATCTTTGATCAACAAAACCTCAATATGAGACAGCAAAGGGCGATGGAGTTGATCAAAGACTATGATTGTGAGATCCTTTATCATCCCGGCAAGGCCAATGTAGTGGCCGATGCGCTTAGCCGAAAAGCGACGAAAGTCAAGAAGGATTCTCTACGATATGTGCTCTCTTATGTATCGGTAACTTCCGACATTGTGGACGAGATCAAGAAGTGGCAAGGTGATGCCATTAAAGAGTTGAACCACAAACCCGAACGAATTAGTGGCTATGTATCTTCATTCACAGAGGATAGTCGGGGTTTGCAATTGTATAAAGGCCGTATATGGGTGCCGCAATTGGGAGGCATTCGAGACCTCTTGATGGAGGATATTCATAAGGCGAGGTATTCTTGTCATCCCGGGAGCACCAAAATGTACCGGGATATGAAAGCAGAATATTGGTGGCCGGGGATGAAACGCGATGTGGGTTTATACGTCGAGAAGTGCCTAACTTGTCTTCAAGTCAAGGCCGAACATCAAAAACCGTACGGCGATATGCAACCACTTCCGATACCGGAGTGGAAATGGCACCACATTACCATGGATTTCGTGACAAAATTGCCGAACACCCAGAAACATCATGACACCATCTGGGTTATAGTTGATCGTTTGACCAAGTCTGCTCACTTTTTTCCTATCAAGGAATCATATACGATGGAGAGATTGGCTCAAACATATATTGATGAGATCGTGTCACTTCATGGTGTGCCAAAATCGATTGTTTCTGATCGTGATCCGCGTTTCACTTCCCATTTCTGGGCAAGCTTTCAAGAAGCCTTGGGTACCCGTATTAATTTGAGCACGGCCTATCACCCACAAACTGACGGTCAAAGTGAACGCACGATCCAAACGTTGGAGGATATGCTCCGCGCGTGTGTTATCGAATTTGGTGGTAATTGGGACGCTCATCTCCCTTTGATTGAGTTTGCCTACAATAATAGTTATCACTCTTCAATTTGTATGCCACCATTTGAAGCACTTTATGGCCGGAAATGTTTGACGCCAAGCTGTTGGCATGAAGCGGGTGAAACACCGCTAGCCGGACCGGAGTTGATACAACAGACGCACGACAAGATCCAAATCATTCGCGAAAGGCTCAAGACGGCTCAAGATCGTCAAAAGTCATATTCGGATCGACGTCATAAGCCCATCAAGTTCCAAGTCGGCGAATATGTCATGTTGAAAGTTTCGCCTTGGAAGGGTATAATGCGTTTTGGTCGACGGGGGAAATTGAGTCTTCGTTTTGTTGGACCGTTCAAGATATTGGAGACGATCGGAGAACAAGCTTATCGGTTGGAATTGCCGGAGGAGTTGTCGGCAATTCATAATACCTTCCATGTTAGCTACTTGAGAAAATGTCTAGCCGCGCCAAACGAGACTATATCTTTTTGACTTTCTTATATATACTAATGGGGGTGTAGAGGTTATTGCAACAATAGGATCAGAGGATACGTTTGTATCATGAGGAGTGAGTTGGGATCCTGATGGGTGTTCAGCTAATGAGGCCTGTGCTGGTTCAGGACCCTCTCCTCTGTTTCTTGAGATAACAACCAACATTGCTTGAGGCAATGGGTTGTAAGTGCCACCAAAGTTTTGCACATCTGTGAGAAATCTTTTAACAGACACGAGTGAGTGAGAATAAGAAGCATATACCCTTCTGTGTGGTGGCAAATCAGGAAATGTATTTGCCAAAGTTTGGGATAAAAACCTGGGGTACATAAAAAACTTCTCATTCTTGCTAGTAAGATTTGAAATCATACCTTTGAAGATCATGTTTGAAAAATTGAATTGTTGGCCCTGAGTTACACAGACTAAAGCAGATGCTATGTTTGAAGAAAATTCAGACCAACTAGTTCGTTTTGGGCTTAGGCATTGAAGAACATGAATGAGATATTTTAAGTGACCTGGAAATTTTGATTTATAAAAGGTTAATTTTGTCACTGGGCCCGTATATCCCATTCTTGGTAGTTCTGCCCAAATGGTATCAGATGATAAATCAACTATACCATTAGCATCATTTAGATGCAAATGTCCACGAACGGACTCCTCTGTAACCGTTATGGAGTTATTATTTACAGTAGAAACTATAGATTGTACTCCATTTATACTTTGAACTGATGCATGTGTCCAAAATTGCTCTAAGTAGCAAATATAGATAGTTGGATTAACAACTAGGGCATAATAGAAGTCCGATTGTCTGAGATAATCCATGATAGGGTGAAGAGGACTTACATCAGGGTGTGGTTGTAAGAGTGGAAGGCAGTTGTGCTCTTGGACAATTCGGAGATCCGCCATACTTGATCGTGCGAACTAGGGTTTGGATATTCTAAGAGAGTAATGGCGATTTTGGAAAGTAGAGAAAAGTTAGGGAGAATTGGAAGTTGAAGAAAGGTTATGTCTAAGATTTGAACTCCCGCGTTCAAAAATCACTTCAAGATTATCAAAATACCCTGCACACTCAATTAACTGGTTAAATGCACTAGCAGTTTGAGAACTGAACCGGCAATCCGAGAAAATCAAACTAACAGTCTGAACTTGTAAGAAGACCAATTTCTCTAGTACGTAAAGAATAGAACAATAAAGCATAACACTCCCCCTTAGTCAAAGAACCAATTTACACACTATACACTATTTTACAGGGAATTGTAACAATCCATTAGTCCAAATGCATCAATCCAATGTTGGTGATCAAATGATAAACCTCCCTACATCAAAAGGTTTTGTAAACAAATCTGCTAATTATTCATCAAGCATATAGACATAAGGTTTATTAATTCCTACATGATATCAATCATGTCGGAATTGAGAAATGGGGCTTGTATTGCAGCCCCCTTTCTCGATTCTCAGCCCTATTAATCAACAAATTCACTACTAACATAATTCAGTCCAAAGCATATTTAATCCATTTAGACATAAACCTAGGCCATTTCTTGTCCATTACTCTAACATTAAAAATCAGATTAAATCGGCAATAAAAAGCCTGCACTATTCTGCACAAACCAACCGTTTTGTATGCTCACATTCACATTCACATTCAATTCGATGTTCCTAACCAGTCACATTGCTTATATATATGCATTACCAAGCCTATTTAAGCCATATTAACATATTTCTAAGCTTTATTTCAGCCCTCAAAAATTAGGATTACAAGCAATACATCCTGAACTTGAAGCTTTACCAATTGTATGAGATTTCTTAATGTTCCTTGACACTTTTCAGTTCCTGAAACTCGATTGTAGCAGTCAAAATAACTCAGGAATCGGACCTCAATGTCCAACTCATAAAACCAAGGGTACGTAGCTGAAGGGTTAGAGAGATTTTTATCTTTCCAAAATGTCCAAGAACAACAAACTAAATCCCACAGATTGTATAAGTAATGAAATTAAAATTAACAATTTGTCAACATGGAAGAAGTTACTAACCTGAAATTTGAACGCTGTAAATCAGAGATGATTTCCGCCTATGGCCAGATGCTGATTACCACCTACCAGCGGATGGTGAAGAGTCGAACAACCAAAATCAGGAGGATCCCTATTACAGCAATCGGATTTTCGAAGTGATTGAGGAGAAGATGATCGAAGATAATGAAGGGTCGCACTCGCACAGCAATTCCCGCGGAATCCCGGCTGCTGCAATGTTGAACGTTAAGATGATTGAAAACGATGAAGTTTACATTGGGAAAGGTTTAGATAGGGTAGTGTTAGGAATTTTCTAATAAACAAATTATGGAAATGCTTTTATTATATTTTTTATGGATTTGATAGGAATATACGGAAGACGGCTATTAGGGTTCAGGATTAGGATGAATATTTATTATTATTATTATTATTATTATTATTATTATTATTATTATTACTATTATTAACTTAGAATTGTTATTTTTATTATTATCCGCATCCCGGCTAGCTTTCCTATTTTTATTATTAACTTCTTTCATTTTGTACTGACACTCGTAGTCCCAAGCTACTAGTTTTGTTTGTTCACTTTTGCAGGTCATTCACCAAGCTTTTCTCATCCTTCGACAGAGAGTTGTCTTTCTTCCTTTACTGCTTCCTTTTTTTTTTTCCTTTTTTTCTTTATTTGTTTTCTGCACTGACACCTACTGTTCATCTTGGCAATCAATCAGAGTCTTCGTCTTGTGAAGCATTCTGTATGCTAAGGGACATACATTAAAGTGTATCGAAACTGCCATGTAATCCACATTCTATTGGATTTTCAGGACAGGTATTGCCCGCCTTTAAAAATAAATAATAATAATCTATTTCTTCTAATAAAATAGTAGATTGTAAACCACTTGTCATTTAAATATAATGCCACTTGACACATTCTTATATTGACATGTGGAAATAATTTACAAAATTTTAATTTTACATTAATACTATATTTTAATGTAATTAATTTCTCTTTCCATTTTAAAGTTGCCAAAAATAAGAAAGATAGACTTGACAATATAATTATTTTTCTTTTAATTTGTAGGTAATTATCAATAACTATTAATGTAATTAATTTTTATTTTTATTAACTTTAATTCAATTTTTTATATTTAATTAGACAAAGATGTGGTTTTTTATGGTTCTAGTTAGTCATTTTTATGGTTCGGTTTTCATGATGAAACCGAAACCAAACCGATTAAGACAGGTTTATGGGTTTTCGGGTTTCCGGTTTTTCGGGTTCGATTTTTCCTAGTTTTTCGGTTCCTTTTTTTTTTTATTGATATCAATTCCCACTTTGTTCATCATTTTCATGTTAGGATTGATATCAATTCTTTATAGGAATTGATATCAATTCTATAGGAATTGATATCAATCCCTACATGATTGATACCATTAGTGGCAACAATCATCAATTTAAAATCATGTTAGGATTGATATCAATTCTTTATAGGAATTGATATCAATTCTATAGGAATTGATATCTCAATCATTCTTGTTCACCATTATCTTGTTTGAGGATTGATATCAACCATTGCATATTAGAATATAATACAACCATTGCAACTTACAACATAATACATCGTTATTAGACAACACATACTTATAATATTATACAACTACATAATTATACTGTAATACAATGCCATATACACAATACAAACTAATATTATCCAACAGGATCTCAAATGAGTTCTTCGTTAATTTAACTAAAAAACTAATGTCATAGTCCTAAAGCCAGGTCATTTAATCTGATCAAACATAATCCAGCAGCCTTGATCCAGTAACATAATCCAACTAGCCAGCAGCCTCTATGCAGAATCAAATCAAACCAATTCCAAGGGAAATCAAACAGATAAAATAAAAGCATCATAAAATTCAGCAATACATGTCTTAAACCCAACCAGTAGCAACCATAAAATTGTCAATAATCCTTTCTTTTTCTCTTATTCGCGTCGTCATTCATCAAAGAAATGATAAAGTTTTTCCTGCTTTCATTATCTTCGCACTCCACAAACATAGACATTGCCCATGTGGATTTTTTGAAAAATTCTTCAGCGATAGGAACTTGAGTTGGATTCAACATTCCATCTTTATACAAACCACGTAACGCCGTGTATGCTTTCGTCTCCAAGTCCCCATCATATAAAGAGCTAGTACCTTGTTGCAGGGTTTGTGTTGTTAGAGTCTGAGTCTCCAAGTCCGGACTTTTTGGAATGTCATTCATTAAGTATACATGATCATAGGCTTCGAATACGTCCTGAAGTAGCGACCCCAACTTGCAAAGATGTTTGGACATAGCCTCATATATACACCTCGTTTTAGGATCCTGCAAACCACAAAATGTATATGAAATCAATTTTGTCTAGAAACAAATTCAACACTTCACACCAAAAAAAAAAAAAAAAAAAACCAATGTTAATATCACCTGCCATGTGTTGAAATAACCTTGGATGTACAGGCACAATTGTTTACAAAATTTGTCGGTCAGAGAATGGCAATCTATCTTTTGCAGCTTAGGGTTCAACCTTTCAGCAAACCCTTTCCAGAAAAGTTCTTCGTCGGAGACTTGGCCGTATTCCTCCTTGCACATTTCTAGTAGATGTGACAAAAAAGTGGTATAGAACTCATCCTTATTAGGGATATCTTCTTCAGCAATCTACACATTACCAGAAAATATTTTACACAGACATACATATATATAGGGACTAAATGCGTTACAAAGTGTAAACTGGAATGGTTGACGGATCATTCTGATACGAGACTAACACGACACTCCGCCCTTTTGGCACATGATTTCCATACATTTTTATACGACGAAATGCGTTACCAGAAAGTATTTTACACAGACATACATATATATAGGGACTAAATGCGTTACAAAGTGTAAACTGGAATGGTTGACGGATCATTCTGATACGAGACTAACACGACACTCCGCCCTTTTGGCACATGATTTCCATACATTTTTATACGACGAAAAATGACTACCATGACAAACACGACCAAATGACAGCGTATCTGAAAATGACAATATGACAAAAGATTTTGAGCAATTAATTGTTTTTGTGTGCATAGTATAGTAAAGTAATCTTGAACTCACTAAGCAAGTTGTGCTTAATCTATCAAACTAACAATTTTGCAGGTTATAAGATAGATTAAGATAATCAGAAATCAGACTAGCAGACAAGAAATCAGAAATCAGACCCGACAACAGACATGGTAAAGACACAAGACACATATAGCTTGACTGGGCAGCTTGTTCAGTATGTTGGAGAAGTCTTAGTATGATTATAGCTTCCCATATAAAGACTATAGCACCTATTAACAAATGCTACAAAGAGATGTGTTATTCTGAAGTGTTTTAAGTAACTGGCAGCTGGATGATGCTATTTGGGCTGCTGCAGAGAAGGCGTTGGAGAAGTGCAAAGTGGAATGGAAAGGTGCTACTACCATCATGGAAGAACTTATGTTCAAGCCACACTACATGAGCTTCAAGGCATGGATATGGGCTTCTGAATATGTAAGTGTATCTGGCATTTATTTCTATCCTTTTTCTCTGTCATAAACACCTACGTTGGTGAGTTTTGTGTTTAATGAAACAACAAATATTTGATAGGTTTTTATTTATCTACGTTGGTTTTTCTTGGATTGATTTTTGTTTGATAATGCCTTAAGAATTGACATATTTGGGTATCATTTGTTTTAATTTTTTATAATGAAATTTATTATCATACTTATATGCTGAGAAGGTATCAGATCTCAAAAAATATATTTGTTGCTGCTCGTGGCCTTTTCCAGGTGCAAAGCTTTTGTCGGAGGGTTTTACGAGGTTGTCTTCGCCTACTTTTTGGTACTTTTTAAAGACTAATTATTTTTGTTAATGGCCATCTAAGTTAAAACACAGCCACACAAGCAAACTCTCTGAAGAATAGCATGTTCCTTCGACGACCCTGCCTTGTGACCGCTACAGGTAAATTTATTGCTTGATCTTACAAAATGAAATCAAACATGATGTTAGTACCGTATAAGCAGTGATATAAGCAGGTGTACTAATGTTAATACTTGAAGTTGTGTTGATTAATGCTTAAGACTAGGCATATTGTATGAGTTAAAGAATTATTGTTTATTGTTCTTGTGATCTTAATAACTTTCTATAATGAACTAACACTTCCACTTGTTGCTGCCACTTGCATAACCGTATCATTACTCTCCCCTTGAAATAAGTCTTGACCTCAAGACTTGTTAGTAGAAATTGCCCATGAAATTCCTGAACGATGATCAGCTGGTGTTGTCGTAGGATGATCGGAAACAGATATCTCCTCACTTTGACAGTAATGTCCATGATCGTCCTCAATCTCATCATCCCCTAAGAGCAGAACTCGCAATTGGCCTTGAGGACACTTGTGAGCAGGGCCGAATAGTTGCCCACAGCGGAAACATAACCCCTTTTTATGTCGTTCCTCCCATTCCACTCGAGACAGAGATCGAATTCCATAATCTCTATTCATTTTTGAAGACACATCTGATGAAACAGGGGAAGAATGGCGCTGATTTGAAGATACACACCCTCCAGATTGAACGTCAAGTGCCGGTATAGGAGATCCATCTATTGAATGGCCTAAAGTAACCTGTCGATCCATAGGAAAATCACTATGAAGCCCATGAGTCTGTGATTGGCCCAATAGAGACCCTCGACCCATATGGAAGTCATCGTTTAGCCCACCCAAAGAATGATAGCGAAAACATTATTGAAAAATCGGATTTAGGACGTAACATCTCTTCCACGTCCTTTGCCAAATACATGGCATCCAAACGCGATTTAGGACGGTGGAGCCTAACCCATCGCTTAACATCATCTCTTAAACCGGCGATGAAATACCCTAATGCCTGAGATTCCGACAGTTTTGGGACCAACAACAACAAATACTCAAAATCATCGATGTAGTCATGAATCGAAGCAAATTGATGGATGGTAGCAAGTTGTTCATAGGGATTTTGGATCTCCAACCCACTGAATCGCTGGAACAGCTCAATTGAAAAATGCTCCCATGTAAGATCGTGTGAAGCTGATTAACAATGGTGAACCAATGTTGTGCAACTCCCGTCATACTTAACTGAGCCAATCGAATTCGAAGGTTAGGAGGGGTATTGTTGATGTCGAAATAGAGAGATGCCTGCTGGATCCGACGGATGACTGGTCCTATCTATGTAACACCCGGCTATTTTAATTGGTCATTTTTATATTGTTTTGGGATATTAGAATTTATTTTGGTATTCTAATAGATATTTTGAATTCTGATTTGATAAATAATTAATTAATTTAATTAATTATACATATGACTAGTTATTGTGACAAGATAATTACTCATTGATTTAAATCAAATATGGATTATGGAATCAGACATTTGAATTTCGAAAATTAAATGATGATACTAGGATTGTTTAAACAGATTAGGATGAACCATGAGAGGTTGACTAGGAATGACTATTTGAACTTGCATGCTGCTTTTTTTAGAAACTTTCTGTCTTACTTGAAAACTGCATGCTACTGATCTTGAACTTATCATATTCCTTTTTATTGAAATGGCCTGCGAGTCTATTCTGTTAGTCACGTGCATAGACTAATTTATGAGATCTCAACTTTTAGTCCTTTAAGGTTTAAACCGACGTGTACCTTATTGGACAGACCGGACTTCCGCCACTTTGGCACACGATTCCATACCCTGAAATAGGCCAAGCCTATTGGACGGGAGGCAGCACGCCTTGGTTCTACCTAAAGTGTTAATTGGGTGGCCCACCTTGGTTTATTCCTAATAGGGGTTGACTTGGACTTGGACATGATATTATGACTGGTTTGATTTGCTTGTAAACTTGTATATGATTATTGTGGATTAATTTGTTACTCACTAAGCATGTGGTTAGCTTACTCTGTCAATAATTACCCTTTTTCAGGTGATAAGTCTAAAGGAAAGGCCATAGCTGAACTTCCAATCAGGCTGTTTGATTTGATTTGCTTTCGAGGTCATCTACTAGGTACTTGGAGGCAGCGGGTAGCTTGTTTGTTTCCGCAAACTTTGATGATTTTAGAAGACGTAGACGACCACCATTGAATCAGACTAGAATTGCAAAGTTATTTATTTCAATACTTTAGTATTTACACTAGATTTGGATTTGGCTTCGGTCCTGTGGTATCAGGCTTTAATGTACTTTGTAATTCACTTGAATTTGAATGAATGGCTATGCATTGTGTTTGGATTTTATGGATGTTACAATCTAGCATGGGTTAAAGATAGTGATTCTTTGTGATATACTATGAAATGGGGATATAAAACTGTAATATTGAGTATTGAGAAAATGCTACAGTTGTGTCTTACATGTTTGTTTACTTGTGTGTGACAGGAACAAGAGAACCTCTTTATACACTATATTCATTGTATTAAACTTTTAATCCTTTTTTATTTTTAATATGTGACACCGCATGCATGGGTCTATAAAGTAGTCATATATTATTCAAAATACGTGTATTCCTATAGTCATTTATTATTCAAAATAACAATCAAGTAATCAACACTTACGAAAAAGCTCATTGTTGATGGAAGCCTTCGCTTTCTTGTTCTTCTATGTCTTATTCTTCGCTTCCCAAATGCCTATATTTCACACATGGACATTTATAGAAGTAAACTTGAGATACATCAAATCGGAAAAATGTAAGAAGTGTACATAGACAGAAAGGGAAAAATAAAAATACCTATGCAGCCTATGCAACTATCTTTACCTTTTACCAATTTACGCAATTATGTTACGTTTTAATACCAAATTATGAAAATTATGTTATATTTTTATACTAATTTGCAAGTTTTAACCTGAACGAAATACACACCATATAAGTGTATAACCATTTTTAATTAACTCCTAGTTAACTCACTGATACATACAAAGTTCAGTTGAACATAGTTATTTAAAATTAACTCCTAGTTAACTCATTGATACATACAAAGTTCAGTTCAACATAGTTATTTAAAAACATATCAAACTTCACATCTTTAATTAACTCCTAGTTAACTCACTGATACATACAAAGTTCAGTTCAATATGTGATTGATTCAAACAGTCAAGAAGGCTAATCAGATGATCTACCAGAGATGTTGTTGATCATGTCCTATAGCAGATCAGTGAATCAATGGTGAAACTTAGGGGTCTCTATGGATGGCAACTGATTGATCAGGTGGTACAGCCTACCAAGAATCAATCAAAAGAAGGGTGAAGCACTTTAAGATCAGTCACAAGATCACAGCCAGTTAATAATACACTTGTTTGATCAGTGGTGATCAATGTGCCCACCAAGTGTTCTATCAGAGATGATTATCAGATCGGTTTAAGGCATATGTGCTGGTAGTGCAATCTGAGAAAAACACAAGCAGTAGCAACAATGGTGAACTCAACTAAACTGAAGCAACTAACCAAAGTGAAAAGGCTCAATCAGAAACTTAGTGCCATAAACAATCAAATTAGTTAAAAACCCCAATGAGTCTAGTATTAATAAATAACGAAAACAATGAAAATATTTAGACTAAAAAATTAACATGAAAGAACCATTGAAAAACCGATGATAGAGCACAGGAGAGCAGAGATTTCATACAGAATGAGCAAAAAGGAGGAATTGAAAAGCAATTCAAATTTTTCTTAAGCAAAATCAAGGATTTTGGAAAGGAAGCCGCTCGGGTGTTTACTTACACACCAATTTTGAGAAGAAGATGAAGAATTACCTCTGTGTTTGAAGAGCCAAGAGATTCTGGACGATTCTCACATTGAACGCATAAAATAGCTATATACAAGTATGATTTTGTAAGCCTAGATATACAAAATTTGATAGCTGACGTACGGTAATTAGAGAAGTAGTTGGGGGTTAAATTTTTTTCATCGATTTGATGTTTGATGAGAAAGAACGAAGATTCTGCAGAGAGACGAATATCACCGAGTCTTCATGGGAAGAAGAGCCTACAGTCTATTTAGGGGGTTGTTTTTTATTTTTTATTTTTTATTTTTTTTTTCTTCTTTCAGAACACACCTAATTCAGAATAACTTTAAGAACCCTAATAAACTTTAAGAACCCTAAGGTCTTGTTTACTTATAGAAAACTACCACACTTTTCTATCTCATTTTTCTATGAAAAATGAAACTTGTTTACTTAACACATTTTTCCACCCCAGTTTTCATTTTACTACCATAATTTTCAATTTACCTACCTCGGTTTCCGTAATTTACAACTACCCATTTTTTCATAACTAAACAACCCCTAAGTGCTGTAAAATCCATAATTCATAAAGAACAGATTAACCCAAGTTGATATTTTGACACATAAGATAGATAGCATTTCTGACTTGAGCACTGTCTTTAGGCATTTCAGTTCTCAGGAGCTTACGAAGAAAGTCTAAAGATCGTACTGAACACAACCCTATGAGTGAATATATTAAACCTATGAATCTAAAATTTTGAGAAGAATATGAAGCGTACCTTTGTGTTTGAAGAAGCTGCCAACGATCTTGAAGGAGTTTCACAATCAAAGGAAGGCATAATGTGGCAATGTTCAAAATTGGATTAAAAAGTTAAAAACCCAGAATTGTGATTTGATAGTGTGCGTTCATAGGGTGGTGGCTTTAGTAGAGAACTAGAAATAGACCTGCATGCTGCAGAGTGACCTTTTTTTAACCTAACGTTACTGGTTAGTGGTTAGCAGCTTTTAATAGACATCATGAGGATGAGGACAGAACCCACACATTCACCTAAGAAGAAGCTTGGTGTGGTGGCCACTTGGGCAGAGTGACGATTTAATTGATATACATGTTTATACATTTAAAATTTTGGGAGAATTTCATATATATCCTTGTTAAACTTCATAATATCATATATATATATATATATATATATATCCCAACTTAAGTTATTAATATCATATATATCCTTTTTAAACTTCATAAATATCATATATACCCAAATTAATTAATTAAACCATTTTTACAACTTTCAATATTAATTAATGACCATTATACCCTTATTTATTTCTTTTTTTAACTAAACTTCATAATTTCATATTTACCCAACTTAAATTTATCCCTCTTAAATATTAATCGAATAACATCTATACATTTTTTATTTCTCTTTTCATGACTAACAATTAACTTGTAATTGATTTATATTAAAAAAATGTCTACTTTTCAGTTTTTTGAATTAAAAAATATTAAAGTCCACAAGTTCTTTGTAGGTCCCAAAGGTAAGCTATAGAGGGGGGGTGAATATAGCTAATTCAAAATCACACAGATTTTTCTCAATGTTTGTATGTATATATTAACAAGTGTTAATTACAAACAAGCTTGGTTGCGGAATAACCAAACTGAGATGACAGAATACAACTCTACAACTTTGTAACTAATCTAATAACTCACTTAGACTAATCACTAGTTGGTAACTCACTCAGAATTACAAGGGATGGATCAAACAAGAAGAACACTCTGATCAGCTTTGGGAAAACTGATCAGGTTAGACTGGGTCACTGAGACCAGGTTTGGAACTTATCACTTAGAAAGTTTTCTGCCTTTTTCAATCTCTCAAGTTGAAGACTTGTTCTTTTTGTCTGAAGGAAGAATGTATTTATAGTCCCCACGCTATGGTTTCCATAAAACATTCTCATTGGATCACCAAATAAGGAGGAATGTCAACACAAAGAGACAAACCAACTTTCTGCATAAAGTAGCTTTCTGCTGCATCTTTTGTCTTGTAGCAGACTGCACTTTTGTCTTGATCCTTGCTGCATCCCTTTTGTCTTTTGGCTGTCTAACTTATAATTCAATAAGGAAAGTTGACTTATAACTTTCCATACTGATTATAAGCTATTTTAGTATAAGGAAGAGTCTGTCCCTTCTTCCTTATTTCAGCCTTGTCTTCATGCTGCAGGTCATCATGCTTGACAGTCTGATGGCTTTTGTCTTGATCTTCTGAAAACTGATTTCATACCTTCAAGTCCGTTGATGAAGACTGGAAACACATTCCCAAGTGTTGCTTGATCAGCTTACCAAAGTTGAAGTCTTGACCTGCTTTGGTTTCCACTAAGCTGCCCAAACCTGATGACTGTGTTCATCAGGTTTGACAACACTTCATGCTGCCAGTCTACAAAGTTCATGCTGTCAGGTTACAAACTTCATGCTGCTAGTCACAGAGTTCAGACTGCTAGACATAAATTTCATACTGCCAGTATAAACTAAGCAGGTTTGGCAAAGTTACAACCAATGTAACTATGATAAATTGACTTAGTAATATTAATACAAATCTTCTCAACCTTACACGTTTGATCTTTGATCTCCCCCTCAAGCTGATGCCAGGTTTGACAGTAGGCCTTTTTGTGCCTAACAATCTCCCCTATTTGTAATAATATTTCTAAGTGTTGATCAACAGTTTTCACTATATTTTACAATACAATTGAAAGGAAATTTACAAGATCATAAGATCCTTAAGGAAATGTAAACTACCTAAACAATACAGAAAACTGAATGAATGAAATCAACACATGTTTCATTACAACATGCAAAAACATAATACAACAAATGAAACTGTTTTTACAAATAGGACCAACACATGATCCTTGAAGCTGCTATAGATAGCATTAAGAAATGGTCAACAAATGACCTCAGAAATGCCAACACATGGCAAAACTGATCAAACCTATTGATCACCAGCATGAACAACAAATGTTGTAACGACCGCCTTATAATCCGTCAATAACTAGCCATGTAATCCCATGACTAACACCTGCAATTATCATCAGAGCATAAATGGGCACAAGCCCCAAGATCATACTAAAATATAATGGCGGAAATCGGTCAAATTTAAAACTTTTATATAAAGTTAAATAAGACCGCAACAACAAGTTACTTGACCTATCATCACTATTACAATTATCAAATAATGATGAACAAAGTAAGAGTTTAGATCAAGTAGCAAAACTATAGCTATGTGTCTATGTCGGGTCATCTACCCATCCACTGTATTGCACAATCGTGTGCCAAAAATAGCTATACCAAAAGAGAAGCTCTCCTATGTCGAGCCTCAAACCTATTGGGCAACTCCCTTGCCCTTATCGGATCTCCCTGAAAAGAATTAACAACGCGAGGGTAAGCAAAATATATTGCTTAGTTAGTAGCTATATTAATATTAATTATGCAGAAGCTTGTTTAAATGATTTAGTTGCGAAGAAATGAATGCACAATAGCAAGCAACGATAACAATGATAATAATAAGCATGCCCCGAAGCTATCTTCGGTCATAGCAATGCATAACAACAATAAATGATAATATGGTGCACGCCCCGACTCGATACGTCGGCAAAGCAATGCATGATGCATGGTGACTCGATACGCCTAGGTGCGAGTTCCATCAATCCAATAGCAACTCGTTAGTCGATACCTAAAAGGTACACCTTCCCCATTTACCCCACCTGCTAGGAAGGGACCCCACCTACCATGCGAGTGGATATCCGATACGATAAGTGGTTCAATCGATGATGAACCATGGAATGGAGTGTGTATCGATGATTAAGCTTATATGAAAGAAAAGCACGAATCAATGTAAGCAACACAATAACGGATAACAACAATGGAAACAAGATAACGATATGCAACAATTAAGCACGTAAACACGCAAGGCATAAGTCTCATATTAATTATAGTACTCACAGTGATGGTTTGGTATCGATTCGATTCCCGGATATCGCAAGGAATCACCAAATGAGCCTTCGATTGGCTTCACTACCCTCGGTATGTCAAATGCCTATTAAATCAATCATATATAATGTGTATGTAAGTTACAAGACCCATCGATAAGGGTAACATAACATTACTTTGTAAAACGGCCCCCGAAACGATGTTTTCGGGTCAATTCGGCACCCGATCGGGTTTGATTTCCGAATTTGGCTTTTGATCCTCTCATACCCTTCTAATGGAAGGGGGAAACAAGTATTGGATGTTGGATTGGAGTCTTGAATCAAAAATTAAAATCTTAATTACAGTAGAAGAGCGCGGCGCGCTTGGGTGTGGAGCGCGGCGCGCTTTATATGTCCAGTGGCCACTGTCCCTGATCTGGGGGAGAGCGCGGCGCGCTGAAGGTAGGAGCGCGGCGCGCTTATGGTCAGACCAGACCAGTGAGTTACGGGTTTAATGACCCTCAACCACCAAATTCTTATATAATCAATACCAACTTCCAAACTTGTTTCCAATACATTATATACACTATATGGATTGGTTTTAAGCTTTTAAAACATCAATTAACATCCAATTTGATCACCAATTCAAAATCTCATCATTTGAGCCCTAAATCAAAACTCACATCAAACATTGGTGAATCAACCAACCAATTACATATTTAGGATCCTAATGTGATGTATAACAACATACTTAAAGCATTTGATCAAATTCCAAACCAATCCATAACCCTAAATTTTTGTTTGAGTTTCCAAGCTTCCATGGAAATGGTGGAAGTGGAGAGGATGAAGATGATGAAGAGGAGATGGTGATGAAGAAGGGATTATACCCAAATGTGATGATGAATGATTTGTTGATTGATCCAACCCACAATTCCTTCTTCCCTTTTCTCTTCTTCTTCTTCCTTTCTCTCCTTTCTTCTTTCTTGTTTGGTAGAAATGAAGATAGAATGAGGGGGTGGGGGTTGAAGTTGGCGATTTTAGGGGTGTTAAGGGGTATAATACCCCTAATTTCACCTATACCCCTTACATTAAACTCCCCACTTCATAATTTATTTCCACCTATCATTTTATAATTTATTTTTTATCAATAACATAAGTAATTATTTGTAATTCAACCTCCAATATATTTGTTTATCCAAACTTAATTATTTAAATACTTAAGAGATAGTATAATACCTTTTTATGAATTTCGGGGTGTTACAACTCTCCCCCCGTTAGAATGATTCCGCCCCGGAATCATCTCCGTTCGAATAGGGATGGATACTTGGCCTTCATATCGGCCTTTGTCTCCCATGTGAGATTCGATCCCTTGTGGTGCCTCCATCGGACCAACACCATCTCGATTTCTTTATTCCGAAGTTGTTGGACCTTTTCATCAATGATAGCTTCCGGTTCCTCCGTGTAGCTCAATCTATTGTCGATTATCACATCGTCCAAAGATATAGTCTCGTTTGGCGCGGCTAGACATTTTCTCAAGTAGCTAACATGGAAGGTATTATGAATCGCCGACAACTCCTCCGGCAATTCCAACCGATAAGCTTGTTCTCCGATCGTCTCCAATATCTTGAACAGTCCAACAAAACGAGGACTCAATTTCCCCCGTCGACCAAAACCCATTATACCCTTCCAAGGCGAAACTTTCAACATGACATATTCGCCGACTTGGAACTTGATGGGCTTATGACGTCGATCCGAATATGACTTTTGACGATCTTGAGCCGTCTTGAGCCTTTCGCGAATGATTTGGATCTTGTCGTGCGTCTGTTGTATCAACTCCGGTCCGGCTAGCGATGTTTCACCCGCTTCATGCCAACAGCTTGGCGTCAAACATTTCCGGCCATAAAGTGCTTCAAATGGTGGCATACCAATTGAAGAGTGGTAACTCTTATTGTAGGCAAACTCAATCAAAGGGAGATGAGCGTCCCAATTACCACCAAATTCGATAACACACGCGCGGAGCATATCCTCCAACGTTTGGATCGTGCGTTCACTTTGACCGTCAGTTTGTGGGTGATAGGCCGTGCTCAAATTAATACGGGTACCCAAGGCTTCTTGAAAGCTTGCCCAGAAATGGGAAGTGAAACGCGG
>JAANYP010002260.1:0-14836 GCA_020465985.1 Centrapalus pauciflorus
AATTCATAAATACTTTTGGATGCATTGTTTTAATGACTTGTTTTAGTCTTGCATAATTAAGGTTAAGTAATTGTATTAGTGTATGATTAGTGTTATTAATCATGATTTAATTATGTACTTAGTTGAATTAATCCCTCATATCGCAAATTGATCGGATTAATTGATTTCCCGATTCATCGCACCGATGAATTTGATTCTAATTGTGTTGAATTTTCTAGTGAACCTTGTTAATCACTTGATTAATTTCTAATGACCACTGATTAGGCCATAATTGACTATTACATACATATTAGGTCATTGATGCTAACCTGGTTTGGTGCCGGATGTTACAGTGTCCCCTTGTTAAGGGAATTTCGTCCCGAAATTAGCTCGTGTTCTCCACTACTTGAGTGTTTGAGAACAGGTGAGGGTATTTTTCCCGGAACTGATCTTTGCGTTCCCACGTAAATTCAGGACCTCGCTTAGAGTTCCATCTGACTTTTATTATCGGGATCCGGCTGTGCTTGAGTTTCTTGACTTCTCGGTCCATTATTTCTACGGGTTGTTCAATGAAGTTCAACTTATCGTCTAACTCCAGCTCGTCCATGGGTATAACGAGTGATTCATCAGCCAGACACTTCTTAAGATTGGACACGTGGAAGGTATTATGAACGTTACTAAGCTCTGGGGGCAGCTCGAGTCGGTAAGCTACCGGGCCAAATCTTTTGGTGATCTTGAATGGTCCGATATAACGAGGATTGAGTTTTCCTCGTTTCCCAAAACGGATTACGCCCTTCCAAGGCGAGACTTTTAACATTACTTGATCTCCCTCTTGGAACTCCAAATCCTTCCGTCGAATGTCTGCATAACTTTTCTGTCGATCCCGCGCGATCTTTAACCGGTTACGAATCTGGGCTATCTTTTCTGTAGTCTCCTGGATGATCTCAGGTCCAGTAATCTGACTATCTCCTACTTCAGCCCAACAAAGAGGTGATCGACACTTTCGCCCGTAGAGTGCCTCGAATGGGGCGGTCTTAATGCTCGAGTGATAGCTGTTATTATAGGAAAACTCGACTAATGGCAGGTGTCTGTCCCAACTTTTGCCAAAATCGATGACACATGCCCTTAACATGTCTTCCAAAGTCTGAATCGTCCTTTCACTCTGACCATCCGTTTGCGGGTGATAGGTTGTGCTCATATCTAGACGTGTACCCAGTGCTTCTTGCAATGATTGCCAAAATCTTGATGTGAACCGGCTGTCCCTGTCTGATATAATTGATACTGGCACTCCATGCCTTGAGACGACTTCTTTAAGATAGATTCGTGTTAACTTATCCATCTTATCAGTCTCCTTGATTGGCAGGAAATGTGCAGTTTTGGTAAGTCGATCCGCAATCACCCAAATAGTGTCATAACCTCCAGAAGTTTTTGGCAACTTGGTGATGAAATCCATGGTGATGTTTTCCCACTTCCACTGGGGTATTTCTGGTTGAACTAGCAATCCTGATGGTTTCTGGTGCTCAGCCTTAACTTTCAAACATGTTAGGCACTTGCTGACATAGGTAGCAATGTCAGCCTTCATATTTGGCCACCAATACATTCCTTTCAAGTCGTGATACATTTTATCTGCCCCTGGATGAATAGCATATCTTGTCTTATGCCCTTCATCCATGACCAGCTTCCTTACTCCTCCGAATTTTGGTAACCAAATTCTGCCCATGAAGTATCGACATCCATCCGGCTTGATTTCAAATTGCTTATGCATCCCTCTCAAGGCTTCATCCAGTAGATTACCCTCCTTGACTGCTTCTTCTTGTGCCTCGCGGACTTGAGAGTTTAGGTTTGACTGTATAGTCATGACCAAAGCTCGGACTCTCAAGGGTCTAACCCGTTCCTTTCGGCTCAGGGCATCAGCTACGACATTCGCCTTCCCCGGATGATAACGAATTTCGCAGTCATAGTCACTAAGCAGTTCAACCCAACGATGCTGCCTCATATTTAACTCTTTCTGATTCAGAATATGCTGAAGGCTTTTATGGTCTGTGAACACCGTGCACTTAGTTCCATACAGGTAGTGCCTCCATATTTTGAGAGCAAACACCACTGCTCCAAGCTCTAAGTCGTGAGTCGTATAATTCACCTCGTGAATTTTGAGTTGCCGTGATGCGTAAGCAATGACCTTATCCCTTTGCATGAGCACACAACCTAATCCATTGTGTGAGGCATCACAATAGACCACAAAATTTTCAGTCCCTTCAGGTAAGGAAAGAATTGGTGCACTACACAATCTTTGCTTTAACTGCTGAAACGCCTTTTCTTGCTCTTCACCCCAGATATACTTCACATCCTTCCGACTCAATTCTGTTAAGGAACCTGCTATCTTTGAGAAGTTTTTGATAAATCGCCTATAATAACCGGCAAGTCCTAGAAATTGGCGGATTTCCGTGGGGGTTCTAGGAGTCGCCCAGTTCTTTATGGCCTCGATTTTTGATGGATCAACTTGGATTCCCTGGCTGTTGATCACATGTCCAAGGAATTTAACTTCTCGCAACCAAAATTCACATTTTGAAATTTTGGCGTATAACTGTTCCTTCTCTAGCAACTCCAAGATCAGCTTGAGATGTTGTCATGCTCCTCCTTATTTCTGGAATAGATGAGAATATCGTCTATGAACACTATTACAAATTTGTCCAGATACGGTTTACACACTCGATTCATGAGGTCCATGAATACGGGTGGTGCGTTACTCAAACCGAATGGCATTACCTGGAATTCGTAGTGTCCATAACGAGTTCTGAATGCTGTCTTGGGAATGTCTTCTTCCCGAACCTTCACTTTATGATAACCGGATCGCAGATCAATCTTAGAGTAGAAATTAGATCCCTGTAGCTGGTCAAACAGGTCATCAATTCTGGGAAGAGGGTAGCGGTTCTTTACCGTTAACTTGTTTAGCTCTCGGTAGTCTATGCACATTCTGAAGGATCCGTCTTTCTTTTTAACGAACAAGACCGGAGCTCCCCAAGGTGCGGAACTTGGTCGAATGAATCCTTTATCCATCAACTCTTGTAATTGATTGGATAGCTCTTGCATTTCAGAAGGAGCGAATCTATATGGGGCTCTTGCGACCGGTGCAGCTCCCGGCACCAAATCGATTTGAAACTCTACTTGTCTAGTTGGCGGAAGTGCAGGCAAATCTTCCGGGAAGACCTTCGGATAGTCACAAACCACTGGAATATCCTCGAGTCGCTTCTCCTCCGACTCTTTTTCTACAATTTGCACCACTACTGCATGACAACCTTTCCTAAGGCACTTTAATGTTCTTAGGCCGGATATGACATTCAACTGTCGGTTCTTTCTTTCTCCTTGGACTGTTAGGAACTTCTTCTTGTGGAGTGGTATCCGTACCACTTTCTTACCACACAAAATCTCGGCATGATTGTGTGACAAGCAATCCATACCAACTACTACATCAAAAATTCCGAGTTCTATAGGCATTAAGTCTATCTTAAAGGGATGATCTGCCAGCTTCAGTGTGCATTCCTTAATGATACTACTTGCCTCTATTATTTTACCGTCCGCCAGTTCTATAGTATAAGAGTTGTCTAAGGGAAAAGGAGCGGCATTCAATTGCTTACTAAACTTATCAGATATAAAGCTCCTATCAGCCCCAGTATCAAAGAGTATACGTAAGCATAAATGTCATTTAAAAGAAACGTACCTGATACTACGTGGGGATCTTGACGAGCGTCACCTGCTCCTAACACAAAAGCTCTCCCCTGAGCTCCTCCACCATTCCTCAGCTTCGGGCACTCACTCTTGAAGTGCCCAGTAACTCCACATTCAAAGCAGCCTTTTTGATTGCTGCCACTGGTTCCCGGGGCTCCAGATTTACAGTCTTTGGCCATATGCCCCAAACGTTTGCATTTTCCACAGTGGGTTGGATAGGGACCCTGGTTGTGATGGAAGGTGCATTTAGTGCAGAAAGGCTTGGTACCGGTATAACCTCTTCTTGGCTCAGCTCCCGCTGCGTAAGCCTTAATGGTTTCGGGCTTTTTGGATTGTGAACCCGCATTCTTCCCGGTCTTGTCTTCCCACTTTCTTTTGTTTTCCCCGGCCTTGGCTTCATTTCTCCGGGATACTTGGTCCATAAGATTATTGGCCATCCTGATGGCATCCTGTAGGGTGGATGGGTTGGAGGCAGTGACATTACCTTGAATTTGAGGAGCGAGTCCCCAAATGTAACGTTCGATCTTTTTGTACTCCCGGGTCACCATTTGAGGACACAGGATACTTAGCTCGTGAAATCGGTTGGTATATCCTGCAACGTCCGATCCCTTCATTGACAGGTTCCAGAACTCCGATTCCATTTTCTGGAGTTCGTTCCTCGGACAGTACTCGTCCGTCATCATTTGCTTCAACGCGGACCATGTGAGCTGGTAGGCTTCATCGATACTTACAGACTGGACATAGGAATTCCACCATGTGAGGGCGCTATCTTGTAGAGTTTGAGTAGCAAACTTCACCTTATCTCCTTCAGCACATCCACTGACACGAAAGACAGATTCTAATTTCTCAAACCACCGTATCAAGCCAACGGCTCCTTCGGTTCCGTTGAAGTACCGGAGTTTGCAACTTAAAAATCCTTTAATTCCACAACCTTTTGCATGGATTTCAATTCCTCCCGTGGTGCGACTAGCACCACCATCTCCATTAGCTGAGCTATTCCTATTTGCCTCATACGTGGCTATAGCAGCAGCCACTCTTTGTGCGACTAGCTCTTCAATGTCAGCAGCGTTCATTGCTCGTTTCGGCGGCATTATCTTAAAATTTTAAAGAAAAAGCATAGTGTAAGAAATTGAATCTTAAAGAGGTAAATTTTCCTTAAAGCGCAATACTATAATCATCAAACACAATTTCATAAATAACTTGCAATTTTTCATTAATCATTCGAAATTTTCTTACATTAGGGGCGGGTTATTACCCGAAAATTTTTGTCCTATACTATTACATGATATTTTCCTACTATTACAAAGATAGATACAAGTGCACTAAGTGTGGGAGTGATCAGGGGTCTCTCCCTTTTCCATCGCGTTGAGGCGCTGAGTCAGCTCCTCGATCCGAGCTTGGCTTTCGGCTAGTTGCTACCGAAGGTCATTCAGGCCATCCTGTTGGATGGTGAGAGCATGCTGGTTAGCCCAGTAGATGTTGGAGTTTTGTAACTCCTCCCGCTCTAGACGAGCGGTCATCCCACCGATATCTAGGTTAATGATCGGATTTGGTGATCATGACTGGTCGACCGTGCTATCAGAAGTGGTAAGGTTTGCTCGGTAGGCTCTTGGGTGAGGGTCGGGACAGGTGCGGAGGATGGTCCTCCTATCTCGAAGTTGGGAGGAACTCCCTCCATCTGCCTCCATTCGCGGAGGGTCTCTGGTATCCAGCCCCATCGGCGGGCGTCTACCCGTCGGTGTGGTGGTGGGGGATTGGGCTGGGGAGTCGGGACAGGAATAGACTCCCTTCTTGGTGGGTTCACCCGCTTTCGGGGTGTGTACAACATTTTGGGGCCGTTAGGGTAAGGCCTATACGGCTTATATGACGGCTCGGCTGGGTGGTATGGGACGCGAGCAGGGGCCGTTGGGGGCAATGGATCTTCTTCCTCCATCGGCTCCTCTTCCGTCTCCTCCATTGGATCTTCCGAGGGGTCCTCTTATTCCGATGTTTCTTCTTCGTGGAAAATTTCAGTGGCCGTGGGGCTCGCAGGAGTGTACTCCTCCTCTGAATCCGATAAGATGATGGTTTCCGGATGAGACATGATTTCTGCTATCAAGGTCCATTCATAGTCTTTTAGTTAGTTACAAAATATTTTTAAAATCAGTAAAACTTAAGTGCAGTTATAGTCTAGGGTACTAATGCAACCTAGTTCACTATAACTATGGCTCTGATACCAATCTGTCACACCCTGCTACCTCGGTTGGCAGCGAGGCGTGACGAGTGCGGAATCGTAGCCATAATCATAATAAACGACCACTATATGGACGTTTTTAAAATACATCATTGAAACTTGAAAATATAGCAATGTTTTACATAGTCTGATATGAGTAACGGAGTTCGCAAAAATACAGAGATTTAATTACATAATTAAAATATCAAAAATAATGCAGCTAAATCTCCGTTAATTTGAATATGTATGCGACTCCATGAATGCGGAAGCTTGAAAGAAAATACGTCCGAAGGCATTCTTGCCTTAATTTCCTAAAAATACACACTAAAATACGTCAACAAAAATTGTTGGTGAGTTCATAGGTTTACACCTAAATCTGACTCGTATGGACAACAATAATAGAGGTTGAATTTATAAAATCATAAATTCCTTGTTATGTATTACATATAAACCATCATGCAACCGAAGCTTAATTTGAAATGAGTTTGCTCTGTGCAGTATTCCCATACGTAATACCGTTTGTTGAATATATATGCACCCGCTGTTAGCCAAACCAACTAACCCGAGTGGGGGACATGACTCCCAATAGATCTACCCACAATATATTCGCGCTTACAAATAAATGCAATTAACGGTTCATGATATCAGAGCTAATGGAACCCAATGTGTAATACATAATAGAAATGAAAATATTTCCGTGTCCATATAAAAACGAAGCATGTATATCATCCCCAAAACATAACAATGTGAAAATAGGGGCTATGAGAACTCACCGAACTTGTGATGGCAAAATATGCGCAAAAATGCAAGTTTGCGTTGTTTGATGGGTGATGAAACTGGAGATGTTTAACCGAGTCCTAAATGATAATAAGGTCTTAATATTACTAATATATGATCATATGTATATTTATAGATTTTTATGTCTTAAATCACCCAACATTACAAGTTTATAAATAAGATTTGCTTAAAACGTCAAGTTTATATATATATAATTTTCCAGCTTTTTCGGAGGTTTTTCGGCCTACTTTGAGATGTTTTTGACCAAGCTCCAAAATGTTTTAGACTTTGGTTTTCTAGGACATTAAACTACTATATACAAAGGATTTTTAGAATCAAGAACGGCCATTTTTCGAGTTGTTTAGGTTGGTGAAAAAGCTCGTTAAAAACCCTATGTTGGCCGTTTTTGAGCTGTCAAACTTTCGGTATCCCAAACAATTTCTGAAGGTCTTAAACTTCAAAATAAATTATGAAAAATTACAGATCTATAGTTAAGACATAGATCTAACTTTTGAGACAAGAATCAACTCATTTCGTTGAGTTATGAATTAGTTATGATTTTTCAAAGTCGATATAAATTTTCTGCCGAAAATCCGTAGTTTATAAACTTACAACAACTTATGATTCTTGTTGTTTATTCAAAGACTACTTGTATAAAAGTTATAATAGTTATAAAAACACATATATATATATCACATGTTTTCATAATATTAACACTTTTATAATGTGTTCACATATTCATAAACACATTTAAAGAAACAACTTAAAAATAAGAACTAGAAACTTATAAACTTGAGTTTTTATGAAACTTGTTGTTGTAGGTGATTATATATATTATGCAAACTTATATAAACATAAATATAAGATGTAATAGGTTAGTATTTACTTACTTTGATGATTTTAGAAGAATGAAAATGAGTAGAAGGTTGGATCTTCAAAAGTTTCACCAAGAACACTTCAAAAATATGAAGAACACTTTGTGTGTTCTTGAGGGCTTGTGGCCTGATTTTAGAGGGAGAGAAAGGGAGGATTTGTGTATGCAAGATGTGAGAAATGAGGTGAAGTGGTGGTTCTATTTATAGAGGTGAAAAAGGTGGTGAAATGATGAAAATAGTGAAAAATCTTGGATGGAAGGAAAGAGGAGGATTAGATGTTGAAATGTTGAGTAAAAAAATACAATCTTTTAGTCCTTGTGTACTACCTTGGCTGGCCTATATGGCCACTATTATGGGGTATTTTTCTTTTTTTTTTTTTTGTATAAAAGTATTTAGAAATGTATTCTTGTATTTCCCTTTTCTTGTAAATTCATAAATACTTTTGGATGCATTGTTTTAATGACTTGTTTTAGTCTTGCATAATTAAGGTTAAGTAATTGTATTAGTGTATGAATAGTGTTATTAATCATGATTTAATTATGTACTTAGTTGAATTAATCCCTCATATCGCAAATTGATCGGATTAATTGATTTCCCGATTCAACGCACCGATGAATTTGATTCTAATTGAGTTGAATTTTCTAATGAACCTTGTTAATCACTTGGTTAATTTCTAATGACCACTGATTAGGCCATAATTGACTATTAAATACATATTAGGTCATTGATGCTAACCTGGTTTGGTGTCGGATGTTACAGCATAATCCTTGATTACTTGGATTGCTCAGTGTAGGTGTGAGTGGCAGATTTCATTACTTACTTGCATATGTTTCGGTACTTATTGGTGATTGTTACTGACTTGTATGGAAATGTCAGTTGCTGCTTGTTCCTTGATTACATAATTGTATGTTAGGAACGTATGATAGACACTGCTGAAACTGGACTACTACTGCTGCATCTTCCTTGATTACTTGCATTGCTCAGGATCGCTGTGAGTGACATATTGCATTACTTACTTGCATATGTTTCGGTACTTATTGGTGATTGTTACTGACTTGTACAGAAACATCTGCTGCTGCATGTTCCTTGATTACTTGCATTGCTCAGGACCGGTGTGAGGGACAGATTGCATTACTTACTTGCATATGTTTCGGTACTTATTGGTGATTGTTATAGACTTGTATGGAAACATCGGCTGCTGCTTGTTCCTTGATTACTTAATTGTATGTTAGGAACGTATGATAGACACTGCTGGTGCATTTTCCTTGATTACTTGCATTGCTTAGGACCGCTGTGAGTGACAGATTGCATTACTTACTTGCATATGTTTCGATACTTATTGGTGATTGTTACTGACTTGTATGGAAACATATGCTGCTGCTTGTTCCTTTAGGAACGTATGATAGACACTACTGAAACTGGACAACTGCTGTTGCATGTTCCTTGATTACTTGCATTGCTCAGGACCGCTGTATGTGACAAATTGCATTACTTACTTGCATACGATTCAGTACTTATTTGTGATTGTTATTGACTTGTATGGAAACATCTGTTGCTGCTTGTTCCTTGATTACTTAATTGTATGTTAGGAACGTATGATATACACTGATTAAACTGGACTACTGCTGCTGCATGTTCCTTGATTACTTGGATTGCTCAGCACCGGTGTGAGGGACAGATTGCATTACTTACTTGCATATGTTTCAGTACTTATTGGTGATTGTTACAGACTTGTATGGAAACATCGGCTGCTGCTTGTTCCTTGATTACTTAATTGTATGTTAAGAACGTATGATAGACACTGCTGAAACTGGACTACTGTTGCTGCATGTTCCTTGATTACTTGCATTGCTCAGGACCGCTGTGATTGACAGATTGCATTACTTACTTGCATATGTTTCGGTACTTATTGGTGGTTGTTATTGACTTGTTTGGAAACATCGGCTGCTGCTTGTTCCTTTATTACTTAATTGTATGTTAGGAACGTATGATAGACACTTCTAAAACTGGACAACTGTTGCTGCATAATCCTTGATTACTTGGATTGCTCAGTGTAGGTGTGAGTGACAGATTTCATTACTTACTTGCATATGTTTCGGTACTTATTGGTGATTGTTACTGACTTGTATGGAAACGTCAGTTGCTGCTTGTTCCTTGATTACATAATTGTATGTTAGGAACGTTTGATAGACACTTCGGAAACTGGACTACTACTGCTGCATCTTCCTTGATTACTTGCATTGCTCAGGATCGCTGTGAGTGACATATTGCATTACTTACTTGCATATGTTTCGGTACTTATTGGTGATTGTTACTGACTTGTATGGAAACATCTGTTGCTGCTTGTTCCTTCATTACTTAATTGTATGTTAAGAACGTATGATAGACAATGTTGAAACTGGATAACTGCTGCTGCATGTTCCTTGATTACTTGCATTGCTCAGGACCGGTGTGAGGGACAGATTGCATTACTTACTTGCATATGTTTCGGTACTTATTGGTGATTGTTATAGACTTGTATGGAAACATCGGCTGCTGCTTGTTCCTTGATTACTTAATTGTATGTTAGGAACGTATGATAGACACTGCTGGTGCATTTTCCTTGATTACTTGCATTGCTTAGGACCGCTGTGAGTGACAGATTGCATTACTTACTTGCATATGTTTCGGTACTTATTGGTGATTGTTACTGACTTGTATGGAAACATATGCTGCTGCTTGTTCCTTTAGGAACGTATGATAGACACTACTGAAACTGGACAACTGCTGTTGCATGTTCCTTGATTACTTGCATTGCTCAGGACCGCTGTATGTGACAAATTGCATTACTTACTTGCATACGATTCAGTACTTATTTGTGATTGTTATTGACTTGTATGGAAACATCTGTTGCTGCTTGTTCCTTGATTACTTAATTGTATGTTAGGAACGTATGATATACACTGATTAAACTGGACTACTGCTGCTGCATGTTCCTTGATTACTTGGATTGCTCAGCACCGGTGTGAGGGACAGATTGCATTACTTACTTGCATATGTTTCAGTACTTATTGGTGATTGTTACAGACTTGTATGGAAACATCGGCTGCTGCTTGTTCCTTGATTACTTAATTGTATGTTAAGAACGTATGATAGACACTGCTGAAACTGGACTACTGTTGCTGCATGTTCCTTGATTACTTGCATTGCTCAGGACCGCTGTGATTGACAGATTGCATTACTTACTTGCATATGTTTCGGTACTTATTGGTGGTTGTTATTGACTTGTTTGGAAACATCGGCTGCTGCTTGTTCCTTTATTACTTAATTGTATGTTAGGAACGTATGATAGACACTTCTAAAACTGGACAACTGTTGCTGCATAATCCTTGATTACTTGGATTGCTCAGTGTAGGTGTGAGTGACAGATTTCATTACTTACTTGCATATGTTTCGGTACTTATTGGTGATTGTTACTGACTTGTATGGAAACGTCAGTTGCTGCTTGTTCCTTGATTACATAATTGTATGTTAGGAACGTATGATAGACACTTCGGAAACTGGACTACTACTGCTGCATCTTCCTTGATTACTTGCATTGCTCAGGATCGCTGTGAGTGACATATTGCATTACTTACTTGCATATGTTTCGGTACTTATTGGTGATTGTTACTGACTTGTATGGAAACATCTGTTGCTGCTTGTTCCTTCATTACTTAATTGTATGTTAGGAACGTATGATAGACAATGTTGAAACTGGATAACTGCTGCTGCATGTTCCTTGATTACTTGGATTGCTCATGACAGGTGTGAGTGACAGATTCCATTACTTACTTGCATTTGTTTTGTTACTTATTGGTGACTGTTACTGACTTTTATGGAAACATCTGTTGCTTCTTGTTCTTTGATTACTTAATTGTATGTTAGGAACGTATGATAGACACTGCTGTAACTGGACAACTGCTGCTGCATGTTCCTTGATTACTTGCATTGATCAGTACCGGTGTGAGTGACAGATTACATTACTTACTTGCATATGTTTCGGTACTTATTGGTGATTGTTCCTGACTTGTATCGAAACATCTGCTGCTGCATGTTCGTTGATAACTTGCATTGCTCAGGACCGCTGTGATCGACAGATTGCATTACTTACTTGCATATGTTTTGGTACTTGTTGGTGATTGTTACTGACTTGTATCGAAACATCTGCTGCTTCTTGTTCCTTGATTACTTAATTATATGTTAGGAACGTATGATAGACACTGATGAAACTGGACAATTGCTGTTGCATGTTCCTTGATTACTTGCATTGCTCAGGACCGCTGTATGTGACAGATTGCATTACTTACTTGCATACGTTTCAGTACATATTGGTGATTGTTACTGACTTGTATGGAAACATCTGCTGCTGCTTGTTCCTTGATTACTTAATTGTATGTTAGGAACGTATGATAGACACTGCTTAAACTGGACAACTGCTGCTGCATGTTCCTTGATTACTTGGATTGCTCAGGACCGGTGTGACTGACAGATTACATTACTTACTTGCATATGATTCGGTACTTATTGGTGATTGTTACTGACTTGTATGGAAACATCTGCTGCTGCATGTTCCTTGATTACTTGCATTGCTCAGGACCGGTGTAAGGGACAGATTGCATTACTTACTTGCATATGTTTCGGTACTTATTGAAGATTGTTACAGACTTGTATGGAAACATCGGCTGCTGCTTGTTCCGTGATTACTTAATTGTATCTTAGGAACGTATGATAGACACTAACTGGACAACTGCTGCTGCATAATCTTTGATTACTTGGATTGCTCAGGACAGGTGTGAGTGACAGATTTCATTACTTACTTGCATATGTTTCGGTACTTATTGGTGATTGTTACTGACTTATATGGAAACATCTGTTGCTTCTTATTCCTTCATTACTTAATTGTATGTTAGGAACGTATGATAGACAATGCTGAAACTGGATAACTGCTGTTGCATGTTCCTTGATTACTTGGATTGCTCATGACAGGTGTGAGTGACAGATTCCGTTACTTACTTGCATTTGTTTTGGTACTTATTGGTGACTGTTACTGACTTTTATGGAAACATCTGTTGCTTCTTGTTCTTTGATTACTTAATTGTATGTTAGGAACGTATGATAGACACTGCTGAAACTGGACAACTGCTGCTGCATGTTCCTTGATTACTTGCATTGATCAGTACCGGTGTGAGTGACAGATTACATTACTTACTTGCATATGTTTCGGTACTTTTTGGTGATTGTTCCTGACTTGTATGGAAACATCTGCTGCTGCATGTTCCTTGATAACTTGCATTGCTCAGGACCGCTGTGATCGACAGATTGCATTACTTACTTGCATATGTTTTGGTACTTGTTAGTGATTGTTACCGACTTGTATCGAAACATCTGCTGCTTCTTGTTCCTTGATTACTTAATTATATGTTAAGAACGTATGATAGACACTGCTGAAACTGGACAACTGCTGTTGCATGTTCCTTGATTACTTGCATTGCTCAGGACCGCTGTATGTGACAGATTGCATTACTTACTTGCATACGTTTCAGTACACATTGGTGATTGTTACTGACTTGTATGGAAACATCTGCTGCTGCTTGTTCCTTGATTACTTAATTGTATGTTAGGAACGTATGATAGACACTGCTTAAACTGGGCTACTGCTGCTGCATGTTCCTTGATTACTTGAATTGCTCAGGACCAGTGTGAGTGACAGATTACATTACTTACATGCATATGTTTCGGTACTTATTGGTGATTGTTACTGACTTGTATGGAAACATCTGCTGCTGCATGTTCCTTAATTACTTGCATTGCTCAGGACCGGTGTAAGGGACAGATTGCATTACTTACTTGCATATGTTTCGGTACTTATTGATGATTGTTACAGACTTGTATGGAAACATCGGCTGCTGCTTGTTCCGTGATTACTTAATTGTATGTTAGGAACGTATGATAGACACTGCTAAGACTGGACAACTGCTGCTGCATAATCCTTGATTACTTGGATTGCTCAGGACAGGTGTGAGTGACAGATTTCATTACTTACTTGCACATGTTTCAGTACTTATTGGTGATTGTTACAGACTTGTATGGAAACATCGGCTGCTGCTTGTTCCTTGATTACTTAATTGTATGTTAAGAACGTATGATAGACACTGCTGAAACTGGACTACTGTTGCTGCATGTTCCTTGATTACTTGCATTGCTCAGGACCGCTGTGATTGACAGATTGCATTACTTACTTGCATATGTTTCGGTACTTATTGGTGATTGTTATTGACTTGTTTGGAAACATCGGCTGCTGCTTGTTCCTTGATTACTTAATTGTATGTTAAGAACGTATGATAGACACTGCTGAAACTGGACTACTGTTGCTGCATGTTCCTTGATTACTTGCATTGCTCAGGACCGCTGTGATTGACAGATTGCATTACTTACTTGCATATGTTTCGGTACTTATTGGTGATTGTTATTGACTTGTTTGGAAACATCGGCTGCTGCTTGTTCCTTGATTACTTAATTGTATGTTAAGAACGTATGATAGACACTGCTGAAACTGGACTACTGTTGCTGCATGTTCCTTGATTACTTGCATTGCTCAGGACCGCTGTGATTGACAGATTGCATTACTTACTTGCATATGTTTCGGTACTTATTGGTGATTGTTATTGACTTGTTTGGAAACATCGGCTGCTGCTTGTTCCTTTATTACTTAATTGTATGTTAGGAACGTATGATAGACACTTCTAAAACTGGACAACTGTTGCTGCATAATCCTTGATTACTTGGATTGCTCAGTGTAGGTGTGAGTGACAGATTTCATTACTTACTTGCATATGTTTCGGTACTTATTGGTGATTGTTACTGACTTGTATGGAAACGTCAGTTGCTGCTTGTTCCTTGATTACATAATTGTATGTTAGGAACGTATGATAGACACTTCGGAAACTGGACTACTACTGCTGCATCTTCCTTGATTACTTGCATTGCTCAGGATCGCTGTGAGTGACATATTGCATTACTTACTTGCATATGTTTCGGTACTTATTGGTGATTGTTACTGACTTGTATGGAAACATCTGTTGCTGCTTGTTCCTTCATTACTTAATTGTATGTTAAGAACGTATGATAGACAATGTTGAAACTGGATAACTGCTGCTGCATGTTCCTTGATTACTTGGATTGCTCATGACAGGTTTGAGTGACAGATTCCATTACTTACTTGCATTTGTTTTGTTACTTATTGGTG